>CM077099.1:34008108-34050347 GCA_039619505.1 Cimex hemipterus
TCCTTATTTTTCTTGCCCTTACTATCATTTCTCTCTCTCTCTTTCTTCCTCCCACTCTATTTTTCTTTCTCTTTCTCTCCCGTATTCTCTCTCTCTCCATCTCTCTACATTTCTGTAATTTTATCTCCCGCTCCACCTTTCCTTATTTTTCTTGCCCTTAATATCATATCTCTCTCTCTCTCTCTCTCTCTCTCTCTCTCTCTCTCTCTCTTTCTCCGTCCCACTCTATTTTTCTTTATCCTTCTCTCCCGTATTCTCTCTCTCTCTCTCTCTCTCTCTCTCTCTCTCTCTCTCCCCGCCTTCTCTTTCTATACACATATCTCTCTCATTCTCTCTCTTTCTTGTTATTGGATCCCTTTTTCTTTTTATTCCCTTCAGTCTCTTCTGGGTGTTTATTTGCAACAGTTAATGAATCTATCTTGAGGTTGACTCAAATGACTGAAAATACACTCAACACGTACGGACATCCACAAAAATATATTCAAAATATCCCAAATAATTAATTAGCTACAAACTGAGATATGTTGTTGAAAAGCCAATCGTACAAATAGATTATTATTTTAAGCTAAGAATTTCCCATTAGAACAAAAGTTTAATAATCATAGGAAGCAAATGAGACAGAAGACAGTGCAAAATGTAATGTCCGTTGCCAAATTTGTAAGCATAACGGTTCACGGTCTATGACGATCTAATTTGGCTTGAAATCCTTAATTTATTAATATAGCAGATGGCATGATAATTTTAAATATAGTTCGTCTAAACGAAGGAGTAGAAATATTTCTGTACTGGGCGTTATAATTAGGGGAGGCACATGTTTATAAATCAAATTGCTTTATAACGATTCCAAGAAACAATTATACCAATTTCAACTAGCCCTCGTACCTCTGTAATCTATTTCTCATATTAATAAGAACTGAATTTTGCAGGTTATTACTTGCCAGAAATGTTCTTTTGAGCAAATGATTTACAATAATTCGACTAATGATTTATATTTTTACTCATCGGAGGTTCCCGAAAGAATTAAGTGTTTTCTTTGCTTTCAAAATGGCAACATCCTTGATGTTTTAATAGTAAATTATAATATTACAGGTCGAAATAAATTTTATAGAAATATCTTTTTTTGGCGCCACTACTCTTCTCTCTTCTTTAACTCACTCTATTGTTTTATCTCTCTGTATGACTCTCTCTTTCTGTTACTTTCTTTGCATGTCTCTATTTATTTAGTTCTATTTATCTTTTGTTTCTGTGTATATATCATTCCCTATTTCTCTATTTTTTCTTCCCTGTAAGGCCCTCTCACTTCCTTTATTTTTCTGTGTGTTTATCACTTTATCTCATTCTTTTTTTTATCTTACTCTGTATACCCGTGTATTTTCTTTCTTTTAGTTCTCCTTCCCTGTAAATTTGTGCGAACTTTCTTTCTCTTTTTCTTTCTTTCTTTCTCTATATGACTCTCTTACTCTTACGTTCTCTTCCTCTACATGTCTGTCTGTATCTCATTACGTTTCTCTTTCTTACTCTGCATATATCATTCCCAATTTTCCTTGTCGCTTTCAATACTCTCTCTTGTTCTTTGTCAGTAAGGGCCTCTCTCTTTCATAATCTTTATTGGCGTCTTAATTATAACAAAGTTATAAAGTCGGCAAGCCAGTAATCGCATGTCAGATACTCCGTCTTCATTCGGGAGTTTCAGTATCGCTCATACAATCAACAGTTTCTCACTGAAGGTGGCGAAAAGCCAAAACGAGTATAGTTGATCTAACGCCAGTTCAACGGTAACTACAATAAAAGCGGGGATCATCGATTTTAATGAACTTTTTCTGACGATACAAGATCGAAAAATATTAGACACATGTCAAAACTATTAGCCAATAGGAGCAAATAAACTTTTTTGAAGTTTATTTTTAAAATACGGTTTTCTACCTTCGTTGTAATTTTAGGTTATTATCTATCAGTCGATTGTTATTTTCGCTTAGGATAAAACAATAATATGTCGGATTCAATTAAAAGTTAGATGTATATGAAAGATACGAATACGAAAAGACTCTTCCAGTAAAGTATGCAAAAAATTGCTTTTTAAAAAGACAACGCGGATTCGTGTTAGCCTACTGTAAAACAATTAAATAGGAATTTTCATTCCAATAAAAAATGTTTTTTTCAAATTTTGCAGGTGGAAATTTTTTTTATAACCGATGTTTGGTGTTCCGCTTGAAAATTTATATCTCTTCCAGATTTTATTCATCGCATCATTAGCAAGCAGAAATAGATTCGTTCCTCATAGTTGAGCCAATATCGACGACTTAGTTTTTTTCCCCAGCGTGAGAACAACTGGGATGGAAACGACAAAAACTTTTCAAAATTTACATTTTTTCTCTCCTGTTCTAAATTATTTATGGAGATTATATGCGTGTAATTTTAAAACTTTTTAAATTAAATATCATCTTCGAAAATTAGTGAAATTATATAAAATAATAGAAATATTTTATATATGTAAAATATTTATTATTCTATGTATATACGTAAGTGATGAGGTGGAGTGCAATTGGGAGTGGGGACGAGTTGTGACGGAGGAGGAGGCGTGGAAGGAAGGTTACACAGAGTCGTGAAGAAAAGAAGATCTGAAAGACATGGGAAGTCTAAATTTGTTTAAAATCGTTTCTTTGAAATACTCATTTGTAAGATATTTGTTTACTTACTTTTAAAGTTTAAATTGAACGAGTCGTTTGTCCAGCCCCGACATATATATTTATAGTGTTTATTATTATATTTAATATTTTATATATATTATTATTATCTGATGTTTAAATATTTCTAATTGTGATAGTAAGACATTTGGTTTTGGTCTAGCCAAATTTCCTACCAGTCTGGAATTTAGTTATCATTTTAGTAAAGCGAATTTTTAAATTATGTTAAAAACATATTTTTTAAGTAAAATGGTATGAGATTTACTGTGATACGACTTGAAACGTTTAGAATACAAGCATTATTTCCAGAATGGGGAAAAGTTACAAAAATTGTTTTTAAATTTAATGTTTGGTTCCAGGGATATTTATTTTTCACAATTTACACCTAATCTACAGTTGTATTATTGTTTTAGAATAATTATTCAGAAATCGTGAGATGCGGTCTGGTGTGAGGTAGGTTTTAGAAAACCATTTTCTTTATCGTGCTACGTTTCGATCTTTATTGAGATCATCTTCAGGGCCTGGGATTTACAAACATTGTTTAAATTTAACAAATACACGTAGGATGTGGAAAAAAGTGAATTTATACAACGCAAAAAAATATTTTTTCATATTCAATCAAAGTATTTCTTTTTTAAGTTTTAGAATAAGATAAAAAAGTAAATAAATAGGGAAAAAATCTATTACATTGGTCAAAATTAAACGGAATTTGAGATAGTAAAATAATTGGTTAGTTACAATTTACGATGGTGTTGTTAATATCGACTTATTTACGTACATTAACATAACGCAGCGTTCTATTAAGCTATGAGTTTTTTTCATTAATCAATCAATGAAAAACATTAAATAAAACAATAATTGAACAACATGAACAGTTGCTATGTGTTAAGGTCGTATTTATAAAATCAGAGATGAATATTATTCAAATTTGTTGCAAAATATTGAGCAAAACGTTTGGACGTTTAAATAGTTCAGATAAGCTGACAAAAGAGACAATTTTTGAGAATTTTCAGTTAAAATTGTGGAGTATACTTTCGTCAGCCTATCATATTAAAGCTAAATCCCGATATTTCGTATAGCAATGTATCATAAAAGTGCTGGTCCGTTGAAAAAGATCCTACGAATCCCAACCCCCAGCCGTGTAGCGTACTTTTTTACGCCTTCACTCTCACGGTTTTATCATTTGTATAATGTATTGGCATAAAATCCCCGATTAAACGTATGCATAGAGTGTGAGGGGTTTCCTTATAAGGATGTACCGAGTTTCATGTCATGTAAACTACAACGGTCTATTGTGACAAGTGGTGGTGTTTCCAGGATTTTGTTTGATACATCCGATGCTACTGACTCAAAATAAACCACATCACATGCTGCAATGAATACTGCTGACAAAGAATGGAAAAATGTAATGGCAACTACAACAAAAAAACTTGTGATTTTCGAAAGGATATAACGGCTATGGATCCGGAAAATGAAAAACCCTCTTGTCATAAAATCAAAAAATTCCTCGGACTTCATTAATTTTATGGAGGACGCTGCAGTTAATGGTTTAACGACGATGAACTTTTAACTTAAACAGACGACGGGGATGCTGAAGAAGAAGAAAAACCAAAAAACTATTACCGAGTATCACTTTTAAAGAGCCAAGAAATTGATCAATATGTAATTTTTTGACCGAATCAAACGTGGATGTAAACGTGCTCGGGACACTTATTCTAGGTTTATTGAACTACTCAAGGCGTTTCGCCTTCTCGCCATCTTAAGTGAGGAAGTCAACAACAAACTAAAACCGTCCCTCACTGAAGATGGCGTATCCCTGAAACGCGTTTGAGTCTTTCAATATAACTATGAGTTAAGACGGACCCAATAAGACACCTCATGCCGTCTCATCACGAATTCACCGAGTCACAAAGCAACACCTAGCGGCAAATCTATAGGTTAGATTTATTTCAACGTACCAGTTGTTTGTACGTAGAGCTCGGAAATATTAAAAGTACAGAGCCTTCTGAATCATTTCCCAAGCGGGAGTTCTCAGGGGTGTTTAGCATTCACAGAAATGTACCGATTGATAAATAATTCATGAACAATGGGAATCTTAATTTTAACACGCATTGATTTATCACCGTCTGTGACATCTGTCCGTAGAAAACGTTTCATCGGTGAGCTCAAGGAGAACCGCTTGATTAGATGTCAGATAAATGGTCGGATTTAAACAATATTTTCGACTTTCGTGAAATTTACGACAAAACCTTCAATTATAATAAATAAATTCATGATGGACTGTCGGGGTACTTTTGAATAGAGGTGGCCACTTTACCTCCTTCGTAGACGGAGAATCGCCTTCTTGAATTAATTTGACTCAACTTTAGAGACTGGCTAAAGTTTAGCAAAAAATTAAATCAAGATCTAATCCATTATATCGTCTTATTGGCCAAATAACTTCTTTGAATTAACGAATCTTTTTATGTAAGTTATTGGTTGAAATGAAAAATGTAATGTTACGAACGGGATTCGAACTCACGACCTTTGACTCAATACGCCGCTGTTTTAACCACTTCAGCTGTCTTTATTTCGAGTACTTAACTCCCATAAAAAGATTCATTAATTAAAATCTAATGTTGAAGTCTATTGACTGATGAACATGGATTTTGGTAGTTTCTGATCGTTATCCTCCTGCATTCGAAGGTTTAGTATAGTGCGTATCGTTTTCTAGCCGGCTTCAGCAACTTCTCTTTGAACATAATATTGATTTATTACATTAAAAGAAGTTTGTTGTTGCCTAAGAAAACATCTTTCCCAAAATTCACAAAAAAATCTTAAAACCTTAAGTCACTCACTGGAAAATACAAAACCTTAACTTTTTCCAATGGATTAAGCACCTAGGGCTATAAACCTTTTGCTAGAGGCTCAATTGAAGATGCCAGGCAACATTCTGCATAAGGCCATGGCACTAATTATTATTGGTCAGAGATTATGCAGTAAAAATTGGTCAATAAATGCCAGGATGGAGTATTGGCATATATCACAACCGTTATACCCCAGTCACAGGTGGAGCTTTTGTATGGTGGGCAAAATGAAGATAAAACACACTGATTATTTGGAGGTCGTGAGATGCGGTCTGGTGTGACGTTCGTTTGGAAATACATTTTCTTTATCCTGCCAATGCCGTTTCGACTTTTATTCAGATCACCTTCAGGGCTCAAAGTGTTTGTTTTCTGTGAAGATGGAATTATTGTTGGCCGAGTATGCACTCGCAAGTGCACACTACAAAATCTACAAAGACTAGCGTGTTTTAACATAACAGGGGCGATGCGTTTGAGTGTGGAGCCACAATAGCGCTGGATATCACACACCAAAAGGTGTTTCGACAGTGCCAACAGATTGCTGAAATACAAGGAAATAAAACCAGGCCTAAAGAGAAGCTTCACAAATTTCTTGAGAAAGTTGGATAAAACGGTGCCTAAACAAATGCGAGGAAAATAAGTTTGGCAGACTCATCGAAGCGTTCGTTATAGAGTTGTTAGGAATTAAAATAACCTCATGTTTCAGGAAAGGAACCGAATATGGTACACTGATGGATGAAAGAACAGATACTAGCTGTAGGTGCGTGAGACTTAACTCCCGCAGTACCCGTTGAACTGGTTCCTACTATCTCCCGAGCTGAGGTCCATGAAATCAGCTTCGTGCATAGGAGTTGATAAAGAAGTAATTGAAAGGTGCAAGGGTATATGTATTTTTGAACAGGCAGGCAGGCAACTTTAATGGTACTAAATGCGAATGATATCTCCATACTAGTTGGAAATGTCTAAATTTCTTAGAACAAGGTTACAGAACAATTTTACCAGGACATGGCTGCAACGAAAAGCAAGAAGTGTGGAATCACAACTAAGTGCATTGAAAGTAAAATTTAAATTATCCATGAATTAAATTTGGAGTTAAATGAACTGGGAAATATAACTCATGCACTGGACAAAAGCACCGGATGTGAGGCAAACTAAGAGATTTATAAACCTTCCAAACAGGAAGGCGAGGCTCACTTTCAAGTAATTTGGACAGAACTTATACGCCCCTTTACCGACAAATGCCAGTTTAACTAACTCCTAAAAAACGGGCAGTAAGAAACCGAAATATGCCAATTCTGTCATGAGAAACCGTAGACCTAGGTAAATTTAGACAGAAGCCTGGTACAGCAATTTTTACACGATGAGAAGTGCGCAGAAAGGCAGCGAATAATGTGATTAGTTCCACAATAGACCTACCTATATAGGCCTCGTAAAGAAAATGACGGAATACTGGAAACCTTCGAAAATGTATTTAATAAAAAGTTGTGAAATATCCAGATCGCAGAAGGATCAGTCCTTAATAAACAAAGCCGACAAAACAAAGAGCAATCCTTGGGCTGTACAATTGCATCTTGGGCTTCCCTTGCCTTACGACAAAAAAAGGTCATGTGGTCATGTCTCTTCTTTCATTGTTTTGCTGCAAAAATAAATTTTTTCTTTGGCGTTTGGTGGCAATATGTTTAATGGACAAACTCTCCTTACAATTACAAAGGACATCCAGAATGAATCCTCCACGTCGTAACTCAGTTTTAAGCATATAGGTAGGAGATCGGTTGGTTAGTAAATCGGTTAAATTTTGAAATTAAAGGACAGCCCTTAGGATACAAATTCCGATTGGAGCCTCCCTTTGCTGTTCTGCTACACAATTGTATCTCATGTGGATTCCATGGCCGGGCTATATAAAGGCAACTTTCTTTATAATTAAGGAGAACCTCTAGCATAAATCCAACTGTTCAAACGCTGAACAAACATTTCAGGCTGAAGCGAGGTTTTAATCAGTAATCAAAGAGGATAAGGAGCTATCTGGCGATTAACATTCTGGCAAATAATTCGAATCGAGCAGACGGAGGAAGCGTAAAAATCTGTTGGAATTGTTTTTCAAGAAGAGTCCAGTCGCTCAGGAGTGCGAGCCTCACAGAAATGATAAATATGCAAAGTCCGAAGGTCCAATTTGTTCAAGGATCCTCCAGCAGCCATAAATCGATATCCCTCATTCTTCACTAATGACGCCAACCAAATTTTCTAGCGTTTTTCGAATGCTCGGCCGCTGGAGTAAATGGGAAAAAAGACAATCCCGCCTATATTGAAATGCCGGAGCGTTCTTGGAAACCGTCCCAGATTCCGGATGGGGATGATGATGGATTTGGTGGAATGACGAGGCCTCCACAGGGCGAATAATTTAACGATCGATAAGCATTTTAGCAAAAAAAGTCATTTCCATTCGTTAATATTAATGTTTTGTTATTGTGTTACCGAACATACTTCCAACGCATAACTTTCAATGTTTAATACGTTTTGTTTGAGTCGCACACGAAATGTATCGGTCAACCTATAAATAAAGGACTGTCGTTTTTTATAATCCTTCATTATGACAATTTTGGGACGTTTACATTCACCATGAATAATTTATATTAGGAAGAAATTTATGAAGAAAAAATATAATCAATAACTGTTGTGATATTACCAAAAATAAATAATAACTATAAATTATAAATGAACTGATAAAAAATAATTAAAGAAAATATAACAAAACAGAAAATGTTTTAACTATTAAACTTTTTTTGTTAGATGATCCCAGTTTTGGCTTTGAAAAGAACGAATACTGCGTGGGAGTGTTTTCATGTATCACCCAAGCTTCGACAGAGTCTGGCATTTAAGGAGTATTTTCAAACTAAAACAGTTCTTACCCAATTTTTATTATTCAATCCCGAAATGAACCTAATCGATCTTCGAGTTGCGGCCTCGAGTTATCTGCGATAAAACTGATCCAAGCCTGAGTACCATAAGCGACCATTCTTGTCCCTATACTGTTCCCTATTTATGTTGCTAACCTGCCAACAATTCCAACTCTTGTCAACGTATGCGGACGATATCGCAATATTATGTACGAACCTGAATCTCATTTCACCGTCAATATTGGATATCCGGGAACTTCTCGATTGACGATTGGCCCAAAAAATGGACGATGAAATAGATTTCCAATCCAAACAAGAGAAACACTTAGAACTGCACTTAGACAACAGAATGACGTGGGATTTCA
This sequence comes from Cimex hemipterus, assembly GCA_039619505.1. NCBI lineage: Eukaryota > Metazoa > Arthropoda > Insecta > Hemiptera > Cimicidae > Cimex > Cimex hemipterus. The sequence continues at coordinate 34,016,895 of CM077099.1, forward strand.
ATAGGAAACTGAACCGACAAGAATCGAACGGAATGCTTGAACATCTAAAAAGACTGACCCAAAATCAGACAAACACTCTACAAAGCAATAGTTCGACTTATTTGGTCACATGGAGCCGAATTGTATACCACAACGCCATTCAATACCCAACCCATAGCATTCTGTTCAAAAGATCTCATAAGTAACTCCAACCTCCCTAGTACTTATCAAAATACACTATCACTAATAACTTCAGCATTCAGTGATGTACCACTTGCACCACTCAACTATCACACATCCCCTGAACCTCAACGTCATAGCTTTGAAAGACATTGGCTCAGTGACCAACTCGCCTCCTAATTCCCCGGCAGCTAGACGGGTTTCTCAAGACATATGTCTTCTAGAATTTATTGAATTTCATTTTTGGTTGATTTTAAATAAATAAAGTAACCCTGAGTTCATTGTTGAGAGTGGGATGAAGAAAGGACGAAGACAAAATTAGCATTATCATGCTTTTATTTTATATTTTTCATAAAAAGGAAGACGCTTGGAAAAAGCGTTTATTCCGGCCGATTGAATTATTTCTCGATGGGACGCCGTTTATGTTTCGGAATCGTCGACTGAGCGTAAGAACCCTGAATGCAAGTCATTCAGATCGGCCGGTTGTTGAGACTGGTCAGGAAATCACGGCTGCTGACACCGACTTAATTCTGAGTCAGACAACGACCGTCGTCATGGTCACGTTCCGAGTCAAACCATCCGAAAATGACCAACGACGCTAAAATCTGAAGCGAGGGATGGCGGGAAAACCCTTACAGACGCTGAACAAGAAGGAAGTAGAAGACATCGGCAATGAAATATGCATAATTGTTTAGAAAATAATTTGTATTTGTATTGCTGTATTTTAAGAAAACATCTAATTTTACGTAAAAGTTTATATTTTTTGTGGACGTATTGCCTCTTAGAGGTTTGGCTCTTCCTTTTGTCCTTTTGTGAGATGTTTTCCGAACATCTTGCAGTTTGTTGTCAATACAGCCGACCTTAAGCATTTCAAGTCTAGTAGCGAGTTGATCAGAATATTTTTTTCTTATTGTCACAAACATGTTCCTGGATTAAGATTAGAGGTTTTTGCTACCCACTCAAGGGTATGTTTGCCTATGGTGTTTAGGTATTCTGAAACACGCACAAGCCTACGGAAAGCTTAAAAGGCACTTCATGATATTTTAGGATCAGCTATACCTGTCTTAAGCAGTCCAGACTCTTGTGGTTTGGTAACTTGATTTCCAATAAATGCCGTCCCAAAATATAATAGACCCCCTCAAATGCCAATATTCCAACGTGCTGTTCTCCAGATTCTTTCACAATTATCTGGCTGGTTAAGGGTCTCATAGGTAAATTGGAATTTTTTCCATTAATAAATGCGCTGGATATTGGATGGCTTCCCAGAACCCACAGTTCCACCCTCATGTTAAAAGTGGTCGCAGTAAATTTTGTATAAAGTTAGTTTAGTTTTGACCAGGAAGATTTCCATCCTAGAAGACTCCGTAGTTGTCCAAGTTTTCTGTTGAGTTATTGTCGTTAAGTCTAGTGTGGGGGGGGGGTTCTACGACAGTCCTAAATATTTGACTTGAATTGAAATCGATCCTGCTTTTTTGCTGATGTACTGGGACCTTTTTTTTTCAGAAGAGATTGTTAAGCTCAATTGGGATGTTGGAGGCACGTAGCTTGGATGGGATTCGAATTAGAGGTCAAAAGTGCGGTATCATTTGCGTAGGTGGTGATAATGGTATTTGGGTGTATAGATCATATTTTATAAATGATATAAAGGTGGGACCAAGAATACTCCCTTGCGAACGCCTTGTATCTGTCTTGTACAACTCGTTGCCGCAGCGCACTCTGAATCAGCGGTTAGGTTGGATTTCAATATGAGGCACCTAAAAGGAGTGAGTAGGAAGCGTATATTTTCATAAAGCAAAATCATAGGTCAATTTCAATCGTCAAAAATCCGAGTTTGTTTTATTTGTAACCGTACAGTCGTGTTTCATAAGATGTAAGTAGAACACCTTTCTCCCGGAGTAGACTAAAACTACCTTTGATCTTTTGAAACAGGAACCTCAAGATTTTTTGAATAAACTGTTTCGATTCTCATGTCTGAACAATTGATAAAAATAACAGATGTACTTACGTTTATGACTGAGTAGCCTACATTCGTGATAATTAAATACTGTATTTATTTTTTACGAATACTATTATTTATGTCCTGAATAACGATACAACAGTCAAATTTCGGATCAGATTCCTGATTCTTCAAAACATTTCTACTTATATACAAATGATTTAGTTTATTATAGGGTATAAATATTTTTTTATATTTGATTAAAAAGCTTTTAAGGAGGATCAAAGTTGTTAGCCATTGGGGTTAGAGACAATAGTAAATGTAGGTCTATGAGTCGGTGAACACATGTGAACTGGCAGTTGGGGAACTAACTGGGTCCGAGTTCAACAAGGGGGTTAATGAAAAGATTAGTAATGGCTCGTGCGTCGGTTTTTGCAAAGCTGCACTTTTTAAGTAGGAATGAAGCACGTTCTGCCTCTAATCGTGTATCCTCGACTGTAGAGTTTTGACTTATATTATTTACATTGGCAATTCTTCTGTATTATTTGTACAATTTGGAGAAGACTGCAAAAATAATATTATTTTGTTATTGTAAAACTAGTATATAAAAGATTCCCCCCTGCCGGACATTGGAGTTAAAACTGCGAAAAGATATCGCCGATAAACATCCTTGGAGGGGCAATTAGTCCAAATTAGAAATTCTACTTATTTCCCAATTATTTCGGCTTTTGAGCCGTTTCCCAGGAAGCGTTCGTAATGGACTAATGTAGTACTGGAGAAGTAATGGCCCCGTGCGCACCAATCCTCAATGGCCCCGTATCCTTCAAATGGGACTCTTCAGATCCGCTTCTCTCGTCGATTTCACCTTTGTAAAATGCTTTTTTTTTTCTTTTTGTGTGTGGAAAATCGGTTTGGGTCTCACGATAGGAAAGCCAGGGGAAAAATTCACCTGTTGAAATGGTTAAGGGAATGTTATTTAACCGATACGTCCTCTCAACTGCTAAGAAAAAATATGTCTTCCTTTCCTTTTTTGCGCTTTTATTTATTTGCTTTACAACTGTATACAAAATACAAAAGGCAATAGTGTTATTTACAATAATAAATATTTACACATGTACATATACAATATTGTATGCACATTGACAAGTCAAGCGGGATTGGTTTGAACAGCCAATAAACATTGAAGTGGTCAATCAAGATGCCGAAGTTACACAATCAGATGGTAGCGAGATCACCTGGGCTTTAGTCTTCTATGAGGGTTGGAGGGATGGGTTGAGAAATTACGAATTTAATGGATGGAGATGAGAGTTTGGAGTGAAATTTATTGTAGCGGTAGTTGGCCAGGTTTTCAGATCGGAGTCGACAATATGATTGGTGACGCAAAATGGAGCATCGACTATTGTGCGAACAATTTTGGATTGAAGGGACTTTGGGGAGTTTAGGGTAGTGTCAGTTTCGATCGGTTGTGAAGTCGTACAGAATTTGAAATCTAGTCAATTTGTTCTAGTCGTGTGTGTGGATTCCGTGCCTTTTGTCAAACTAAAGTCCAAGATATGGAGTACTATTCCCTGAAGGAATTGGGATGACATATACACATACACATACAGGGGGAAGAGTTTTGCGGTTGAAAACAATACATTTTGATTTTTGATTACTTACCTTGATTCTACACTGTCGGAGCCAGCGTTCAAATATATAAAGGCGGAATCGGATTACCAGTATGTAAAAGTGTAAAATATGTAAAATGGGAAACCAGTCCATTTTAATAGCAGAATGTCAATAACAAAAACTGCACATTCTAGAGGAAGGATTTGAGGGGGCGCGGTAGCCGAGTGGTAAGCGTGAGACACTCTCAGCTAGTAGACCCCGCGGTCGCCTCTGGCCATATTTTCACAATAACCCCCCCCTCCCCAAATAAGCAGTAAATTTATACACAATAGTCTGGCTAGATATGCACAGTTCATGAGGTTATAAAAAATGACATTACTTAAAAAAAAAGGGATAAATGGAAGTAAGTCAGCACACTGACACTGTGTAGAGTAGCGGCGGTTCATCGGAAGGTCGCGGGTTCGAATCCCGCTCGTGACGCTGACTTTTTTATCTTAACCAATTACTTACTTCAAGATTAATTAATCAAAAATAGTGTATTTGGTCAGTCGGATCACGAAACCTAATCGATTTTAAAAGGATTTCAAATATTTGCTTAGGTGCTTTTAGTGAGAATTACAAAAAAATACAATTGACGATAAATCCTAGCAAGCTATTGTCTGTTAAGGACAGTTGTTTTACCATGTTGGATACCTGCTGTCAGTCGACGATTGTTTAAAATTGTCCGCACAAGCTTCGAACCATGCAAAATATCCGCTCACGACACAAGAAAGCACCATAGTCGCCATCCCAAATGATCAAAACCACAGAAATCGCTTTCTTGATTGATCATCAATTTTAAATATTATAGAACAGCCAAACAGTAAAAATAAAATAAATTAAATTAAATCTTTATTAGAATTATTATAATACTGAATTGTTTTAAAGCCGATGAATAGGCACAATATTATGGGAAACTGTTTTCTGAGAACCATAAAAACTATCATCGATATTCGAGATCCGAACGGCGTAAAAGGAACATATAAAATTTTACGCCTGTTTATTCAGTGCATTTCCTCTTATAGATCGCATCTGTCTGCATATTCAGATTAAATACCAAAGGAGGTCGTTTCGATCTTTCAAACTGGTATGACTTTGAGATGAGTCAAATCGTTGAATTATAATCAATAATTCTTATGCATAATTCATACCGTCTAGCTGCTGTTTACAGTCCGAAGGAGTTATTAATGTCGGACGGCTTGTAAGGCCCGAAGTCGACACTATTGTTCAATATAAATACCTGTTGGAGTGGATATGAGTCATTGAGGATTTATTGGTCATTGTTGACTCCCGTGCGGATTCCATGGGAGCCGTTTGCACGGCCTGACAGATACTTTATTCAAAATCAACTTTGCGTTGACATTCTTGCGGAATAACTAAGAGGGGAATACATCCCCATTATATTATTTTCTGTTAAATAAATCGAGTGTTAATCACCCTGCACCTTTCAGATAAAATCAGCGCAAATTTAAAAGCTATGCCATATTAAGCGACATAAAAACGAGCACAATAGAAACTGTAATTTGTTGTGATAATGATAAAAATTTAAAGAAATCTAAATTTTAAATAAAATTGAAAAGTATTACAGCAGCTAAATAACCAAAAAAGTTGAACCGGACGGTTTTTATACGGCGGTACAAACAAGTGTGGTAATTTAACCGATTCTCTTTGGCCAGAAAGCTTTCACGTTGGAATATATCGCAGGACGCTTGAAAATGGGTTGGATTATTGAATCAACAGGTGTCGATTGTAGGTTAATTAAAGAGACTGGTTCGATGCACGGCGGGAAAGAAGAAAAAAAACTATTTGAATTAATCTGCATCGTCGATATCATCGAAAATTCTGCTACAACTGTAGTTCTCCAGCAAGGACATCAAAATTACATCGTAAATTAAATTAAATCAACTTTTACCAAGCCTTCAATCGGCTTAAGAAAATAACGACTCATATTGCTCGGCGTCACTCATTCATAGGCATAACTCGCCTTTTCCTGTTTACAAACCGTCTTTGTTTTTACAACTAGTTCAAACTCAATCCAAAATATGATTTTATTCGGGTTGTAGATTTAAAGGGACAAAACAGAGAAATAATAGTTTTATTAAATTACGGTGAATTGTGAAATCTCAGTGGCAGGTTTTCGAGACAATTCACCATTTCACTGTCCCGCTTCAATTTCAGGTAAATTTTCATTCATATGTACAACAATTATACATTTCAAAAAAACATAATTGCCCAAAACCTCTTTAACCGAAAAGCTTTAACATAAAGATAAAATAATGTTTAATCTGTTCTGGGAAAATTGAAGGAATGTGTATAACGTAAAGAAGGATAAATACAAAGAGGGGAAATCCTCCAAAAGGGGTCACTTTCGTAATTCATAACGAACGTTCGAGTAAAAACTTTATATTTCTTTTTTGAAATTTTTGAGATCTCTGTATGCACATAAACGAAGAGAGGCTATTATAATAGTAATAAAGAGAGAATGTGTGTTAGATAGGAGTGGGAGAAAGAATGAAAGAGGGAGAGAGAGAACCGAGAGTGGCTTATACTGATGTAAATAATATTTAATAATATAAAGCAATAAAAAAAAGAATTCGATGCTGATCATTTTTTCAAGCTTTGCTCGGTTAGCCCAACAGACTAATATCATAGGAAAGTAATATAATCATAATAAAACGTCTGTAAAACAATGGTTCTATACAGTGATTTGGGTTTAGAGGAGACTTGATTTCAAAAGATTTTCTTTTTTCCAATATTGCATTTCAATTGTAAAGTATTTTTTATTATTTATTTCTTTACTATTATTATTGTTTTATTTTAAATTTTTCATTAATTGTACAATTTGGAAACAAAGAGATTATTTTTTAATAAGAAGATTATTTTTCTATCAATACCGAATCCATGCTCCTGTGATGGTCATAATTAAAAGATTGATTGAATTTACATTTTTTATGATTCAACAGATGCTTTAGTTATTATTGAAAACGTCCACTGTTATTTCCGAAGGGGCCCCACTGAGGTGACAGTTTTTGTTTTGATTCCCAATCTGAAGCCAAGAGCATACCGATGAGGACATCGGGCGCACAGAAGCTACATCTTAACGAACGTGAGCTCCCAGAGCACATTTCAATTCGCCTCTCCGTTATTCAACTGTCGCAGTTCACGTACGTTCACTTTGGTTTTTATTCTCATCGTAGCCCGACTGTAAACGGCCGGAGCAGCATTTAGCGCCAAGATATAACGTAGCAAGAGAAAAGACCGAATCGGTCGTTGAACCTTTTCGTTCCTCTGATCTGGTTATTGGCCTGCTGATTATGTTTAATTGTACTAAAAGGTCGGTGTTTTCGCTTGTTTCTCTAAATCCAAAACCAGTTGGTGAGAACGTTTTTTTCCCACACTTTTTACATCAAACAATATTACATCTAAGTTCTCCTCTTCCTACTGAACCTGTAGATTTTCGTTTTCGATCATTTTGATCAAACTAATATAATGAAATACTGAAAACAAAATCGCATTTCTCACAAAAGGAACGATAATAACTTAAGAACACAAAGCCTTGTTTGACCCGAGAGGGGTCAAATATCACCCCCAGTCAGCCAGTCACATGAGAAAAATACAACCGTAGGCAGATATTGCAGTTTTTACCAAATGCAACTCTGATTTATACTCAAATTCCTAAATCTACGGTATGTGGTTTGTTTGCCACTCTCAACACTTTGAGCCCTGAAGATGATCTCAATAAAGATCGACACGTAGACACGATAAAGAAAATGTTTTCTGAAACTTTCATCACACCAGACCGCATGTAACGATTTCTAAATAAAAGTGGAAAATTAGGAAAATTAACGTTTCGCAAAGGTTGCCGTTGTTGGTTAAGGTATCAAATGAAATGTAAATTATTAAATAGAGATTTTATTCAAATTTAGTTTATCCTTCCGACAAACGAACTATAATGGCTGTTTCTTTTCTTAAAGGCCGAATAATAAATTTGATATCCATTTCTAACCAGGCTGAAGAAAAGTTTTTCCAATTGAGGCCCAGGGTCATATTTATCTCTCTGACCGTTCGGCCGGACTGCATTTTGTGCCAATCCACAACGAGATCGGGCACCGGTCAACCTCGGGCCGGCCTGCGTCAAGGGAGCCGACCATAATATTTATTGGAGACCGGTGGAGAAACAATGCGACCGAGTTGGTTTATGCCCCTCCTCGAATGCGGAATATTGTATCAGGGACCTCCGAGTAGGCCGTATAAAAAGAGAGGAAGGTGTCCCGGAGGCAGCCTGTGAAAGGGCCGACTGTAGATCCTGTCTGCGATATGACGCCCGGACTATCGGCAAAACGTAATCGGCGACCGCGCTTAAAAAGACAAATTTCAGAAAGGCAACAAACCACCGGATGAATTTTTTTAGGCGCAGCTAATATTGAGAGCAAAGATAAAATATCATTTGGCCACTAGATAGATAATTCATTCATTTCCCCCTATCTAACTATTACTTTAATACGAAATAACAAAATCAAAACTATATCAAATTCTCTCCCAAAATAAACTACCTAAGAGAGAGTCAAACATAAAAATTTACACATGATCAGAACGCAAATATTCACGGCATACATTAATTTAAAAATATATTTATATATAAATTAATAATTGAATTAAATTGATAGCCATCTGTTTCTCCCACTTTTCAAATAACAAATGAATAATGTTTTGTTAAAAGGTGACATTAGTTCAAACTTAACCTCCTAAAAAATATGAGTTGTTAAGAAAGTTATCTCTCATATTCATTCTGTCTCTCTCTCTATCTCTCTCTCTCTCTCTCTTATTTTCTTTCTGCCTTTTTTTTATTCTGCTCTCTGTCTGTTTTTGTCTCTTTCTCAAATTTTCTACCTCTATTTATCTCTGTCTCTCTTACTGTTTATATTTTTGTCTCTCGTTCCTTCTGTCGGTCTTTCTTTTCACTGCCTTTCTCTCTCTATCTCTCTTTCCCTTTTCTCTCTTCCACTCCCTCATTTTCTCTCACTCATTGAAAATTTCTCCATTTCTCTTGTTGTCAAACACGCATACATCATATTAACACGAATTGTATAATTAATATGTATAAATGGAGTTTTATAATAAATAATCAAAGATAAATCTATTGAAAATGGTTAAATAAAGCTAAACTCTTCAACAAAAAGATTTTCCTTCTCTTTCCCTCTTACTCTCTCTCTCTCTCTCTCTTTCTTTCTTCATATCTCCGTCTATTTCTGTCTACATTCATCTCTTTCCTCTTTTTTTTGTCTCCCTCTCTATCTAACCATCATTTCATCTACCCTCCTCGCTCGTTCGTAATTTTTAGAAAGTAAACCGTTTTTGAGGATTGTCCGCCGATTGTCGAGAACGTTTTCTAGACCGTGTTTTTGTCTGAGAAAGTGCCTGGCACAAAAGTTTGGCGCCACGGTCCGATCCACAATATGTACCGCTAGGAGGGCACGATATTGTTGAATATGTACCGGTAGAATTGTATGGAGAGTCGCACAATGGTCAGCCCGGCGTGATTACATTCAATCAAGCCTGTCATGTCTTCATCAGCGGGCACCCTGATTGGAAACTTCACTCAATTCACATTGACCAGGACGCGATGGGATGCCGTCCCTTTCCAATCAACCTGCGTAGTTCAACGTACTTTCGTACTGGTAGGAATATTTGTTCAAAATTAAATGCTCATTTTACTGTCTGAAAGATTTAAATGAAATGTTTAATCGTTTTATTAAAAAAATTTTTTTTAAATTAATTAAGCGGAATATAATCACGGTAAAATGGGAGAAGGTACACCATTCTCGGATAAAAATTCTATTTAACATACAAAAGTACTGAAAGGATTCTATTTGTTGGATAAAATGAGAAGGTTAAAATACTGGGGAAAAATAAGGTGAGCATGACCAGAAAGCGATAAGTTGAAATTCGTCTGCCAGGCATAAACCGCGATAATAGACAGCCAGAAATGATCGGAAAGGTCCAAGCTACAGTCCTTTTGGCGAAATGATCGATACTGGTTATGTTACTGGGTCCGTCTATTCCCGCTTGTTTGCTGTACAAATATTGTGTAAACGTCAACGAAGAAGGCTATAAGCTGAAACACGTTTAACTGACAAACACCGCGAGGATTGGAAACACAAATGATCTGAGGTTTACGATATGTACTTTGAAGCGTGAAGCCGAAATGCCGAAAACCAGAAAATAGAAGTATTCAGTAATGTTTTGATCATTTTAATATTTGGTCAATCGAAGTAATATTCACCGATAACAAAAAAGAAGATTTAGTTATAGTACAAAGACTGTAAAAGACAAATTATGACTGTATTGTCAAAATCTTGAGAGAATTGGCGGATCAGATACGGTCAGCTGTGATCTTTTGTCCTTGTTTTGCCCAGTTTCATAAAATCTGTCCGCTTTCGGACATTTCCTGTTTTATCAACTTTTATTATAAATGTTCTCAAGCAAAATATTTGCTGCCAGGATTTGAATTATTCAGTTAGTTCATTCTATATGAAAATATCAGTAATAGAACCGAACTCAATTTTTTAATTTCCACCGTTCCGCAACTTTCAACTTTGGTTGCACGAAGTTGCGGACCTCGGAAAGCGTATTCATGCAATAATGTACTTCATTAACGACGAAGCGACTTGCCCATTTGGTCGGGCCCGTCTTGTCCGACAACTACCACTGAATTCTTGTCTATTTCCAATCAGGAGTCTTTCGCTGACCATTTCCTTAATTAACGGGCCTTGTCCCGCGGCGTCGATGCCACCCTAATTTTCCGACAAAAGGGATCGATCCGAAAGTAATTCTACTCATCCCGATATCACTAACACTTGTACGGAAAAGGATTATCGTATTTGATTCCTTGACCTCAAATTTCATTACAACTATTGTTTCCCGTAATCATGCCAAATTTAAAACTTCTCTCTTGGGTGTAATATCAAGTTATTAACGATTATTGAACGATCATGAGATGCCGTCTGGTGTTAGGTGTTATGAGGTTAGAAAAACATTTTCTTCATGGTACCAACGTTTCGATATTTGAGGTCCTCTTCAGGGTAAAAAGTATGTGTTTTCTATGTCGTAGTGTTGGAGAGTGTTAGTGGCCACACAAAGAAAATTCTTTTTCTAACCTACATCACACCTCCTTAATATTTGGCTTTTATAACGCGCTCTTGCAACTTTTTTATGGTCTCACGAAGTCGCATACGTAGTTGAGTAGTTGATTGTTTAAAAGTAATTGGAGGGGGAAGGAAATCTTAAAAAAAGAGCCAGGAGCGACGGTGGGAATCGAACACACGACCGCGTGGTCTTCGAGCCGAGAGTATCACGTTAACTGCTGTCCACGGAGGAAAAGGTGAAGAAAATGAAGACAAATGAAAGTGTGTTCATATCACATTCACACTCTAAAGCAAATCTCTCACAGTTCACTAAAAAAATATCCCTACCTCCAAATCCGACAGTGTCCATTACGTCATAGAGCTGAATCTGCATACAGTGCTTAAACGACAAGACTTTACGAAATGCTATGGTCTGCTGCTTCAAATTTATGGGACGACAATCCAAGCTGTCGATGAAAAAGAAAGTTACAGTCTACAAAACTCTGCTACAACGTATTTAGAATTCTGAATAGAATCGCTAAACTATTCAATATCAAAACAAACCCCTTCAGTCTAAAGTCCCCAGATCAATTATAATGCTCCAGTATTATACCTCACATGCTACTCTCAACAACGAACTTAAAATTTCATTCAAAATTATTAATTATTCAAAAATTAATCCCTTAAAAATTTACCACACGATACACTCTCATCTTCCAAATAGTTTTCCCCAAGCTTTCTTCAGAAGAGTCCACAAATAAAATCCCATAAGGCTGGACCATAGTGGGGTGAAGTAGGAGAATATTATTGGTACATATTTATATTGATCCCTTCAATATAAATATGCAGATAGTTGGATTTATGTCTTATATGTTAGAATTACCAATTGCGGATTGTAATATAATATTTTTAAAAATGTCCAGTTGATTTGAATAAGTATGATATGCAACATTTATTTTTCCTGATTTCTCCAATCTTTGATTTATGACTACTCAGCCTCTGCTGTAATAAAACGGACAGTTTCATATGATCGAAGAAAGGGACGAATAATTCATTGAGTCACCGCCTATAAAGGCAATCGCGTTATGGCGATCGACCGGACGGAATTCTGAAAGTGGAGCCCCCCGGTCGAAAGAAGGAATCGCTTCCAGCTCCAATAAATATTTGAGGAAGGGTAAGATCGTTGCCTGAGATAAAATTGGCCTATGTTAAAAACTCACTATCTGCCCATGGAGTAACCGAGGTATTTAAACAGATAACAAATAAAAGAAAAAGAGTGTCTAAGCGATTGTGGAATGTCAGCCGGGTCGTTGTAACGAACGGCAATAAATTTGCCACTGTTATATTTGGCAAGGTTTCTCTCACGGCGGGGCATTAGTATGTCGCGTCGCGTGTGAACCTGGCTATGTGACTCCGCCTGGCTGACAGTCTTGAATTAGTTATTCATATCTCTTCATATCATTCAGGGCACATTTCTATTGCCCGACCTTGAATTCGTAACTATACCAAGGTCTTTGTCCGAACACGGAACGCATTCGGACTAGGCAATGTGTTGTCTTAGATCCTGGTCTACATCGCTGTAACTGACGACGACGAGCCCTTCGGAATTCTCGAGACGATAACCGTGTAAAATGATCGCGGCAATTGGAGGCGAAAATTGGCCCGGTTAAGTGAGTGACGGGGAGACCGGTGATATTAGCGTCATAACTCGGCGAAGGGCGACATTGATCAACCGAGAAGAGGATGGCCTGATAGAGCGATGATGATTATGATGACGGCTCTGGCCCGGGAGACGGACCGGAGGATGTGACGCTTTAACAGACATCCGTCCTCGGGTGTTATAATATGTGAAGAGGGAAGTAATTTTGTAAAGATTAACCCATTGTCGACGTCTTGAAATGGATGTGCAGCGGGTCGGATCATGCTCGTTTACCAGGCTAAAACATGATACACATTTATATTGGCTTTTTCACATTAACAAACATATCGTACCTCAATATTTTTTCCTACTTTTCCCAACCTGTTACTTTCCACATTCCAAATAAATGTCATTGACATTAATTGGACATTGTGAGTCCGCCTTTCAAAGCACAAAATACGTCGACATCATGCATTAGATAATTTGTGATATGATAACATTTGTCGACCGTATCAAAACTATTATTTTTGTATTCTTGCAACGTATGACAACGCTTGATGATAATTGCCCCAAATCTACAAAGTTTACTGTATTTTTGGCCAAAAATCTTTCAATCATTCATAGCTACGAAATACCGCAATTGAATATAATTAATAGCATTTTTATGACTATATTATATTTACTTAATATTCACAATGTTATTCCTAAGCATTTTGAATTTAACTTGATTTCATACTGTAAGAATTCTGCTGTTTTTCAGCAGATCTGACAGCAAGTCAAACGTAATTAATTCATCTATTTAACGCTTAGTTTACGAATGCCGTCCGTTATTTAGAACGGACACAATCATAAATCACTTATTTCCGCATGTTCAAACAATGGTCGACTGGTTGTTAGTTCCTTTTTTGACATGCTTCAAGCGTGGACGTGCTTTAAATCCGTGAAAGTTCAAAACGGTATCGTGCACAGTGCCCTACTCAGGAATGATTTCCAGTTTAACAATCAATCTACTCGGTCTCTTTTCCTCTATCTACCTTCACAATAAATCTTCATTCAATTTCTTGTAAAAGTTCCATTGCACAAATTTTAAAATTTCCTGTCTTAAATTTATCAAACGTCAAAAAGAACCGTGGAATATGGCGAGTAGCAGAAGGAGAGTGCCTGACTAAAACGGGAAGGTTAACAAAACCCAAATCGCCCAGACCACTAGAGGAAATATTACATAAAGCAAAACCACACATTTCTTGTAATTTTTATCGATTTTTAGAACGAATATTTTTGTGTTTCGAAACACAGTAAATTCGTCCATTTTCTGTACATTGGGAGTGCCCACTAAATCTTACCAGTAAGAAAATAATCAAAAATAAGTATTTTGTATGTAAAAATATGGAGAAAAGTAAATGACTGTTATGTTAAATCGTATCGTAAACATAAGGGAAATTACACTACTCAAAACATTATAAAAACCGGATTATTACGTGTTTTTTTAAAATATATTCTTATAAAGTAGTAGTGAGTTGATGTCCGGGTGGATCGAGGTCACCATAGCTCAGGTAGTACAGCAGCGGCGTATCTAGCCGAAGGTCGTGGGCTCGAATCCCTCTCGTGCCATTTGCTTTTTTTCATCTAAAAAACCGTAATTAACTTTCATGTATTAATTGGTCGAGCGGACTACGAAAATAGTGAACTTATGATGTATAAGTTTGACATCACTATAAGAGGAGTCTTAGGTGCTAGGCAGAAGAGTCACTGTTCAATTGGCAGGAACCATTTGTCTCCATTCGCGAAAAATTCATAGTTCTATGTCTAGCTTTACAGAATCGGTGTAAGTGTTATGGCAGAAAGTAAAGCACTTGGAATTTAGTAAGGACACATTTCTTGTTAGGTCGGGTTTCTTCGTGCTTAGTGAAGGATTTTACTGATTATTTGGCGATGGTGAGGTGCGGTCTGGTTTGACGTAGATTTTAGAAAAACATTTTCTTTATCGTGCCAACGTTTCGATCTTTATTGAAATCATCTTCAGGGCCGGGGGGCCGCGGTAGACGAGTGGTTAGCGGGTTCGATTGCCGCCCTCATCTCTGGCCATTTTTTCACGATACCCTCCCCCCCCCCCCAAAAAAAAAGAAAAAAAACTTCAGGGCCTGGAATTTATGAACATTGTTGTACAAATACTTGCAGCATGTGAAAAAAGTGAATTTATACAATGGTAGAAATTTTAGAAATAATGGAAGTATTTGTACATACTCAATGGGATGGGATTGAGAAATGGAGCAATCTTTGGAAAATAAAGTTTAATCCCTCAAAGTCACAACATATCACCTTTACACTCCGTCGTGAGACTTGCCCTAGCATATACTTATACAATGAACCTATTCCACAATCCGACAAAGTTAACTATTTAGGACTTACATTTGATAGAAGACTAACTTGGAATCCACACACACGATTAAAAAAACAGACACTGAACAAACGATTTAAAATTCTTTATTACCTACTCAACAGACAATCAAAATTACCATTAAAATCAAAACTTTCGACATACATATACCTACTCAAACCAATTTGGATGTATGGGTGCCAAGTATATGGATCGGCCAAGTATTCCAATATTCAAAGATTACAAAGTTTTCAATCCAAAATTTTAAGACTAATAGTTTCTGCCCCATTTTATGTAAACAATAATACACTTCACAGAGATCTTCAAATCCCAACAGTTTTTTCATCCATCAAAACATATTACAGACGTTTTCGTAGTAAATTACAAAATCACACCAACACACAAATACAATCACTCCATTCCCCACAATTACCACGTAAACGTCTGAAAAGAGTATGGATAAGAGACCTCTTAAATGATTAATATCATTTCATTAATCCAGAGCGGCTGCCAGTGGGTAGCTTTCTCTATAACGCCCATAATGCCAAACACACAGTCTGAAATCCAATCTGCTGGTTGTATATCATGCATGTACAGTTGTAGATATAAATAAATGAAGTCAAAAAAAAAAAAATGTGTAAAAATGACTTTTAAATCACGTGGGAAAACTGATTCTAAACCCTTTGGCAATGAACAAGAAGGAAAGTGCCATCAATAAGTATTGAAACCTATCAGCTGTATAATTCCATACCGTAGGTCAAAGTGTTATGGATATTGGATCTTCTCAGTTGCACTTTGATAACAGAAGAAAAATATGAGTTATATACTACAAAATACTGATAGTTCTAGATCTTTAGATTTCACTAACAAATCGGGGAAGCATGGCTGCTCAGATTCAAATATGCAAGTCAAAAATGTTACAGAAAATCGAAATATTGTAAATGCTGAACTATTACAATTGTTTTTTACAGCTAGATTACATGTCCTTAATTTAATCTGTCAGCATTCCCAGCTCTTTTGTTGCAGTTTTCATTTCATTGTAAGAGCAAACTAGTACTAATTTTAGAATTATTTTATTTTTCGGTGTTATAAGTATGGACCAATTCTTCATTCACGAACACTAAGAAAAGAGTAAATTCAGTTGTTACTGTTGATTGGCATTTCTTGACCTATTTAAAGATCATCAACAGAGCAAAAATTCATTTCACTTTATGAAAAACAATTGTTAAATAATGTTTTGAATAACAGATATTGCTTGTTTGTTAGGTTGGCATGCTGTCTGTTACTATCACGACAAATTAATTACAGACATTCATTGACCATTGTTCGAGCGAGCAAACTTAAATTACTGAGAGCCAATATACGCAAGAAAAGTGTCACAACTCAAAAAGCAGTAGTTTTTAGGGGGTAGTACAGCTGTGTTTTCAAAGTTTTGTGTTTTCGTAAAGACAATATTGAGAAATTATGACAACCTTTATTGCCAACAACCGTAATGATATGTAGTTAATACAGGGATGAAAAAAGTCAACTTCCGTCTGTCTCTTCTGTAAAATTTTCTTTTATCTCGCAGCATAAAAATATATACAAATATACATATAAATAGAACTGCAGAAAACGTTATGGACAATATAAAGAGGAGGTTGCCCTTTAAATTGCAAAATACTGTTAATTTTCGATTCAGTTAATATTTATGTAAAGCGGTTGAGGATGTGAAAGTGTATAGACATTTCAGAGTGTTATCGCTAGTGTATATTACAATTAAGTTGATTTAAATTTCACCCCCTACCACCGATTGCCCTGGATAAATAGTTATACCCGGTGGAATTGTAAAAGCCTTGCAGGCCCGAGGGTCAACATTTACCGAACATTATAGTCCCCTACGTACGATTCGACTACAAATTCCAGTCGCGCTCGCTATACCAGCGCGTGTGTGTTTGGATTAAAAATGTAAATAGTCACCGTGAATACATTCTAATTAAATGGGGGGGTCTGCCGTCTGACAAATGAGACAGAGGCTATTTTATTGGGCTCGGATGCGACCATCGGGGCCAAATCATTATTCGTCCTGAAGCGGCGGGGTAGCGCGCACGCACACACACACACACACACACACACACACACACACAAATACACAGGTATGGACTCACATGCCTATAGAACTGACCCGCGGATTAAACGAGATTATATTAACTGTAGAGGTTGAGGGGACAGAATGAGAACGTGCACAATGCGGTTCGGCTCGTCTGTCGAAATGTACAATGGTATCAATCAGATTATTGACAGATCCGATCAAATAACATACCATCATTTCGATTTATTTATCCCATTATCGGTATACTTACTAAAAACAAAGTAAACTCGTGACCTACCACGGTCGTTGTACATGCCCACAGACGGGCGGCAAACTTCATTCAGTTCTTTCCTCTGAATTTTTTGGCTTCCCTACAGAAGACGACCATGTCCATTTGAGGATGACGATATTATTATTACAGTTAATTAAGGTTTTTAGTTGAGATGACAAAAATTTAATGGCACGAGCGGGATTCGAACTCACGATCTTCGGCTAGATACGCCGCTGCTCTACCATTTGAGGTATCGTGACCTCTATCCACTCGGACATCAACTTACCTTCTCAACCCACCTTTTAAGTTTTCCTTCCTTTTTACCATTTTTCAAATGTCGTGTAATCGGTTTGGATTCTCGACGACAATTGAAATGGCAACGGGGAGCTTTATTGAAGTGTACTTCATTTTTAATTCATTAAATTCACTAATTTCGTGATCCACATGACCAATTAATACATAACAATTAATTAAGGTTTTTAGTTGAGTTGGCAAAAAAAGAGGGAAAACTCATAGGAGGGGTTGAGATAAGAAGTTGATGTCCGAGTGGATCGAGGTCACGATAGGTCAACTGGTAGAGCAGCGGCGTATCCAGCCGAAGATCGTGGGTTCGAATCCCGCTCGTGCCATTAACTTTCTTTCATCTCAACTGAAAACCTTAATTAATTTTAATGTATTAATTGGTCAAGCGGACCACGAAATTAGTGAACATATTATTATTGCTCAAAATAGGGACGTTGCAAAACTCTTGCTAGATACGCTAAAATAGACTTACGAAAACTATGGGCTTTCCAGAAACTTTCGTAAAACGGAATTCCTGGCATTTGGTATGCTGACTGTATATGATTTCGGGGAAATTGTTTGACGTCTGACAATCAATCAATTTTAATAAGGTGAAACCCAATCGGATATTTGTATTATAATGTTGATTCATATTTCCCTCTGCCATTTGAATGCCTCCGCACCTTATAAGAGGTTGGACATAAACATGTCAACGCGTCCTCATCACGAACGTCAATCAATATTTTATCCATCCGGCCAATCTTACAGGGATCCCATTTAAGGAGACAGGCGACTCTGGGTCAACCATAAACGATCTTACATCCATTTGAAAACTCCTTTTCAATTCTTCCGATTCGAATTACCACATTTAAAAGCCACTTTATTAAATGACGATACATAAATAAAATTGGAGAGTGAGATTTAATATTTTTTCTTTTCGAATATCAGTGTTTAAACATTACGATGTTCAAAAAAAAAATGTTATGAAAATCATCCTTATTTCCAAACATGTTTTTATTTAGTTATTATAAAATCGGATTACACTTTTTGTTGTCATATTTTGCTTAAATCGGCATTAATAATAAGCAGAAGGTCATGGGTTCGAATCCCGTAAAAAATAAAATTGAAAGAAGTAATTTGGTCAAAGTCTACTAAACATAATGGGGTTACAAATAACCAAGAAGGATGATTTGATATATTTTTACAAATCTCGCAGAGTTAGATCAATTTGACCATTCTTACTCTCAACGAGAGACGAGAGTTTTAAAATTGGAACTAACTTTACTTCTAGATGATTATATATATATTATACATATAATAATAAAAAATGAAAAATATAACCTGAATGTCGAACAATAATAATCAATATAAAAATTTATTAAATAAAAATTAATAATTGATGTTCGATGGACTCGAGGTCACGACGGCTCAAGTGGTAGAGCAGCGGCGTATCTAGCCGAAGGTCGTGGGTTCGAATCTCCATCGTGCCATTGACTTTTTCATCTCAACTAAAAACCTTAATTTATTTTTAATGTATTAATTGGTCAAGCGGACCACGAAATTAGTGAATCAAAATTAAATTCATTTAACTAAAATAAAAAACAAAATATTATATTATTATAAAATTTACTCATAATGCTACAGAACGACAGATATAAAATTCAATTTTCATCACTTCATGAAATATTGTAATAAATCTCTGAAGAAAAATTTAGAAAAGAACTTACAAACTTGAGCATAATAACACACGATACACTATAATATTGTAGTTTGCATATTTGACAGTAACAATTAATTCAATTATTAATCATTCTTTATTAGCAGTTTGATATAATTTTTTTTTCATTTCTTCTATATTGGAGTCTTTTTTAATTTCAACTGGTAAATAATTATACAGATAAATAAAAGAGGAAGATTTTTTTTTTTAATTTTCAGCATTAAATCTTGTTATTATGAGGTGTTTTATACTTCGTATGCTACACGTTTAGCAGAATTTTTATGCTACACATTTTTCACTAATTTCGTGGTCTGCTTGACCAACTAATATATTACAATTAATTAAGGTTTTTAGTTGAGATAAAAAAGTCACCATAATAATAAATTAAGGTCGCGATAGCTCAGGTGGTATAGCAGCGGCTTATTTAGCCGAAGAACGTGCGTTCGAATCCCGCTCGTGCCATTGTCTTTTTTATCTCAATTAAAAACCTTAATTAATTTAATGTGATGTTGAAAAGTAGTATAGATTAACTTAAATTGACTTAAAATAAAATAAGTTTAAAAAATATTCATAATTAATTATTATTTTTATGTAAGATTTTAGTTGAGATGGAAATGTTAGTATCACGAGCGGGATTCGAACCCATGAAATACGCCGCTGCTCTAACAACTTCATCCATCGTGACTTCGACTTTTTTCATTTCACCCAAGACTACACGAAGAAACAAAAATTAATTGAAATAAGTAATTTCGTAAATTAGACCATTAAAATAAATGGATTAATACTCATGATAGATACTTTTTGTAGTTGGTCATATTGTATAAATTAAGCTTAGTTGTCGTGAATCGAACTGTCATAACGTAGTCTTAATATATATTTAATATATGAGTTTAAAGCTATTTACATTTATTTTTTCAGATATATCGCACATAACAGGACACTCTATCTAAACTATGGGATATTATAATTTGTTCAAGTTTTAATCTTGTTTTATTGCCAACAGTTTTAGAGGGAGAAAGAGAAGGAAAGAGAAGGAGAGTGGGAAAGAGAAAGTGAGAGATAGATAGGGAGAGAGAGAGAGAGAGAGTGATGGTGATGGTAAGAGGGACAGAGGGGGGGGGGGGTTGAAAGCAAGAGACAAAGAAGGGTAGAGATAGAAAGGGAACCTTCGCAGAAAGAGACTATACATATAAAATGAGTAACAAAACATTTCATATTGATTATACACAAACTAATTTTTTCATCGATTAAAAATATTAAAAAGTTTTCACAGTAAATTACAAGATGACACTAACTCAGAAATAAGATATCGTTTTCTTCTTTTCTCATAATTTACAAGCAAGCGACTGAAAATAATATCGGTAAGTGACCTCTTGAATGATTAATATAGAATATTATTAATCCATTGCATAGGTTACAAATGGGGGAAATCATTGAATGCCAGAGTTGTGTAGATGTTTTCACAGACGCCAGTGCTGGTCATTAGTCATACCACTACTATGAGTTTAGCCCTCTCTAACTGGGGAGAGCCTCGGTCAGGTTTGTTTCAGCATATGTTTATTGTTTCTAGTTCTTCTATAGTTTATCGTTTTCTGTGTTTATTTTAGTTTTCCCAAGAAATGGTCCCTCTGGCAAGTGTCTCTATGTAATTGGTACTCAAGGTTTTTGTGCTTTCTCAGGTTTTCGGGATTTCAGGTGCTGCTGACTAATTTTAATTTTTACGAGCTAATGGAAAAAAAAAGCAAAAGCGTCGATTTCAGCTTAAAAGACCTAGGTGTACTTCTCTAATGAGGTTGTTGATTGCTCATAGTTTGGGCTTGGTCAAAAACGCCTGATCAGGTACCATAATTTGTTTTGGAGCCATCTGTATACCACATCATCGTATCTGATATCCTCCTGAATTCATTTTCTCCTTTGTAGACTGTTGAGATTTTATGGCATGTTCAAAAAGGTGTTTCCGGAATGAATGTGTCGGTCCCCATTTCTAAGAAATGGGGGTCTGATTTTATTGATTATTGAGCCGGGGTTGTTTAATTTTTATCCATCTTGATTGCCTCTGGAGTCTAAATGAGCTTTTCCTCGCATAGTATAAATATTTCCAATGGAGGTAGGTTTAGTAGTTTTTCTAGTGAAGTGTTGTTTTCGTTCTCTATGATACATACAATGCGCTAGTCTTTGTATGCTGACAATGTTGGGTAGGTTGTTTTTGTTGATCTTTGGTCTACCAGAATCGTGAGCCGAAGTACCATTTAGCTCACGTTTTCATCAGGTTCGTTTTTCATGTTATACATGTCGAAACCTTCCCATTCACCTTTTCTGAAGACAACATACTTAACACTTAAGATATCTAAGGTTTCAAACCTAAGATTCTGGTGTATGTTTTTATGATTTGGCCATATTTATGACTTAGCAATATGTATAAAGGTATAGCCTTCTTCTTCTTTAATAAATGAAATAAATGAGTGGTTAAAAAAATGTAATCGCTACTTAAGAAGAATCCAATGCAGAAAATTATCAATATTTTGAACTCTTCCTAGGCTTTTCCCTCATAAATAAACACAAATACATACTTATTTTTTGTTTTGTAAGAGAAACATAAACAGTATGAATGCCAGAATTTTTCGTTGGGAGGCTATAAAATGTTATATGAATGCCAAAAGCAATTATGTCTCGCATGGGAAAAAAGGAGTACGGGATGCGAAGACGGCACGAGAATAAATTAAGAAAAAATGCAACAAAAAGATGTGAAGGATTTAAAGAGTATAATTTGTATAAAGAGGCCGTTTTGGTCCCGCATTACACCGCTTCACCTTAGATGTAAAGAATTCCAGCCGAGTCAATGACAAGTGGTACATCGTGTGCTATATGTTTTTATTTATAGAGGAGTTGACGGACATTTTTTATATTATTCATTTATTTATTTTTATTACGGAAGTTCGGACGTTCTTTGAATGTAGGTTTGTAAGGAGGTGCAGGAATGATGGTTGATATGGGAACTTTCAACTCTGTTTTTAATAAATAGTAAAAGTAAGATGTATCCCGTTGGAATTAACACAGAAGGAAGGTTAGTTTATAAACTAAATTTTCTTTGGAAAACAGGTTGAAGAAATTGTTAACAAACGTCTCTGGGTAATGACTGATGATGGCCCCAACAGTTAAAATAAGCAAATCATTGATGGGATCTTATACGGGCTGCAGAACCGCAAATCGCACCCTCTGCTCTATAACATCCGACAAAGTTGTAATTGTCTCTCATCACGTATCTCCCAAAGAGCACATTAGGCGGGCGGGCTAGCCCTTCGAGCTTCCGAGGTTTTACAGCCTCGGCTTTTACACATGATACTAACATTCCCCCACACAGTTCCATCATCATACCCGAGTTTCATTGCTCGGCATCTTCTGGGAAAAATTTCTCCGTTGTGGCTGAGAAGCCCCCAGGGGACCGGTGCCGTAGCTCTGGCCGTAAACCTTCCATTTGTCTCCGTGGAGGGACACACGATCCGATGGGTTTACAACCTTTGCTGACTTGTCACCTGTTTCCCATGTAATTTCAGTCTCACCTTGCTTTGCTTTTCAACAGTTTCACGACAATGAGTAACTCGGTGAAAAGATTTTACACAAATTTCTCACGCAAAACAATCCTAACCATTTTATGGAAGGTGGTACTCTGTAAATTCTTAATAACCATAATAACCAAAGTTTGCGCATGGCTATTATGGTACCTTTTCAACCGGATGGGCGGGACATCTTGGTCCAACCAGAGGAGTTTGATTAATTAAGTGATTCAGTTCACCTTGTAATTGTTCGGGCCGAGGGAGCTATCTTCGGATCTGCTCAGCACAATGCATCGGTAATTGGGGCCTCAATAAACTTTGTCCCTTGTGATTTGTGATTTGGCTAAGGGCAAACCTCCGCCAACTCGGGGAGGTTTGACAATAAGGCCGGCGTACAGTTGGAATTAAGTTTAAGTTGTGAAACCCAGAGAAAACGTTATTTGTACAACGATCTGTTGGGCATAGTACGCAATTTGAATTTTAAATAAAAAGTAAGTTTATTTTAAGCTGAAATTTTTTTAAAAAAGTAAACCAAGATAAACTAAGCAGAACAAGCAAGGTGATGCTGATTATATGAACACTATCTAAACTAGCAATAAGTACACGGGTGTATTGGATAGTTTTTAAAGAACTTGCTACTTAGTGAGCCATATGAGTGCTTCTTATTTATTTAATTTAATATAAATTATATAATTAATATTTACTAGATATAAACAAACTGAATTAAACAAAAAAGAACGAAAATCTTTATATATAAATACAAGCAATCAGTTTAAGTTTGTAACAAGCACAAGCAATTAATCTTATTGAAAAGTTTTCAGAGAATCTGACTGTTAAAGTGAGGCAAAGGAATAAGTTTTATTTTTATTGAAAGCGTTTAAATAATAAATAATAATATAAATGTCACGTTGAAATAAGCGAAAAACGAAGATATTGATAAGCTCTCAGATAAGAGGGTTGCTAGCGTGAATTTTTATTTGATTTAAGGTTTTATTAATTCATTTAAATAGTTATCAGCTAACTGTGTTAATTGAAACGAAATCATGGTTAATCTGGAATTAATATAATAAATAAGCACGGTAAAATAGCTTACTGAGATTGTTTAGCTATAACGAGACGAATGCCTGGTTTTTATTTTATTTTTTATTAATCAGATATCGTGAGATGCGGTGTGTT
Organism: Cimex hemipterus; assembly: GCA_039619505.1. Lineage (NCBI taxonomy): Eukaryota > Metazoa > Arthropoda > Insecta > Hemiptera > Cimicidae > Cimex > Cimex hemipterus. The sequence continues at coordinate 34,040,848 of CM077099.1, forward strand.
GTGATGTAGGTTTCAGAAAAACATTTTCTTTATCGTGCCAACGTTTCGATCTTTATTGAGATCATCTACAGTGCTTAAAGTGTTTGTCTTCTGTGTACTTGTGCCATTCTTGCGTGTCGTGTTGAGAGTGCCAGCGAAGATATCCGAATAATTATCGATTAACGGTCACTAATCTTTACACATTTATTTTTTATATTTCATTTAACCATTTAATAGGCTCTATAGGATTCATATGAAAGTGTTTGAAATTTTGTATGAAGTAGTTATTTAGGTGTTTTATTGTATTGTTTGATGAACTTCCAACTCGTGATTTCTCACGCAGTTAGAAGACTCTCCTATTAAGCATAGTCTGAGTCAAAAATCTTCTATCAATTTATTAAAAGAGGAAAATTTTTAACTCGGTCAGATAATAGTTTCTCTTAAAAGGTTGAAAGTTTTTCATTTCAACTTCAAACCTCGTCAATAGATTGAACCGATTCTATTTTTCATCATGTAGAATAATAGTTGGTAAACAATTTGAACAAACAATAGATTAAAACACCCAGAAGCGAAGGTATAATCTTTTAGGGTGTTCAATTTCGACTCAACATTAGGTTTTATTAATCATTTATGATTCAACAATTGGAAAAAGACTAAGAAAGCTAAGAAGTCGTAGTATAATATTAAAAATAGAACAAAACAAATTGGTTCAAGAAGTCAAATAGATTTTGGGAAAACTGTAACGAAAACTGGTACCTTTTGGTGCTTCCCTTTGAACAACCTAAAAAATTTCTGAAATTCGAAACGATTTTACAGTTTGATTCATAAAGAGTCCATCCACTCTGGCGAGAAAAAAAATGCATATCAAAATGAAAATCTTTTGAGTAGAAGTGAAGTTAAACAACAGAAATAGGAAAAAAACCAGCTGTACCGCAAAAAGGTCGCTAACCAGACTAAGGGGTGTATTACTCTTCAAATTTGTTTTGCCTCCATAGGGTAAAAATGGACTTATTGTTAAAAAAAGAACAAAATAATGGCTACAAGATAAGTGCAATATTAAAACAAGTAAAAATAGACATGAATGACACCACAAGATAGAAACAGTGAGTGCACAAGGATCACATATTTAGGAAAAGAGACTGCTAATTAACCAATATATACAACACATTGAGCATAAAAAATGAACTAAGGTCAACCAAAAAACGCCTGAAAAAAAACCCATCGCTTAGACTAACTCACTAAACAATAGTGAAGTTCACAAATAATAGATCGATAGAAATGAAGAAATTTAAGTAAACAGTTACAAAAAACAGAACAGTACAAAGTATTGAATTCAACGATTGAGAAAAATTAGAAGTGGAGTTTAAGAACAAATTCATAATTTGTCCGAAAAACGATTCATCTATACCCTTAAATATATTAAAACTAAATTAAATGAAAAATAAGGCCAATGGTGGCCTAAGTTTATTAACCAATAAGTCACTGTGCTTACTGAAACGTTCTAAGGGAACTTGGCTACTGAAATAGACATCAAAACATCCAATTTATAAATACTTTTTCAGTTGTGTTTTAGTATTTAATTTATATAATTTGTTTTAAATATGAATGTAAGTACTATCCTGAAAAAGAAAGGCGTATTAAAATTAATTTTTCATCGAGTAGTTTGACGAAAAGGGAAGGAAAAATCTAGCTTTTTCAATAACGATCGCTATCCCCTTTAATAGATTAAACCAAAAGGAATTAAACGAAAATCAAAGTACGATGATGTTGGGCTTAGTTTCTTAGCCGGTAAATCCAAGAGCTTAATCAAACGGTCTAAGAGAACTTGATAACGAAAATAAACATCAAATTTTGTAAGTACTTCCTTCTTTATTCTTTAATTTAATTTGTTTTAGCTATGTCTGTTTCATTACACTAGAGGTTGTCAAGATGAGAAATGGGATGTGGTTTTTTTTATATTTTTACGACGTTGGTGATTGGAAACGAGAGCCTAATCGGTAGGAGTTGTAAATTTCTCTAAAACACGATGTTCCAACGGCCGTAAATACTGTATGCATCGGCTACTTATCGGAGACGGCCGAGACTGGACCGTGCATAAATTATACGGCCATGGTGTCGATATAAACAGCCGCCTATCTGCAAATGAGGCAAACACCTAATTCATCCAAGAGGTACACTTTTGATCGTCACCGGCTGTTATCAAACCCGACTGGCGATATTTAGCGGGATATCCTCTCAAGATCCCCTCCCTCGGTCGTGAAGAAAAGGTTACTTCTAAAACGTCGAAAATTTCAATACTCATCAATTATGCTTGAAATCTGTTGAACCCACCGGTTTTTAACATAATAATGTCAATTATTCACGTTTATTCACTGGGCGTGCAACAGCTGGAGAGTGCTGCAAGCGGTTACGAGATCTCGTAGCGATGGTGCTCTGCCTTGAGCGACATTTGTAACAGATGGACAATGGGGTTAGTCTGAATCAAAAAAATGAAAGGCTCGCATTAACTCTTCAAGAAGGGTAACGAGTAAAACACTTATTTCTAAGCTTAAAAGAGGGAATAATTTTATTGCCGTCGTGTTGACGTTCGTTACAACAATTTTTTTTATTGTGGCCTGCTACAATCATATTGTCAATATATTTAAATAATTTATTTAGAGATTCAAAATATAAAGAAAAAATTAAAAAATATAGCAGCCATTCTATTACACTGATTTGAAAAATTCAAGATATTTAAACCGAATAAGCAAACCAAGTTTCGTAACATTGTATTGTCATAGGTCAAAAGAAAGCATACTTTTAGGGGTTCCCACATACAACGGAATAATCAACAAAACTGGCGGCTATTCTTGAATACTAATTTTGATCAAATTCGGTATAAACATACACGATCATAAAATGAATAAACATAACCAAGGTTCAAAACATTACGTCATAAAGTTAAAACGTTATTTAAAGCATATATTTAGGGGTTCCAAGGTATGAAGAAGAAGGAAAGGACTAAATCTAGCAGTCTATATTGTTTTTCTCCAAAGTCGGAATTAATATACGTTAATAAAGTGAATAAAATAAACCCAGTTATGTGGTATACATCAAAACATATTTCCTCAAATATACTGTTTTACCACATCTGCACACCTTTTGTGAAATTAAGTATTAATACACTATTTGACGATAGTGGTAATTAAATTGTACTTCAGTCAAAACTCCCGATCGGCTTATACTTCTGGCTATAAAGAAAGAATAATTTTTATGGGAAATCATAATTTTATGCAATGTCTTACATAGATTATATGAGTTTATGTATGATGTATAATTTTTTCTTGCTCTGTATGGTCTGCAAAGTTGTGGACCTTTATAAACTATTTTGGTCGTTTTCGGTTATTTAATATGCCTATTCTCAATGGATTGGTCTGTATGTCACAATATTCGCTAATAATCTTCATTTATTATTAGAACTCTTAGACGTTCCGGAAAACTTGATTCGCTGAGCGCGGCTAAGAAAATAAATAAAATAAAGCACAGAAAATCAACTCTCTAAAGATGGGGAAATTTGATGAACTTGTAGGTCTGTACCACATCTATTTTCAGTAGTGGTTGCCTCACCTTGTTTAAACCTCTGAACAAAGGTAGTTGAGGACATGCATCTGGCAGACCATAACAACAAGATAAGCGGAGCAAAATGATCAGAAATACCCTAATACATGCCATCAATGCTTGTGCCCTGGAAAATCTTAAAAGAGGTTACACTGACAAAAAGTCCTCATAAGATCGGTCAGCCAAGCAGCTATTAAAGCATTGGCATGCAAAAGAATTACATCAAAACTAGTCAGTGAATGCATCCAAAATCTCCAAACCCTGGGAGAATTTAACAACCTGATGTTATCCTGGGTGCCAGGGCACAGAGGAATTTTGGGTAATGAAAAAGCAGACAAGCTGGCCAGAGGAGGATCCGCAAGACCATACATAGGCCCTGAACTTCTTGGGACATCAAAAACAAACAAAGAATTCTCCATCGCAGAATAGATCCAAACAAAACAAAGAAGTGGATAAACTCTAGCAATGGTAGACACAGTAAACTTATGATGAAACAACCCTCACCAAAACTAGCAAAAACACTACTACAATATTGCAGAGGGCAAAACTCAGAGGAGTGGTGGGACTACAAACCGGCCACTGGCATCTAAGATCACATCTGCACATCATGGGTATATACAATGATGATCCCATTTGCAGATTATGTAATGGGGAGGAGGAAACAGTCACTCAAATCATCTTCGAATGCGAAGCAACAGCTCAATGGAGGTTCAACCTGGAAAAGACTCAGGGAACCAAATTGCAGCAATGACAGTCAATGACCTGTTACTTCTGAGAAAAAGGATTGAGTCTATTGACTAAACTAAGGAACTAGGAAGGTACAATAAGGGCTGCAGTGTCTGGGGTATACAATCCTACTATCCTTTCCACTATACCATACCCTAATCTCCGAGAAAAATTCCCGATTATTGTAATTAAAAGCTGTATCGGGTGTGTGATTATTTGTTGAGATCTGCGGTTGGGTATCGTTTTCTGTCGGTCAGTTTTCAGAGGTAGACTTCGTTTCCTGGAATAAACAGGTTATTAGTTTTTTATTTTTATACAGCTACAGAAGATAGTGAAATGCGTCTACCAGACTAAAACATAGAGAATGGGAGGAACAAAATGGACAGGAATTACCAAACTACGAAAAAACTATCTGCACTCGTGCTAATTTTAATCCGTATTGGTTATGAGTTTTCTTGTTGAGATCTACGGGGTGGTTGCGATTTGCAGGTTTTCAACCATCTATTTTCGGTGTGTGTGTCATACTGTGGATGACGAAATGCGTCTGACCGGCGAAAACTGCGAGCATAAGAGTGGTATCCCGGTATTTAATTATTATTAACCAATTAATGTTGGTATATTCATTCTATTGCTTTATATTTTGTTGCCAAATTTACATAAAGGTTAAAAATTTAATTTAAAATGATTTAATATAGGCTCAGATGTTTAAGACACCTGGTATGGTCTTCCATTTTATATAAATACACAAAATTCAAAATTTTCGAATAAATTTCAGACATGATCATTCTAAATGGTTTCACATTGTTATGCGTCCTACTTGTGATGAGTTTTGATCGCACATTGGGCGAGGCGGATTCTAAAATCAAGGGTGGCCATGCGGCAAATAACGGCGAATTTCCATACTTGGCTCTGATAGCTGGGGGTAACGCTTGCGGCAGCGCGTTGGTAACTTTACAGAAAATAGTCACAGCAGCGCACTGCTTCAGGCTCCAGTATTCACCGGCGAAGTACGTCGATTTGAAGGCGACATACGTGTTCGCCGGCTCTATTGTACTGGCCGACCAGGATAACGGTCAAATGACTCAGATCAAACAATACAAGATTCACGATAAATACAAACCGAGAGGTGACGGGAAGATGCTGTACGACATCGCTACTGCAGATTTGCAGAAAGCTTTCGTGCAAAACGACATGGTTAAGCCTATGACTTTACCGTCTAAAGATCCGAGCAATTTCAAATCGGCTTGGGATTCATTCGTCGCGTCAGGAAAAACTTGCAGGATCATGGGTTGGGGGACAGAATCGGTCACCTTTTCTGGTGGACAACCGGTGCCAGGACAACCGTCACCTGCTTTAAAAACCACCGACGTCAAACCATTGAGCGTTGCAGAATGTAAATCGGCGCAAGGTCCCGGACAAGACCTTATCGACATGGGTTACCATTGCTTTTTGGGCGTAGAGCACGGTTCGATGCCACTCTTCGGAGATTCAGGAAGTCCAATAGAATGCGGGGGTAAAGTTTTTGGTGTCGCATCGGCCATTACGTTCAGTACAAATAATCCAGAGAAACCTACTCCATTTTTTTATGTAATGTTTGGAAACTACTTGAAAGACTTTGGTATTGATGCTGCTAATGGTGCTGACCAGTTTTACAACGTCGGGACATGGCCGTTCCTATCCATTTTATTAACAACACCCATTCACACAATTTTATCTACTGTGACATGATACCAAGAAATAAAATTTATTCATTCCTCACTTCTTATTTTAATCTCAAAATAACATCCAATGAGTTTCTCGATAAGCTGAAAATAGTGACATTTCCTGCTAGAGAGCTGTGCAGGGATCCACCTATAGTTTAGTCGTCACTGAACATTTCTGACAGCGAGGTTAGGCGGAACAAAATGTTCAGAAATGACTAGACTTCCCTAATATTCTGCATATTTATTTAAATCAGTTTAAATTACCACACCATGTTTATAACCCTGAACTGGTACTGTAGGTGGTGAAATATATCTGAGTGATTAAAACAGGGAGGGTAGGTGATGGAAAATGATCAGGAATACCTAACTACCGTAAACAATTCTAATTTATTTAAATCGGTATAGGTTGTGAGACTTCTTGTTATGGCTTGCAGTATGTTGAACTCGTTGGGTGTTCGTCATGATCTCATAATTTTTTGTAATTCTTATGACTTTATTGTTGAAAGAAAAATAATAGGGCATTGTTTGATCCGGACAATCGGTTTTTACAAGAAAAGAATCCCAGTAGACTGCTGGCCGAGATAAGGGATGATCCCAGGGATTGGCGATAGATATCATCTTCCCTTTCATATATCTCTTACACCAATTATAACTGACCCTCTTCGTGTAACATCTACGGGCAATTTTTATATTAGATTTCTAAAATCATTTTTATGAAAAAAGTTCATTTTCGTAAGTTTTATTATGATTTTCAACGTAGTGTTAGAAGTACAGAAGTAATTAAATGCTTTATATCGATAATGGTCTATTGACAAAATTACTTCTTTCAATGAATTAATATTTTTATGGAAGGTTTAGGTTGAAATGAAAAAGCTTTTGTCACAAGCGGGATTCGAACCAACGACCTACGGCTCGATAAGCCGCTGCTCTAACCACTTGTCACTCAAGAGCTTATTGAGCCAAAGGTTGTGGGTTCGAATCCCGCTCTCTGACGCAAACTTTTTCATTTCAACCTAAACCTTACGTAAAAAGATTAATTGATTTAGAACAAACGGTGACAACATTACTGTAACGGATTAAAACAATCTTACATTTAACTGAGTTAATAAAAATGATAATATTTGCTTAGTTTATGTAAAAAAAAAATAATAATTTGGTAGCGAATTTGTTAAATGTTAAGAAAAACGTGCAGGACATTAATATTATTAAAAACATACTAAATAATTGGAAAGAAATTAAAAAAGACATTGTAATACAAGAATGGCGTGTAAACTACGTACAAGAAAACGAATAAAAATATAAATGGTGTGATAAAACAGATTATAGGCCTACAATCTAACGATAATAACACCGTCAGTTTAAGCGTTCATTGTAATATAAATGCAAACGTAATATTACTACAGTTATAACAATATATATGATATAATATATACATGTAAATGTAAATGTGTTGACATCTCAAGAGGTGTTATTGGAATTAGCCCAAAATGCATACATTTTAGTAATGACTAAGTTGTAAATATTAAGAAATTTTTCTTACCATACTTATAACTTTACTACGATTTACTTACTGATTTTATAATCTTCAAAATATACAGGGTGAGACATTTTTTGAGGCACCATAGGAAAATCAACGTTGGTGAGCCTATTTATGACTCGGCACATTTTATTTTGTTAGTCTCCTACTATTGGGTTGTCCGGAAAATAATGCAGGATTTTGGTATTAAACAAAAAAAAAAAAAAAGAAACTAGTTACTTTAAAGCAATGTTCTTTAATCAAAATAATTTCCCATACTCTCAATACATTTCTCCCAACGTGTTGGTAACTTATTAATTCCGTCTGAGTAGAATTCAGAATTTTTAGAATTGATAAAGTCAATAAATGCATTTTCCAGTTCCGTTTGATTTTTGAATATTATGTGTTGTAAGTAGTGGTCCAGGTGTCTAAAAAAATGGTAGTCAGTAGGCGAGAGGTCCGGAGAGTAGGGTGGGTGAGGCAAAGTTTCATAGCCAAGCTCCAATAATTTTTGTGACGTTACACGTGACACATGTGGTCGAGCGTTGTCATGCAACAAAATGGGCCCTTTCCGATTGACCAAAGAGGGCTTCATTACTGCCAATTTCTGATGCATGGTATTAATTTGGTTACAGTATGATTCAGCATTGATGGTTTCGCCAGGATTTAAGAAGCTGTAGTGTATTAAACCAAATGAAGCCCACCATACCGTAACCATTACCTTTTTTTGATGAGTTGGGGGCTTTGGAAAATGTATTGGAGCTTCTCCTTTGTCGACTTTGAGTTGCTCTGCAAGTTCTCGAACAGTTGTTTTGGGGTTTTCTTCCACCACTGATCGCAGAACATCATCATTAAGAGAGGAAGGCCTTCCACGACCTTCTTCATCTTCAAGGCTGAAATCTCCCTCCCGAAATTTTTTAAACCACCTTTGCACAGTGCACTCATTAACACAACCCTCGCCCCAGACTTGGTTAATGTTTCTAGCCGTTTGGGCTCCGCTTCGGCCGAGTTTAAACTCGTAAAAGAAAATCGTACGAAATTCTCGCTTTGACATTATAAGGATGACTGAATTATTTCCAAGTAGCGGAATGCTACAGAGGTAAACAAACAATATCATTTGGAAGAGGATTAATAAGTGTTGACATTCATACAAATGAGTAATCCTGTAAACGTAAACAGAATATTTTATATAGATTTTTTTTAATGAAAACTTAAAATCCTGCATTATTTTCCGGACAACCCAATAAAACACTTTTCCACGCATTATTCATTACAAATCAGTTTTAGTGGGTTAGAAGGAAAATAAAGAAAACCAATATTATGACAAAAATATTCAAACACTATGTAAATACTTAAAAAAAATTATTCCCAAATTAATTTGTTTAAGGTTAAAGAGTATTTTTTCGTCCGATCATAGTTTTACGATAGACTAGGGTACTGTGTTGCAGCAAATGGTCTGTTCGAACAAGTATTATAATGATTTGGAACATTTTTGGCTTGCTAACAAAGGAGATTGTTACATTTATTTAATATTACTTTACCAGAAAATAATTCGATTGAGTTTTAGGAGTATTTTTTCTGGTAAAGTAAAAAAACTAAATAAATGTAACCAACTCCTTTTTGGTTAAAGTAAAAATTTTATTTAGTTATTTTTTTACTTTAACAAAAAAAAAAGGAGATGGTAACATTTATTTAGTTTTTTTACTTTACCAGAAAAAATACTCTTAAACCTTAATCGAATTTTCTAAAAATATTTTACACTGTGTTTGAATAATATAGTCCAACCGACTAACTAATTTGTAACGACGAATAGTGACTCGCCTATTTTTTGGTATCAGAATAACAAAATAAAATCTGCCGATGCATAATTTGACGCACCAACGTTGATTTTCCAATGGTGCGTCAAAAAATGACTTATTATATATATATATATATATACTATATACTATATATATATATATATTTTCAGATGAGTCGAG
>CM077099.1:34050747-34104889 GCA_039619505.1 Cimex hemipterus
TAAGGATGTTATTAGAAGACACTATATACTATATATATATATATATATTAGTATACTATTAGTAATATATATATATATATATATATATATAGATATATATATATATATACTAATTCTTTTAAAAAACCACGGGTTCTGCCGATATTCGAATCCAGAACCGCTAGCGTGACGGACGCCCTAACTATTTGGCCACTGCAGTTCCATTCCAGTTTTTCAATAAAGCAGTCTTCAACGTCCAAGGGTGAAAAAAGACTTAATTTAAAAAAAAAAAAATTTGTACTTTATCTAACACTTTGGTTTGCCAATCGGTGCCAAACCAAGGCGGTAGCGTATAGGTGTGTCTAACCGGTTTTGGAATTTTGCATTCTTCAATTTCAACTGTATTATTAACCTAAAGTGTAAAGTCCCTTGGCTAGTGCACGTCGTGTCATTCCGTCGAAATACTTTAACAGGATCGACATGTCTTTGGTAAAGAATAACGTCTCACGGAAACACTGAAGATGACGAAGTACTGAAATCAGACCAACTCAGTGAGGACAGGCAGACCAAACTGATCGGAAAAACCAGATAACAATTTACAAATTTACTGAAATACATTACGCGCGTTCATCCCTGATAAAGGGGATATATCATAAAAAATTCTGTAATAAAAGTATTCATCTCCAAACTTGTCTGGAAGATAGGAAGACCTCCACTGAAGATGACGAAATGAGGAAACGTATCTGACAGACCAAAACTGTCGAATAAAAGATCTGCACCTTTATTTAAATCGGTGTACATCGGGTGATTTCGTTCGAGGTTCCGGCGAAGGGGAGATAGTGCTTTATTTGTTATCAGACTTATCATCTTTTTTGTCAAAAATAGAGTTTTTAGTTTAATATAATGATAATGCCCGGAATTAAATATTTTCCTTTCGATTTTGTTTTACAACATTTTACCTATAATAATAACTTAATTGAACATTACATTATCTTAAATTTCTTTTCACTGGATTCACCTCGGTACAAAGTTGATTTCAATAAAAGTAATTCTCTCCAAAATAACTTATATTCTTAAAAATATTATCTAAGAAGTCAATTTTTTGTTCACTTTGATGAGATTTTGAATCTGCAAATTACTTTTGTCAACGTTTTCGTGAATTTCAAAACGAAAGACTTAATTAATTATATTATGCTTCCTTGTTTTAGTATAATTTATTTTTCTTAGCGTAACTTGGTAGTTAATTAAGTGCAGTATTTAAATGTAAATGCAAATCCGCCTACATATTTCACTAGTTGGCTTATAATTGGTCGAGATGGCTATCTTGCTTCTATCACAGCCACCGTTATTTGCATAAAACTCGGCCAATAAAACACGGCCACCTGCTAATTGTCATGTGCACAATTTGCCTGTGATTTTTTATTTTATTATATTTTTTTATTGAGACTTGGTTATAAATCTTTCCGTCTACTTAATCGTCCGCTGTTACCAGATAACCGTAGTACATATTAGGAAGTGTGGGATAGCTATTTACTCCTCGGTTGTAAAATTCATTTTCAGGACGTAGACGAGACTGTGAAGTCGAAGGAGGTAGTGGAGGAAAATAAAATTCTCATTGCAAGTTAGCTTGGCCCAAATTGAATATTTTATCAGAAGAAGTGTATAAGAGATCATGTAGGGTAAACTCGATGGGATTTAGGGGCAAGATAAATTACCAATAAAATAAAATTAAGGGTCCGGTCGCTCCCTGTTAATCTTTAGGACTGTCCCGAAGGCGTTTCCCTTCCTCCTGGTAAATATTTAGAGGTGCCTGGATGTTGTATGTGTGAGTGAGTGAATGGGAGGTGGAGGGTCTCGCGTTTGGAGATTTACAAGTGTACCTTCTATAAAAGTGTCCTGGGGTCACTTGGGGTGTAGTAAAGTTGGAAATCTCTGCGGTAAGTTATTGAGGAGCCTTCGGTAATTTCCCATGCGTATTGCTTCCTGCGACCGCCGAAGTCCTGAATGTCCGAATAACGTTATAAATCTAACGCCCGAGGATGAAATGCTACACTTTTTCCTTAGGCTTTTTCCATCTCACTTCTGATAATCTTCAAATACAAAAGATACTTCGAAACAATTGTTATTGGGACTTATTTTAATTTTACACCAAAAGGCAAACATTATTTATAATTTAACCTGATAATGAGATGACTTAAAAAAATTGTCTAGCAATAAAGTTTCTTGCACAAATGAGCAAAGGAAACAGTTTGAAAAAAGACTCACCAATGAAAATGGGGGTCGTCTAACTTATTAAAACAGCTAGAATAGACAGATCCAAAAGGATTGAACGAAAAACTAATATTTTATTTATATGTTTACTTCTCTTCTAATAACGTTGATGGTGTTGATTTGTGTCTGCTGTGGGCATCAAAGAAGAAATTTCGACGCACATTTGTTTAATACAATTCGCTCATTCATTAAGAAGGCTAGTAAAAAGATACTGTTAAATGCCGCTAAATGTTTATAATACTGATCAATTATAACTTGCATACTGTCAATTTTAGTTTAGTAATCGTGTTTCCTTTTTTGTAGATTTGTAAGTTTCCAAAGTAAATACATACAGATAAAAAATGTATATATATATAAAATAAATATTTTCTGATTGAGTTATATTTAATAATGATTAGGTCGTACATGTAATTGAAAAATAGACAATCGATCTCCGTTTCATGGGCATATTGAGAGATTTGACGTCTTGGGGGCCGGATCGTCGGAGCATCTGGCCGTAATTAACCCAACCCCCTTTTGTTGTTGAACATCGATGAACTTTTAATCATCCGTTCAGATTTGAATGAAGAGATGGACGGAAAGAAATTCATAGGAATGCTTACTAAGTCTTCGGCTTAATCAAAATAGTTTCAACCCTTCACCTCCTAATCAACCCAAGGGCCCTTTTTAACTGAAAGACTCTTTTCCCCGTTCTTTCCCTCTCTCTCTTCCACCCTATTATAATTCTTCTTTTCTATCGACGGTGTTCTTGGAAAATCGAGCTTGTTTTAATTAAGATGTTTTGTTTGGAAGACTATATTCGAAGGATAATTAGTCCCCGAGGGGATGTCGGTTTCCTTAAGGAAATATCAGACTCTTGCTGCTTCAGTACTTTTTTTCCCTAAAGAAGGGGACCAATATATCTATACTAAATAAGGACTTATGTTACAAAGATATTGTAAAACACCTTACTTTCCAAATTGATACTTTATAAACAATTTTGATTGTAATTTTTTTTTTGTAATAACTTGAATGTGTTTGTTCCTATATAGTAACTAATAAATGTATGCACATATTTGATTATGCTAGAAGAAAGTACTTAGTTCTACAACCAGGTATCTTTGAAAAAGCTTTAGAATCTTGTCCACAGTAGCCTCGTGTTTCTATTCCAAAGACTAAAATTCCCCGCAAAACGCCGTACATGGCATGGTCAGCTCCTTTGAAAATTCAGTATAAATAGAAATTATGGATAAATACGAGAGGTCGGCCTGATAAGGACGGTCTACCAAATAGAGGTCTTCCAGATCGTCTCTCATGTAAGATTCATAGGTTGGAACGTTTATAGAAAATATGCCCAGTCTCGTTCAGATATCATCTCCGGCATTTTTTCACACTCTTTCAATCCATGCCATCAATCTATGCTTGACCGTTTTGGTCAACGGATTTAAATAAGTTTAAACTATATTTCCCTGTTTTGGCTTTAATAATGAATTAATTAAAATAGGCCGATAACTATAAATAAATCTTTCATACTGCTCTTATTTTGGATATGCTAGCAAAATCAGAAATGTGTATGGTTTACTTCGATATTTGGATTATTGACGTGAAGTTTTTCCACGATCAAGTCAAAACCTCTAAGTTATTCCAGTCTTAATATTTGGTTGAAGAGCGTAAACGAAGGTTGGATCTAATTCAGTCTCTAATAAAATAATATAGGTTGGGGAGATACTAGACAGATCAAACAGTTTAACCCTTCCCACATCCAACAAATATGTAAGTCCCTAAACTTGCGAAAGCTTAACAAACAATCGAGAAACTAAGTTAAATACTTGGAGTTTGGCATTTTGGCGTTAGCGGACTGAAGATGGATGATTTCCGCTTTTCCGGTGGTGTTTAAATGCAAACTTAGCGGTTTTTGCTTTTTTCATGTTTCTTTAACGGTAAATGAGATTGGCCTCCAAGTAGTTAGGTTCATTAATAACACTGACACTATTGTTTTGATATGTCCAACTAAACTAGATCTTGAAAGAACGCCATCGATCTCCAATCTTTTATGCGAAAGTCAACGAGTTGTAGGTATAGGTAGAATAAGAGAAGACACATCAGAAATCCTTGCCAAACGCCGTACCTCAATTTGAAGAAATCAGATATCCTTTCAAGGCACCATGCAAGCTTTTGATCCATTTAAATCCTGTTAAAAATCGGGATGTAAGGAGACAACCCAAGAGTTTAATATCTCGGTCAACGGAATCAAAGGCTGCTTTCAAGTCCAGAACAGGGAAATGCTTAAATATTTTTCGCCGTTATTACTATGACGAAAATTAATTAGACTTGAAGTCAACCTTTTACAAGGTCCGAATGGACTATGCTCAAAATGTCATTTTTTGGCGAATTCGGTCAGTCTGCTGAGTTAACAGAAAAAAATTAAGTAATTCAAAATGATAAGCCTCCATAGTTGCAAGCCGACGTCCTGCAAGGAATCATTTTTGGTCCCATACTTTATATCTTTTATACCTACGTCCATATAATACCATCTCATCACTTATGCGGATGATACCATAATCTTGCCTTCTAACTTCTTCTGGGACATAATTGGAAAATGTGGAGGACAAGATTGATTGAATAAAGATGTACTCAGTGTTCACATTAAAATAAAAGAAAAAAAAAGTTTTACTTTACACCGAATATAACAGCAAAGAGATACGGTTTTTATTCGTGTCAAGTACTTACATACACACCGGACTGACGTGGACTTCCTACTCAACACTTAAGAAACAAAAAATAAACCTAAGACGTGGACAACTACGAATATTCTAGGGGTAAAAATGTTAACAATAACCTTATACAAGACTTCGCGGCCACTTTATGGAGTAGAACTGACGGATCTGTCAAGCCATCCAACATCCAGCCCATCTCATCCTTCACGTCAACAGCACTAAGACATATTGACAAAATCAACAATTTCACTATCCACGATGACTTTTTTGTCATCGAACTTTTCGTATCTGATTCAAGTTTTTGATCCATCAAGGTTCAAGCGTTCTTTAAGCATTCCCAACCCTAGAACCCGCCACCTTGTCTCAACCAACGATCGCCTCGAGACCTGCTTGCCCGTTAATCCCTCATACTCAGTGATAGCATTGGCAGGTTTCTCATGGCAGGTTCCGGCCTTTGGGTTAGTGTGAAATCCTGTGTAAAAAATATATTATGGACACATTAGTAATATCCTGTTAAAAAGTTGTAGAACTTTTTCAACTGAGGATGAGCTAAAAGCTCGAAATCCTGATCGTTGAAAACAAATTACTGTGATTAGGAACTTTTTTTTAAAGGATTGAACACCGCACTGACTCCAACATTCATTATTTACATTAGTAATATGTACAGGCTACAAATAAAAACAATAAAAAAATCTTTTGTAGGGAATTTTTTTTTCACATGTACAAAATACGTATTTCCTTTTACATTGTCCACATCCTTTAGACTATTTATTGAACAACTTCAACATTCGATTGACTAACTAATAGATCAATAATAATAAAATAAACAGATACTACTACAATACCGAAAGAGAGAAATTTCAACAGTTATTAATTTATCAAATTCATTTACCAATAAAATGGTTAAAAGTGAGGGTTCTCTGCTACGGTCATGAAGGCTACCATGTTTTTTTTGCCATTAATCCAGTACCAGTCTTTTATTTATTGAAGTGGTTTTATTAGCAATATGTACAATTTGGAATACTTGCAATTTATAAATTACTCTAACACACACACAAAAAAAAAAAATGGCACGAGATTTTTAAGAAAATTTAATTTTCACCTATATGTGCGCTATATCTCATCATACAATGCCTAGAACTTTAATTTTATTAATTCACACATATCATTTATGTACGAACAGAGACATTATTTAATAACGTTTAAATCTCATAACTAGTCATAACCTTTCAGCTCTCACTTAGCTTCATATATTTCCATTTTCTACCTTCTGATCCTCGCGCAAGAATTTATTTTTAATTATATTATTTCCCTTTAAACATGTGTGCACTTTAGAGTAATTACAATTTACCAATTACTTACGTCATACTAATGATCTTTTCATTCAAATCGTATTTCCACCAAAATGTGCTCTGTCTTATTATACAATACTCAGTATTCTAATTAATAATAGTATTTATTTACATATACGAATTATGTAAAGACATTAATTTAATACAAAATGATTATTTCTTAATATTTAAACCGGATAACCAGTCCATAACCTTTGGTTCAAATTTTGACCCGTTTATTTTGTTGGTACGTCCAGACTCTGTAAAGCAATCATCTTGCACGCTAGTGTATAAACGGAAATGATTGAATTTTTTCCGGTTGTGCTATCAACACTACGAAATCGCGTATTTTGAAGGATAAAATGTTATTTTAAATACCAAAATTGCAAATTTTGTTTTCAGCCGGAACTAGTTTAAGGTCCCGTTTATCTAGGAAATTAACATATTTTGGAATATCTGCGGATATATATAAAGAGAAGGGAATTCTTTTTCGCCACACTTCGCCATGAATCAGGTAAGAGAGAAGTGCACTTTGTTCAGTTTCACTCGAGTTAATTTGTTCTGTTACAGTTATTATATTTCCTGCTGTGCTTCGCTCCGGCCATTTTGGGCCAAAGGCCGTGGAACGATTTGAGAGGTCTTCTAACGAACCTCTATATTAAATTAATCGACGCACTTAAATTTCGGCTAATTTTCAGCCCGATTCGCCGTCGATCCGACGCAAGGATTCTACGAGCTGCCGCTAACGACAAACAGCCCTTTAATGTCGAATTACGTACAAGTGAACGCAAATTTTAATCTTCCCGTCAACGTGTACTGCTATCCAAACGATCCGAGAGTTTGTCTAATGTTCGACTACAACGGTAACATTGCTGGAATACAAATATCGGTATGTTATTGTTTCTTATTATACAAAAACATAAAACGTGTATATAGTCAATGTTTGGCCAACTTAATATTTTTAATTTTTTAGTATTTACAACAAGACGTTGCTGGCGTGACTAAATACAATTATTCTTCAGTTGGAGGTTTTACTTACACGGATATTTTCAACACTCCTGCTTGGGGATTCAGGGCTTACTTTACAAACCCTCGTAGGTAGTTTTTTGTTTCATAAATTAAGCTCAGTTACAGAAACGATATATTTGTAGAAATGCTGACGACCGCCGGCCGGCAAAACTTAAACGAAGTCGTCGAAGGGCTTTGGGTTTACTTGAGAGGCCAGCTCTACCAGATCCAAAGGCAGGAACCCGACCCGTCCCAGCTTACAGTAGGGCCGTTCAACAGGCAGAATTGCTTTCCTAGAATGGGTAAATAATTAATGTTTTCCCTTCCGAATTTTAAATCTTTTCAAAAATCCGTTCCCAGGACAACACTACTTTTACAATATGAACGCGAACGTCAGCTGCAGCGAGTTGATTCCGTTTTATCCGCTGTACGACAACGGCCTCGTCGGATTTGGAATCGCCGATTTCGGTCAAGCATCCACGTACCAGAGGGTCTGGTATGAACAGCCTCCGGTCAGGGGTGTCAATGTGAGTTTTAAAAATATACCGTTTATGTTGTTATATAATTGCTCACATATTTTATATTTTTGCAGGCGATTATTTATAACAGACCAGCTTGTTTGGACACGTGGGTGGAACAATATGGAATTTATTCTCTCCATGTTTATTTCGTCGATCATCCATGGAATATTTCTTGTCCCGCGTGAACAAACTAAAAATATAAACTAATTATTAACTATTAAATCAGTAAATAAATAATATCATTAATTGACAGAGCATTAATTTTACTTCTCGGGGACAAGACCATCGGCAAAGCGGGTATGGTGGTTTTCCAAGGGATAAGTCGGGGTTCCGCGATAATCCCCAAAGACGAGGGGTGACATGTGAGACACATAATTCATTATTTAACTCCGAGTCAGTGACTCAATCCTCTCGCACTCACACATCTGCCGGTCCTAAATACTTTTATATTAAGTTATCGAGGCCTGATGATCGGCAGGATCGTTTCGCGCCGCCTTAACACCGCACCGAAAAGGATTAGTGAAATCCACCAGATTGAAACCCTCGGCCGGATGGGAAAATGCGGGTAATTTGATGGACTGGGGTGTTAAAACTGGTTTGAGCCCAAGTCGGCGTAATAATTCATACGGGGTGAATGCCGGCATGACAATGTTTCAAAAACCTACTGCTTATAAAAAAATATACGAAAACTAATAACAAAACATGTTCAAACACATTCCAACAACTCTTTTACACTTACACGAACAATTTAAAATGATAATATTTCAACCTTTTTGTTTTTAATAAATCAGTTAAAGGCAAATCTGTTTCAGCAGAGTAAAGAAAGATTATTAAAGTGCTGGTATCTACTGATATTTATAAAAAAATACCAGTCTAAGCTTTAAAAAGCCAATTAATGTTGAAAGGTGGAATTTCATTCGAATTAATTTTCATATAGCAATGAAATCTTAAATTGGACAAAAAAATTTTAAATATTATTTTCTGATTTCGTTTTAATATCGAGGTCGAAAAAAATAAAATTACTTAACTAGCGTAGGTTAAGTAGTAGCATTTAGCATTCAGCTAATCAATACAATAAATTGACCAGTTTTATTTGGGGGCGCTGTCCATTTTTCCTAATTTGCACCACATCACAAAAACTGACCCACCTCTCACCTGTTCATTTTTTCAGTGTTCGTTTAAATTAATAATAATTATAAGGTAATAACATGCATGCGTGATGAGCTTTCCTTATTTGTTTTAAGAATTGGAGGCTTATTTGCACAATTTTTCTGTGGTCGACATGATAATAGTTATGGCATTTCGTGATTAACTCATGGATTTTCACAATACTTCATTTGAAAGTGATCCTAAATGTTGCATTTTCTAGAAAAAAAATTATCAGTATAACGTAGAATAGAAAAATAATATAAAGACTATGTTTTTAATGAAAGGTGCATTTTACTCAAATCTCGTCCTCACCAGGATCCAGATGTTGGCCGTGATATGAAGATGTAAAAGCTTTTTCTCTTTCAGTAATGTATTGAAGAACTTTCTTAATTCTTTTATTTTGAATTCAATTGAATGGATTATATTTTGATAGATCGATCTCCTTGTTCTGTTTTCTGAGTTTGAAGGTTCATATCACCAGCTCTCTTGTAGTGCTTTCAACATAACTTAACATAACTTTGCTCATCTCAAATAATAATAATCCGATATTATGAAACTTACTTTCTCAATATTATTTCTTCTTTGCAATGCCAGTTCCTCAACAGGGACAGTCGGTTTTTTACAAAGCTTTGGCCAGCAGTTATTGAAATCCAAGTTCATGCCATAATCCTCCGTAGAATTGCTTCACTGCTGCCATAACTTGCGTAGATCTGTATACTGCTTTGTATTGTAGACAAGACCGATTCTTCTCAATTTCATTTTAACCAAACCAAACGCCTTATCACAAGTAAAGAAAGAGTGATCGCTCACAGTGAAATACTGCTCGATGCCCACATCCACTTCAGAAAGTGCCAATAAAAATAGCAGGACTATGTGATTGCGATTTTGTCCGGAGTAACGGCCAGAAAAAAAGTTAATTTCTTTGGCTAACAAGCCTTCCGCCCTAGGTTAAGTGGAGAAAGGACACATGCCCTGATCGTGAGCCATTTCATCACAACATGACTATTTACAACGCTTACAACTCTGCAATGAAGCAGACTGAAGGTGTGCCGTTTCAATTGTAAACAGTTCTACGGCAGTGAAACCAAATGACATCAAAACCTCAATTTCTAAAAACATTGGACAAGTGACCTTTCAAAACTAAACCATTCAATTAGTGGAATAGCGAGGATTAATTTTGTTGAAACAATTTCCTGGTTCGTTTAAAAATAAAATTTATTTGAGAGGGTACGAAAGCTGTAATCCAACCTGGCTGCTTCTGTACCCCCAACGACTTTCAACAACGTTCAATTTTTCAAAAAACAATGTGTGTAATTTTGCAATGTTAGTGAGGTGTGGTATAAAACGACAATGAATGTATCAGGTATTTTATTTATAGCCCCAAGGATGAGTCTGAAGGAGCACCGTTCTCGTTTCGGCGGGCACTTATCCCGCAAAACCTAGATTTGTAATTACAACTCAGTTAATTAGATCCAGTACTTTCTACTAGATTTGTTATCTCCCTTATGCAACAATAGATCCCTTTCAACAATCACTTCTCATCCACTTTTTTTCCAGCTTTCATGGATCCATAATGATTTGAGAATTGCGTCATTGTGCTCATTGTTCCCTAATTTATCGTTTCCTCCGCCCTCGTTATCCCTCCAAGGATTGAAATTAACGAAAACAGTTGTAATGAGCATGTGAGAACGTCCTCCACCACCCCATCCTTTTAAACTTTAACGAACTAATACATTAAAGTATAGGTAACAATCCGCGTTGTTCGAATTAATTGCAGAACCTCTTGCCAGGGGGAAAAATAAATTTCAAACTCTTATTCTTCTCGAAACACCATATAAAACTCAGTCGGCACAGAAATAGTTTTGAAATATTTGTTTACAAAGTAACGAGTAAAGGAAAAGAAATTTTAAATCAAAAGGAATCTAGTAGTAGAGAATGCCTTGGTTACATATGAGAGTGTAGCAAATTCTTAGCATTTTTTTTTTTTTTTAGATTTCACCGAAAGAATTTTTCTATCATGTGAACACTGACTTGACTATGTAGCATTTGAGGTGAATCAGGTCGAATTTCAGGCGGACAAAGGAATTTGGAATACAACAAGTAAGCACTTGTACCTGGATCCTTAGATATTCAAATCCGTTGTAAAATTTCGGCGTTAGGGAGATATATGGAGTTCTCATAGGCTGTAAGGAGGGACTTCTAATGCAGGTTGAGTAGTCCACGACGATGGTACTAATGTCTGGGAAGATGATAACAGAATATTAGAAATCGGGGGTGTTGAATTCCCCAACACTTCAGCTGTCCAGCGAAAAGTACGCCCTAGTTACTTACAAAGGGACAGACAACCAGACTGGTGGGCCACGGATTATTACCAAACTTTTGTTTGTGATTGTGCACTCCAGAATATCAACCACGTATACCTTTGTTAAGAATACGCTCCTGCTGTTTAGCCTCGCCTGTTTAGCGAAACGAAATTTTTATAATTTTCACTTTTTTAACATTTTTATATCCCCTTTCTAGTTCAAATCAACTATGCGAATATATTTTTGGACCAATACGAAAATTTAAAATTTTTCGTTTTTAGCTCTTTTCCAGATCTAAAAGCTGCTCCATTTCATTAGATTTTAATTTCCTTAATAATTTTAAAAATCCACAGAGCTTATCTGGAAGCTTGTTATTGTTTTCACGATTACACAAAATTTATAAGAACTCCTCGTTTTCAGCATTATAGTTAGATGATGATTGAAATCAAAACATTGAACTATGTAAACATTAGTTTTCCCCCTCAGAGTGCCGGCATTTTTGAAAAAAGCCCATATGTAAGTACGTCGGGTTCGAATCCAGCGGCCCTGCATTCGAACCGGGACCTTGACCTTTCAGTGTTGTGCGCCGTGTCAATGTGTGTTGCGGCCACCCGACGCCCCGATTAGTTATACGATTTTTTGTATTTACTACTCCATGGCTCTAGTTTGTTCTGTGCTTGTCCTTATGTGTCAATATTTTTCTTTATTAGCGCAGTTTTTAACATAAATATTAAGTGAGGTTATTTATTTTGGACATTTGCACCAGTTAATATGGCGAGATGCCAAAACCAGGCATGACTAAAACAACGAGGAAATATTAAACAACTTTTATTTACTATCATTTAACACACGTACTATTCCGTTTTTTGTTGTTGTACTTATTTGCTCAGCGTAAATATGCTGAGCAACTAAGTTATCAAGTCTGACAGTGTTTCAGTTTGTTTGCAAAAAGATCAACTGGTAACTTTGGTTCGAAAATACATTGATGATCACTTTATCACTGTTGTGAACGCTCATAAATCAAAGATTAATCGATCATTGGTTACGAGGCTGTTTTGAAAATGGGGCGTCCATTTTCTAATTTTAGCCTTTTCCACGGATGATTTCGCCAAGCAGACCACTTGAAAAGGAAACGGTGTAAAAACGGAGCGCCGGATGAAATATTGCGGCCCCCGTCCGAAGGATCGGCCTTTGAAGGTTTACAGTTTACTGGCTACGGTAATAACTGGGATTCGATGTTTAGAAAATGAACACAACAGATGCTTACATATGCCCTGTGATGGGAGGGGCCATCTTTATTACTCCTGAGACCGGAGGGGGTTGAAGTAAACATTTCCGATATGACCGAAGATATTTTCTTTCCAGTTAAGACAAATAGGGCGGTGGAAACATCCGGGGACATGGGCGTTACTCTTTCTTTACGACAGAGGCTGGCGAAATTCAAAGGAGAATTAGAGCGTTGAAATTAAGGCTAGAAGAGCTTTTTCCAGGATTTCACATTCTAATCTGATCTCCTCATCTAAGTAATTAGCTTTCAACCGACTGTGGAAATCAACAATGACAAAGATAAATTTTGAACGGAAAAATCAACCCGTAAACAAACTGGACGTTTCTCATGATGCAACCATGCGACACTATCATATATTTATAAAAACCATTTTAGTTGCAATAAATTCAAGAAATTAAAACTGGATTGAATACGGTATGTCAAAACTTCGGAGGGCAGGAAAAGCCAATGAATAAAAAATATTTGTATATTTTTAAGGATTGTTTTAAGTCAAAAAGATCTTGCCCGGGTAGATGCTTTGGCCACGAATAACAAAGACTCCAACAATCCACCATGGACTGCAGCGTTTTAGGGATACCGAAAGTCATGACGGAAGAGAAGGTAGTGGTAGTAGTCGACCTCGATGTACGGCTGCTGGAGTCTAAGGTTTTATTGCTCTTACCGCCCAAGCGAATAGTCTTTTGACGGCTACCATGGTGGTGGTCAACTCCAAATGGTCCATATTGTAACAGTAAGTAAGGAGGAGGCAATACGCGTTATTAAGAGCAAAATCAAGTAATAAATAGTCAACTATTTACTAGGCCAGTATATTGGTTCCTGATGTAATAGGAACCAACATGGATATTTGTGGACCCAAGTGTATGTTCAAAACTTCAATACTTCAATCCCCTACTGCCTAGCAATCAATTTAAAAAACAAAAACAAAAAAGAAACATTAAAAATGTAGTCCAAATCCTTGTGGATCAACCCTCCAAGGAAGAGACAACCCAAGATAACCTTAGATGGTTAAAACACATAAAACTCACATAAGATTGATTTACACTACACTAATTTAAAAAAAAAGTGCTCGGGATTTGGACATTGCAATATAAGAACACCATGCTCATCGGATAATAGAATAGAAAATGGAAGTGTAGAGCGCTTTCTGCGCTCTGTGAGGATTTATCCTTGTGTATATATCTGCTACTAAGGTAATAAACACCTAGTAAATAGTTAACTAGTGAGCTCTAACAAAATTCAGGGGCACAAAAAATCTATTTTAGTCGAGCCACCTGTTTTATCCCTATCCTTACGTGTGAACACACTTTCTCTTAAGAATATGCCGTGAAAAACAAACATCTTGTCACCGGTTCAACAGCGAGAATGAATGGACAGCAGGTAGTCGATTGTGACCAACGGTTCAAAATTTCTATGGTGATTTCTATGATTGGGTAGGTGCAAAATTAACGCATGTTTTGAAAATTTGTTTTAGTTTGCAGGTGCTTGTCACGTAAACAAAACTAAATCCTTATATCTACTTTATAATGTATAATAAATACTTTTAACTGTTATCATTTATTAGAAAACATTGTAGTTTATTACGGTTTTTAGTTGAGATGAAAAAAAGTTAATTGCACGAGAGGGATTCGAACTCACGACCTTCGGCTAGATACGCCGCTGCTCTACCACCTGAGCTGTGGTGGTAGAGCAGCGGCGTATCTAGCCGAAGGTCGTGAGTTCGAATCCCTCTCGTGCCATTAACTTTTTTCATCTCAACTAAAAACCGTAATTAATTGTGATATATTAATTGGCCGAGCGGACCACGAAAATTGTAAATTTTATAAGATTGAGGACCTGGGAAATTAAATATGTCAGAACTAGATTTTCGTCAAATTTATTTGTACGAATTTAAACTTGGGGAAGTGTGGCTCAAACCGCGCGTAGCATAAGTGTAATTTGGGGAGAGGGAAGCATTAACGGAATTCACGGTGCATCATCGATGGGTTCAGAGATTTCGATCTCGAATACATGGACGGTCACCGTAGGTCTTCCGTTGTCGAGACTACTACTCAAAATTGGTGAAAGCCCGTTGTTCGCAGAAAGTTCACGGGGAATTGAGAATAGCCCGAGATTGGCCACTTTAGCGTTGTTCGCAATTGGTAAAGTAAAGATGCTCGACAAGTGGGTAGCGCACGAACTAACCGAAGCACAAAGAAATCGAAGCTTTGAAATTGGCACGTCCCTTCTGCTGCATCACCAAATCTCGATCGGATCACGTGCGACGAGAAATAGACTCTTACGAAAACAGGAAAGGTACAGGTCAATGGTTCGACAAGGATGAAGCGCCAAAAAAGGTCATGGTGTCTGTTTGGTGGTGTACTGCTGGGCTCTTTCATTATAATTTTCTGACTTATGGTGAAATTATCAAAGCAGAAAAATATTGCCAAGAAATTGCACAAACTGGACGGAAAACTGCAATGTCTTTGTCCAGCATTGGTAAATCGCAAGGGGGCGATTCCTCAGATAAAAGCAGGCCACATGCCGCAATGCCAACCCTGCGAAAACTAAGGACTTAGGATGTGACCTTACCTCACCCTCCACATCCATAGAATTTTTTTTTTTATAGAACTTAGTGAGAACGCCTTTCAAGACTTTATTGTGATTCGAACTGGGGATTTTTATGTCAGAGGAATTTTTACACGTTTGCAAAGTTACACATTGTGATGGAAATGTTTCGAATAATTTTTTTTTAGCATATAAAAATTAAGAATAGTTTTGACTGCCTTTTCAAAACCTGCATTATTCTTGCACCACGTCACAGATTTAAGGGTGTCGCTACCTCGACCTTCTTTCTGTACTATCTTCAAGTCCTATGACCAAATTTGATCTAGTCCGAAAAAAGTCCATTAAATATACGTTATTAAGGGTTAATTTGAAATTTCAAATGGTCAATTTAAAATGAAAAAGTTTTTTATTGGTTATTTTGTTTGCCTATTAGCCATGACTTAAAAAAGGTTTAATTTGATTGGAAAAAGTGATATTTTACAGCAAATAGCAAAGAGCGTGAATTCAATGCTCTAATTACATAGTTATGTGTCTTATCTTTCTATTTTTGTCTTAAAATAGAATGGAGAAAATATGTCATTTGTATGAACCTAGATGGCGCCAAAATCCATGTGTTTCTGAGAACTTGATTTTGGAGCCAAAAAGCCCTATAACCTCTTCATTCCGGTTTGCATTAGGGGGTCAACGGATTATGATTTTTTCGTAACGACAAGGAAATAGAAATCGTCTGAAAAAATTAGGAAGGAAGCAATCCGTTACAATTTATGTCAACGGTCCGACCAGTTGCCTTTTAGATATTGCCATTGTAACACCGAAGTGATTACAGGAGCGGAATATAAATGTTTGCCCGGTCCCCAATTCGATTCGAGTTATGACAATGGGAAGAGCCATCGGTTGTTTGTTGTGTCTAAGTCACGGGCCATGGACCTCCTGGGGCTAAACGTCGGCCGGCTATTAACAGCTATTAACCGGGCGAGGCGCGTGCCGCTGAATGGGATGGCCGTGGATACGGGCGTGGGAATCGTCGAGGTGCCCTCAGCCTCCGTTTTCCGCAGTCCCCCAGCATACAAGCATCTCTCGCCGGGATAAAAAGACCCTTTTGTTGTCATAAAAGGATACACGTTGTTATCTTTTCTCCCTGTTAATACATATTAGCCCTAAACGACGTCCCGCATTATAATATCGTCAATGTTTTGAAACGTGACGCCGTTACTCTAAATGCTTGTCTGACGGGGGTCATGAGTTGTAATTTTTTTGCGACCCAACGAAATGCATGTTCATCAGCAGAAGAATATAGAAGTTTATATAATTTAAATGACAGTTTTTGTCATATTGATTGTTCTAATTTATGTTTTTTGTGCCTAATATGTAAAATTGATCAGTTAATTTTTTTTACATATCGCACACCAAAGTATTCGAGTGAATGAGGCTACAGGAAAAATGACATAACTGTAAATGGACTCCTAGCTATTAGGCAGCATTATGTGTCATTTGTGAATTGACGTAACGTATTGTCACCATACACGAAAAGTGACACATCTTGCTTCGGTTTCGAGCTTTAAAGCATCGGTACGAGTATTTACCAGGAAAAGTGGCACATTTTGATTTTATACTGTACTGGAGTCAAATTAAGTTGTCAAGCCGATAAGTTTCTCGTAATGTGAAATTAATATAGGCCGTGATGATGACCTTAAAATAAGTCGAAAGCTTCTTAGGAACGATTGTATTTGCTTTTTTCTTCAATACCATACTTTTTGGTTTAAAGTGTTCGTGAATTATTTTAGTTTCATTTCTGTTATTTTATTACCGGTCTTAATCACTATATTGTTTTTCATTTTTTAAACAATCTCCCTTTTAAATTTTTAACGTTCAATATTTTTAATAGTTAGTATAACGTGTAGAGATTAGTGACCGTTAACGGATAATTATTCAAATATCGTGAGATGCGGTCTAGTGTGATGTAGGTATCAGAAAAACATTTTCTTTATCGTGCCAACGTTTCGATCTTTTATTGAGATCATCTTCAGGGCCTGGGATTTACAAACATAATTTACATTTAGAAAATACAGGTTAGTATAACCTTTATTTCAATAATTAGTTTTGTATTTTAGATAATTAATTAAACGAGAAATTAAAAATTTACCTCCTAAAAAGACTCCAGGATATGACCTTATCACTGGAGAAATACTAAAACAATTGTCTAGTCAAACAAACTTTTCTATTAATGCTGCAATCAGATTGAAATATGTTCCCAGCATCTGGAAATTCGCAGAAGTCATTATGATAAAAAACAGGAAAACGGGCTAACGAGGTCAAATCATATAGACCAATATCGTTACTAAAAACAGTGTCTAAACTCTTCCAAAAGTTATTACTACAACGAATAAAACACATCTTTGAAAAATCATAGCTGACCACCACTTCGGATTCCGAATAAGACACTCAGCAATAGACCAAGTTCACAGATGTAATAGAAAAATCTCTCGAAGAAAAACAAATTTGTTCTGCTATATTCCTTGACGTTTCGCATGCTTTTGACAAGGTCTGGCAAGAAGGACTCAATAAACTAAAAGGTATGCTACCAAAGCAGCACGTCGATATTACCAGTTCCTGCCTAACCGACAGTCTGGTTAGAGTCAAACAAGAAGATCAGTATTCAAAATTAAATGCAATAAATGCAAGTGTGCCACAAGATAGCATATTAGGTTCACTGCTTTACTTGTTATACAGTGATTTTCCGAAAACAGATGGAATAAAAATTGCAATTGGAATAATTGTGCAGATGACACAGCAGTGATATAACTAGGGCCGACTATCAACCATTCAACCAAAATCCTCCAAAATGCGTGTAATAAGATAAACGAATGGACAAAAAAAAATGGAAAATCAAGCTAAATCAGCATAAATCAGTTCATATAATCTTTACAAACAAAAGGACCATGTTCCGCTCACAATCGATGGAACTACTATACCATCCAGCAATACAGCTAAACATCTGGGAATGACCTTAGATGCCAAGCCGAGATGGAAAGAACATGCGAAGGAAAAAAAGGACAGAGGTAGGTTTAAGGTATAGCCAACTATACTGGTTGATAGGACGTGGCTCCAATCTTCCTATACAAAATAAAATATAATATAAACAAGTCATAAAGCCTATGTGGACATATGGTATTCAACTATGGGGTTGCACCAAACACAGAAATTCCAAATCATCACAAACACTCCAAAATAAAATCTTACGCAGCATGGTCAATGCACCTTGGTACATAAGGAATAAGGACTTGCATAGGGATCTTAAGATCCCTGAAATCACGGCGAAAATACAACGACTTGACGCCAAACATCAGGCTCGCCTCAGCCAACACGAGAATGTGATTTTTTCGTTTTTCTTTAAATGCTTTAAATAAAAATAACAGATACTTCGACGTCTATTTTGAAAAGCTGAAAACATTTCAGTGTTAAATTTCCTTCGTTTCAAAATACTTCTACTTATTGCTTGGATTCATATAAAAGGGACAAGGTGCTTTCTGCTCCTTTTAGTTCAGTTTGGTTATATCTACTAAATATTTATTATATATTAAATGAAAATAAATGGTACCTAATCATCTTTCTCTAATAGCCAGTTCTGAAAAAACTATGCCATAAGCACAAATACCTATTGCTGGCTTATACATTTTTCCTTATACCAGAATTATTCTATTGTTCTAATTAAATTACCTTGGTAAAATTTGAAAAATATAAATGAAAAGCACGTCTCACGTCAGCACAATGTTACATTTTTACAACGAAAAATAAGTTTTACTTCTTTTTTAAAATTCAAATTGCATACTATGTACAACAGATCGCTTTAAAAATAAAGTTTTCCCCAGGTTTCTCGCCTTTTCTACGTTTCTCAACTATTCTAAACGTAGGAATTGCAATGAACTACTTTTATCCTATGCAAAAAGGGGTATGTGTTATTAAAAAAAAACGATTGTTGTTGTTAGAACATTCAGAAAAATGTGAAAATATAAAAGAAATATTTTACATGTAGAAACATGCAGGAAACAACATCAAACATGCAATTTAACAAATTGAAGAGGGAACTTCTTTTAAATTATTTCGTAACACGGGAAAAAGCCGTACAATTTACTGTACTTGAGAACCTCGAAATGTATAAACAAAAGACTTTCCATTTAGGTAACACTTTAACTTAAATCACTATCCCATAGAACTTTCACTTCATCTGATACTCTTACAAAAGCTAAAGGAATAATGGCTTTAGTGACTTAAAATCCAAGGAACCCAGATTAGGCTAACAGTATCATGCAATTCTGTACGGGAGTTTGCACGTTGTCGACCAAATACTTTACCAAATAAGCTCTTCAGAACGTTCTTAATATTTTAAACAACTGTCTCTCGCAGTACCTTCCAAAAATTCCAAATATCATCAAAACTGTTAATAAATAATTTTAAAATGTGTTATTTAGATGCAGCCAGATTTTTTTTAGGTTTTTCAAACCTAGCATCTTGAGAATGTTTTCTCTATGCCTCTAGGTAGTATATTTCAATATATAAAAATCCCTTATTACTCTTTGATAATATTAAAACAAAAATGATCTTCTAATTAATAACTATTTAAATATCTGTATATTTCAAAAGGTTTAGTTATTCTGGCATTTCCTTTCTTTTTTCACTTCAATGTCCATCTTGCAAAAACTAATCTATGCTCAGTTTTTGAAGCGGAGATGCATGCTAAGTCCGTAGGTCCTCTCAGCCGGAAACTTCCGTTATGACGGTTCCGGTCGCCATTCTCCCCGAAGAGGTTGGGCCTCCGCGGAACAAGCGAATCCGGTAAATGTAGAAACTAAGGTGGTGGATGGCTTCCTTTCCCTAATTGCGAGGACGACGGACAGTTAGCCGTGATTGTTCCACCACCGCAAATGGAACTGCCTTGTTCTTCGAACGATTATGGTTGTGTACCTTGGTATATTGCTAGCTAATTGGGATCACAGCTCACATGGGGTTATTAGACGGTTAAACTCCGCAGGCGAAACGGCCAGGACCCTCATTAGAACTGGTTCTTCCCAGCTGTTACACTAATTTCATCTTCAATCAAAGGTGACATCAGCGGGAAAACAATTTGTTGGTTTCAAAATGTGCAAGTTGAAATTTTCCAGTCTGTCAACATTCAAGGCATGTTCAACGAATGGGCGGTTAATATAAATTCCTAAGCAGGGATTAGGGAATAAGAAAAACATAGAGGTTTAACGTGAATAGAGAATTGGTCATAACTAGCAGAAATCAGAAAAGAGGGCATCATGTATGATTTTGTCTCAAAAGTGGAGCATCACTCCTATCGTTTTTGGAGTCACCGAAAAATTCTGTTAAATGGTCAAAAAGAACAAATAGTGCACAGCAGTAAATGAATCCTTTATTCTCTGCATCTAGTTGTTTTTTATAAAGAAACTAATGCCACCAAAGGCTGAAAGATAAGAAAATACCTGAAATGAATTAAATATCAACGCCATCTTAAAACTTGATGATGTTGCCCCTGGGTCTGTAATCCTCGCTGGTAACCAATCCAACTAGTAAATAGACGGACTCAGTTAACTCTCAATCAATTCAAGCCGATTTAACCCGGCAATAATAAGCCCCAGTAGTAAGATTTTCTACAAAGATGGGTCATTTGACCAAAATTAGAAAATATTGATACAAATAGTCTTAAAAATTGTTGTTTTTTCATTTTTTGCTTCAATCCTTCATGTTTTATGTCAGTATAAGTCGTGTTTTTGTTGATGCTTATGTTTTGTAAATTAAGACCCTCTATTTTGTTCAACCATTTTCTTCTCCCGTTGCTTCTTTCACAACACATCAATTATGTACAGCTCATAAAAATTTAGGCGTTTAGTCTTTTGTCTTTTTTCTTTCTAATGGACTAAGCTAAAGAATATTTTTTTTAGAAATACTTTGATCAAATTAATATATATTGCATTGCATAAATTCACTTTTTTCCTCATCCTACATGTATTTGTTAAATGTAAACAATGCTTTTAAATCCCAGGCCCTGAAGATGATCTCAATTAAGATCAAAACGTTGGCATGATGAAGAAAATGTTTTTCTGAAACCTACATCATACCAGACCGCATTCCGAATTCTGAATAATTTTTTATTTATGTTTTGTAAATAAAGAACTATTATTTTTTCTCATTTGTATATCATTTACTATGCACTATACGAAGAAATGTAAATGTTTGATTATATAGGTGGTTATTTCTTAGAAATTTAAAATTATTGTAGATGGTTTAATCCGTTCATATTTTCTTTTGTTTTATATCCTGACATTCCAGTTCAAGATCAAGTAAAAAAAGGCAAATGTCATACTGGAGGACTTCTGATCGCTTAAAGATCTTTCATATTTTCTTTCTTTTAAGTTTTTAAATTGGAGTTTTTTTACTCCAGGGTATCGATACTTTTAATATAAAACTATTTTTCCGTCTATCACTACACCTAAGCCATCCCACGTATTTCTTCATTGCGATTTCATAATACATGATCAATCATTCCCAAACGCTTTTGACCCCAAGGTTGGTTTCACATAGGAACTGTCAATGCAGGCAAAACCAGCCGTGACAATGTAAGCATTCGTCAGTTCTTTTCACGGCAGGAGCGTCACGTCGACTTCAGAGTCCTAGTCTTTTAGAACTGGACAAAACATACCCTTGATTAATGAGCGATTAAATCATTTTGGTAAACAGAAAACTTCACATAAATCTTCATTGTTAACGTTGCTATGAACAGTACTTTATATTACGCAATAGATATATTTATAGTGTAAATTTATAATCCACGTAATGACCATTGTAAAGGAAAATATAAATTAAAATTTTGCAACAAATACGAAGAAAATGTGAATTAATAACGGATGACTGAACGATCGAAAATGTCAGTACTGACGGGAAACTGGTTTCGATCGTGACTCACCTGATAAAAACAGGTTCGGATTATTCTATAAAAACAATAATGAATTATTTCATCGAACTGGACTTTCTAGAATTTAGTGTCTGCGTAACTTATAGAAAAACCTTTAGGCGTTTCTTTGACTTTCTGCCAAAAAACTTAATATTCGAAATTGGAAAACTAAAAAATTGCCTTGATAGTTGATTCTTTTGTTTAAAACGGACCGGTTGACTAGGTGTTCCGACGGAAAGGGCGGTTTTCGGAAAGGACGTCCCTTGGAGCCGGTCAATCAATCGGCTCCCACCCCCAAGGGCCCGATCCTCCTATCTCACTCTAATGGACAATCGATATCCTCTGTCCGTCAACCCTCGGTTACCGCATCACATCGCCACATGGCTACACTTCCTTAATTACACATTGTCTTAGCTAGGATCAACCGGCAAACTCATCTGGGCCTCATCAACAAACTCACGTCGGTTACCAATCTCCGAGGTTCTCTTATTTTTTAATGTTTTTATTTAACTCAAAACTATAATTTATGTAAATTGTGAGATTTTTTATTGCTGGGTGATGAACAGAGTCAAAGATCAACGAAGGCAAACATTGGAGATCACGAAATGTTCAAACTCGTCTTATGGATCAAATCAGTCATAATAGGCGGACCAGAAGATCGTATTCAACCCAGCTACTAATTTAAAATTGATTATCTATATATCCCAAGTTGCAACAAATAAGCATACAATAATATCCAAGTGGGAGAAACAGCGATAAAAACAGCGAGAAACAGGTGGACGAACATTTTCTTGAAATACTTACTATTAAAATTGTGTCCATTTTCCCCTACGAATCTTCAACTTTTCAATCACATCAGACCAAGCAAGGACTTGGCAAAGTTCCGGAAACTCCAGAGAAATTAAGAAGACATATAAGAAATATACAAGACAAAATTGGTGTAACATTGAGCAGTTATTTTG
The DNA here is from genome assembly GCA_039619505.1 of Cimex hemipterus. Classification (NCBI taxonomy): domain Eukaryota; kingdom Metazoa; phylum Arthropoda; class Insecta; order Hemiptera; family Cimicidae; genus Cimex; species Cimex hemipterus. Next base: position 34,073,752 of record CM077099.1, read on the forward strand.
AGCAGTCCAAGGTACCCGCACTAACAAATTTCCAGCAGAGTATGATTTGATATGAACCTCCTTTAATGAGGCTTCGGCTACGGTTATTATCGATGCAAATTCTGACCATTTCTTCCGAACAATCAAATACACGCTTTTCAACGAGAGTGTTTGCTTTGGAAGCGAATTGCAGGTCAGAACACGCAGGATGTCGTCAGAACCATTAGAGCGTTCCAACCAATTTGATTTTTTCGTGCGTTCTGACGATCAATTTGACAGTTTTGGTATTTCACCATGGCTATAGATGTACTGATTAGCCTAGTTTTTATACGACATATGAACAACAAAAAATTACCCAACAGAGCTGGTGAAAAGGTTTCTCAAGAAATCAACAATACCAATAAGCCACAATTGATTAATGATCATAATTAACCATATTAATTATTCTAAAGAATAATTCTTTATATCTAAGGTTTTTGGTTGAGATGAAAAATTAATGCAACGAGCTGGATTCGAACCCACTCCTTAGTACCAATACGCTGCTCTTTTAACCACTTGAGGCTATCATGATTTCGATCCCTTCGGATACCAACTCATCTTAACCTATAACCGTTCGAATTTTTCCTCTTTCTGTAATTTTTCAAATTTAAATTAATATGGTCAATTATGAGCACTAAACGTACATGGATTAACATGCATTTTTTTTGAGGGACTAGCAATGAGTTTGAAACTCTCCCTTCTCGTCTCTTGTGGAAAATTAGTGGTTAATACTGTTTTTCCTTCCGAGTATTATCACTACAAGAAGTTCTTTTCAGAGGATCTTCGGAAGAGGTCAAAACAGAGATAACTTCCTTACGGTTTTCGCCGAGCTTTCGACAGTTTTATACTGTCATCTTCAGGGCCTGTTTTATTATAAAATAAACAAAACAATTATAACATGAAAAAAACCAATAATTACAATAATAATTGAATATCTTACTTTAAAACCTTAACAGGAATTTGAATAAAATGGTGTGGCTCAGCATCTAAATATTAATTTGTCAAATTGAGAAAATTTCGTTGTGCTTCTGTGCCCAAAACACCATGTTATTCAAATTCCTGTTAAAGTTTTAAAGTAAGATATGATATTCAATTATTATTGTAATTATAGGTTTTTTCATGTTATAATTGTTTTTTTTTTTTAAATTTGATAATAAAACAGGCCCTGAAGATGACAGTATAAAACTGTCGAAAGCTCGGCGAAAACCATAAAGAAGTTATCTCTGTTTTGACCTCTTCCGAAGATCCTCTGAAAAGAACTTCTTGTATCCAGCAGGTCGATAATTTATTTTCATCATTATCAATACCTTAATCGATGGACTTTCAAGAAAATAAAACTCATTAATTTCGTACATTTTGTCGGGAGGTAGAAACGTACTGACTACCAGAAAACGCGTACACTTTAACTACCTAGTTCTGACTAGTATTTCGGACGTAAGACTCAGTACGGCGGAACATGCAGAAGAATGAGCGCTGAAGAGATCCTCAAAATACTTCTAAATATAAAAGTACGTGGTAATCGCCCAGGCGGATTCCAGTGATACGCTGGCTGGACGGCATAAAGGAAGATGCCAAGGACTTGGTAAGTTAGAGACTTGACTGCAGATGCGATGTAGCGAGAAATGGCGGATGCTCCTCGAGGAAGCTAAAATCGAGCTGTTGATAAAGGCGATGATGTATGGTTTCGTGTAAAGATACCAGAGGAGACTTTCGGCGGGCAAGCACAATAGAGATCTAACTGCTTTACAAGTCGCTATGAGGGATCAGTGCTAATGCAAGAGTTTCTTTTTAACTACGAAGTTGAAAAAATTTAAAAAAGGACAACACTGATTCGGTAAAACGAGATTGCGATCAGCATATTCTTGGATCCAATGAAAAGGACTCGTGATAGAACACGATGACTAATCAGATTACATGTTGACGGGATAAACAGCGAAGATGATGTAAACATAAAATTGACAATTATCGAAATGAGATCTTTTTTGTTTTTACGTGACATAGTGCACTTACTTCCTTTTCTAACTCTTCCGGATGAATGCAGAGTTAGGATATGCGAAGCACTGCTTACCAATTAGTAAAACGTTCATGAAACTTGACCAAGTCCTCCGCTATACTTCTCATTTCTCATATAGCTTTGTTAATACGGCTTTCTGAAAATGCTTCCTTGATTTATGTACATCCCACGTCCGGGTGTTTGAAGCTGAGGCAACACGAAGAGTCTCACGACGCGAACGTGAAAAACTTGATTACGTGCTCACAGCCGGTTGCGACACCGGCCTATTTTAAACTATCTTACATTTAATTAAAACTTGAGGCCTTCCTCGTCTAGTAAACAATGGGAGAAAGTCTAAATATTTCACTGGTAACGATTAGTCTAATAGATTCCGTTCGCAATCCTAACGTCTACTAGTGCTTACAGAGCTGAACCTAACCGTTCTGAAATTTAGTTTGCTTTATCCCAATTGAGGCCTAATTTGACTCCCTTACTTTAGCCAAATAAAATTTGACAAAATTTATTTGAAACTCCATATCGGCATGCTTTGATAAACGCCCTTGTCATCTGCTTTAAAGAAACAGCGTTTAGTGTCAAACTAAGTTCGGCTAACAGCTCGAATGCATCCTTTTCCGTTTGAAAAGGGGCCGAAATTGGCCCGGTTAATATCAGAGGGCCGGACGTCCAAAGGGGCCGCGAGGGAAGGAGTGTCAAAAGGGTAAACGTCGTAATTGCCACCCCGGGGGCAAAGCGAGCCGGCAATTAAACAATGAAATATACCCGGAGGAAGTGAACGGGCCGATGGACGTAACAGATGCTATCTGATGACACCTTCATCATAATTACAACCTCTATTCATTTTAAGGCAGATGCTAATTGAATTATCTAGATGATTTTTAGAGATAATACTATTTCACGGCGAGTGTAAATATGCATGTTCCGATGACAGGATAATTAATAAGTCGTTGCTTTTTTTTATCGTGTATCTTAATTGCTGTGTGATAATTACGACCATTGATAGCCCATGGGGTTTTTTTTTGTGTGAAAACTTGTAGGGCTTATTTTCGGCTTTTATTGCAACCCAACATTTACACAAATTGAAGTATTGCATTTAATTACTATAACTTAAGTTCCCAATTAAATTTATCTAAATAGTGTGCACAATAATTAGAAACAGTACATAAAGAAGTCGGTACAATTAAACGAATATAATCATATTTGTTTGTGTTTTTATTTTCTATTTAATTGTATCGAACAAACATGAACATATCGGTTAATTTAATTAAAATGACTAGAATAAATATAAATATCATTATTCGTTTTTGAGCAGTTTATAATCTAAAATAATACTAATGATGATTTTATAAATTGTTTTGTAGGAAATGTTACACAACTTCAATCCATTTATCAGTACAGTATTTATGCTTTATTTCTTTACTTTAAGTTAACTATATATATCAAACAAAGGAATTTGAAAATATTGAAATAATAAACATCTAGTTTCACATTATTAACAACATCTGAAAAATGATATCAACGCGAATAATGGGATTAAGCGTGTCCCTCTCGTAAAAACATTTATACTCTTTGTTTGACAGGTAATAGTATTTGATCAGAATTACCGGATCGAATTGTTTACAATTACAAAAAGCGTTAAAAAGTCACACAAAATAAAAAAAGACAATGTAAAAGAGTAAAGAGTGGATTATTTAATTGTTAAAGCCAAGATCGATAATTTTCAATCTCATTTTGGCAAAATGTACAAAAATCAGATTAAGAAAATCATAAAGGATAATGAAAGGGAAAAAATGAGGAAGTGTGAATTCCTTACTCGAGCCTAGCTTGTGAAAGCAAATACATTTTGACGAAATCTCTCCGGTTTTCTCACGGTTCGCTCTGTGTCACATCTCAATTTTTATAGTTTCCCCACTTCGGCCGTAATGGATTGGGTCTGTCACTTGTCCGGGATATTCAAATAAGTTTTCGGCTGACTAAAACCCCGAAATCGTGATGTGCTCGTGATGCCCCATTCCGAAATGGCGGCTCCTCTGAACCCGGGCAAATGTCTAATTGGAAGTGTTTCCTCAAAAAGGTTTTTATTTCGGTCCTTTCATGAGAGTCATTGCTCTAAGACTTTTATCTTTTCACGCCGCCCGATCGATGTTTTTTACGTTTTTCTTAGCCCCTTCCACTTTTTTTTATCTAACCCTGAGTTGTGTGATGTAAAGACACTCAGAAAAACTCGAATTTACTTTACATATACTTTGTGTTTGAAATAAAGGACGAGTTGGCTTTCACTGAAATTGGGCATCACTCCGGAAAGAATTTGAGGCGAACGGCTCATATCCTTCACTCCACCCTTTTCTTCCAAACGCTCTCAGCAATGCTACTCTTTTGATTAGAATGCATTCTAAAAGTGTAAGGATCATACATTTTAATAGTCCAATAGCACAATTGCTTAACTCTTAAGTTACGTCCCATCTAAAGACCAAGCCACGATAAAAAATGAAGACGATAGAAAAAGAAGAATGACACCACAAGAAAAGCACCGCACTTTATGTGAGTATGAAATACTTGGTTCAAAAATTTATATCTACATCTTAAATAATATTTTTTCCAATCGACGTATGTTTTGTAATTTACCCAGGCCTTGAAGATGACCCGAATAAAGGTTGAAACATTGGAAAAAAATCAGGTGTTTTTCTAAACTACCTCTAGCTCCTCACAACTTCAACAATTTATGAAACAACAACTTCACTTTTCCTCAAAGAGGCTAACGGAAGCATGGGTTTCAATACTAGGCCTATACAAACAATCAAACGTACAAATTAATTAAATAACACGAGTCTGCCATAAACGCGCGCCGTACGTCGGCTCAAGATGGCCCGACACCAGAGTCAAAGATGTTCTAGCAACAGGTTCCTAATCCTCGCAGATTTAACCTTTGCCTCGTAGCCCCTAACGTACCAAACGAAAGAAAAAGGATTTAAAATAAATTTTAAAAGTCACGATTGACTAAATCAGACCGACAAAATCAACGAATAGGCGAGGGGATAGCCAATCAAGCATCAGGGTCTTCATCTCGCCGGCTTTACCTCAATTCATATCTTAACTTAAAAAACTGGAAAAAAAACACTTATTTCTTTAAAAACCCAAAAGAAGGAAGACATTGCGGAAATTAGTTTATTTTCTATCATTATACATATTGTAGTCTGAGGGACACACACACATATCGAAGATTGGCCGAACAAGATGACGTTAGGAAAAGATCTACCTTATAAAAGGAAGGATCTCTAGAAAAACAAAGAACTACTGAAGATGACAAGACTTGTCTGACTTAAAAGTCCAGCAATCGAAAGATCGATACGATCCAACAACATTGAAATAGTAATTTGTCTCAAGAATCCTTAATTCACAACACATATGACATACTAGATGCCATTTGGAAAATTCGAGATCACTAGTCCATTCCTCATCCAAATCCGTCTAATGGATTCGAACAGCATTGGGGCTCATTTTTCTGATGGGGCCACGTGTTGTTATTAGGACGATCGTCAGGTCAAGTAGGGGACACGTGTCGGCGAGGCATTTTCTTCCATTGTTCGCCCTGCATACTGCTGTAAAGTTGCTAGGGCGTGGGCGTGCGTATGAGCTCCGACTAATTGAAACGTCGCTAATACCTCAACCCCTTTTATGCATACCTCTCCCCCGTTTCAGGAACTGTTTAATGCTTTAATATCATTAACGGGTGAGAAAGGGGAGCCCCTCCCGTCGTCGCTAACTCGGTCTGTTCATTTCCTAAATATTCAGACAGTCAAAGCAACCCTCGCAATCACAAGAGTTGTGCAGTTTAAAAGCCTCCTTTGTAGAAATTAAACAAAATGGAAATCTGCGGGAGCAAAATCTTAAATAAAATAATCGTTGCATTATAATATTTGAAAATGCGTTATTAATATCTTCTTTTGAGTTTAGAAAAATGAATTTTTTCCTAAGTTACTAACACCCAAACTAACCTTTTTACTTTTCCCATTGGTTCATATAAATACACTTCGACTTTCTTAAAAAAATGTTTGAAAGAATCACGCAAATTACGACAAAACATTGAAAATGTAGAATATAAGCCATTTAGTGACTAAATTTAACGAAACGCTCGAAATACTTCACCTCTTCAAGAGGAAAGTGTATCTGAAGATCGTCAAATGCCAAAACGATTCTAGCTGTTACAAGGATTTACATTAAAAATCAAGAATAGTATAAGGAAAACACAAATATATCATCAAAACAAAAGAGCAACACCAAGAATACAAGGTCGAGAAGATGACAGACACTTAGCAAGGCCGCTTAGAATTAAGCATTTAGGGCTGTTCGTGGACTCCTTCTTCACCTAACCTATCAGAAGAAACAACAAGGGTATAAATGTAAAAATAAGGAACATGAGACCAACAGTTATTCCAGAAGGCTTGAAAATAAATGACCAGGTTGATATTGTCGAAGCTGCTGATTCTTCATTTCGCAAAGTTGCCTCCCTTCATCTAACTTATCGTATCAATGACAATAATGTATAAAAGAAAACTTAGGTATACAATTAAATAAATAAAAAACTTTAAAAACGAGCACAAGAACAAAACTAGTGAGAATATGTTGACTAGAATAATAGTAGCCGATCAAGCACTGAAGCTCCAATTAGACGTACCTCGAATCCCTCTTCGCCTAAGTTACTGGAGGAAACTTATATAGAAAAACACAGAACATTTGTATCTTCTTATTATATTTAGCTGTTGTTGCAAAACATGGCTTTGAGTTTTATCAACGTTTTACAAATAGGAAAGCGTATGTACTCATACGTTTCTGTAGCCAGAGTAGCCGAGTGATTAGCGTGAGAGTCTCGGCTAGTAGACACCCTTCTCCCCCCAAAAAAAAACTAATGCGGAATAAATATAATACAAATAGTCTGGCTAAATATGCACAGTTCATGAGGCCATTAAATAAAAAAAATAAAAAAAAATACGTATCTGTAGGACTTAAAAGCACATACTTTTAGGGTGTTAAGTCATTAAAGCAATAGCTGAGTAGTCATTCTATTTATTTTAATACCCAAGAGAGAGAAGCGTGACACTTTATTATTTCAAATTTTAAGCCACCCCATCAGGGAAAAGGGTCGGGGTTTAATAGTCTTAATAAAATAATGCGTCCCCCGAGGCTGTTTATCCGGCTGATCCCTCGAAATCTGCATACCCCACCATATTTCACACCCTTGTTTTCCGAGGAAATTGCCTTGGGAATGATAGGGACGTCGGTGTTGTAATTCTACAAGGTTCGGGGTGCTGTCACCTCCTAGGGTTCCATTTTTCTCCTCGGACTTCGCTCCACAGCTGAGCGGCGCGGGCGGCCAGCTCGTATTCCGGCTCAACGGGCCCCTCGTTGATTTATTGGCGAATGCCAGCGGCCCAAGTAGATTTGGTTTGTTCAAATAACAAAATATCAACCGGTTGTTTCCCCCGCTGACACGCCCGACTGAGCGTGAATCAGAGCGTGTTGTTCCGTTTTGATGCCCGCCACAAACCTCAAACGGACAACTCAACCGTCTCCTCCTTTTTGATATAACCTTCGGAATCCAAAATGGCCGACTTTGCAAATAAATATTGTTAATACTAATTTATAACCCTTTCTTTTCAATCTTATTGTTGATCTAGAAGATCTATCATGGGATTTTTGTAGTTGTTAACTAATTTTTGCTTAAAAAAGGGCAAAAGAAATAAAAATACGAACGTAACATAAAACCCTAAATTACGTCATAATTGGACAGTAGAAAAGAAAGTGATATTAAGAGAGAGAGAGAGAGAGAGAGAGAGAGAGAGAGAGAGAGAGAGAGAGCTTGTGATAATTAATAAAAAATATTCAAAGTTCATGTTTAAAACATGGCTGGGTGAAATTGTAAGGTCAACCATCTACTCTCTCATGAGTTTTCCTGTGTCTAAATTGCTAAATATTTTAGCCCAAAATATAGAACGCAATAAATAGGTTAGTTGAGCTCAAGAGACACATAATCACCAATTTTACTAGAGATTATTGCTCGTAAACGCTGCCACGTGAAAATGATAAACGATTCAGGCTAAAGATGAGTTAAGACGACATTGTGTTAATTTAAGAGCTAAATTTGTACATTGAAACTAAAAAACCTGAAAAATAAGTCAAATATTTATGCAGTTTAATGTAAAATTTTTTTTCACTTTTTGCAACTACAAAATTGTCTCCACTTTTTGTTGTAAAGACATTTTTACAATTTGCCCAGTGAGTCGAAGATTCTGGAACCTAAACTTTAGCGAGTCAGTATTTAAGATACGTATATAAGCATTTTATTTTGTTATTATTTAAAAGCCGCAACAGTCAACAAATAAATTTTTATTTACATTTTGTTCGTTTCGTAAAAGTTTTCCGCAAAAGTAGTTTTGGAATAACTTGAGAAAGGTTGCTCCAAATTAATAACTGTTTGCACACTTGTATTCAGTGTCAAAAACCTTTTGAAAATGTACATCAATGAACTTTTTTAAACAGTTAGTTTTCCAAAACCAAACACCAATAAATTACACGAGCCAAGCATTGGTTTTAAATTGATTTTCACCAGTCGTTATAATACTAGTTTGTAAATAATTAGTTATATCAATCGCACACAACATTTTTATCAGTGAAAAAAGGGATTGCCGTGGGGCTACAAATATTGTATTACACATATTCCTGGAAAATATGGTAAATAAACTTTTTATGCTGTTTTTGGTTGACATGAAAAAGGCAGTGTCACGAGCGGGATTCGAACCAGCGACCTTCGGCTAGATACGCGTTGCTTTACCACTTGTGTTATCGTGGCAGCAATCCACTCGGACACAGGTATTTAGCCGAGGGTCGTGGGTTCGAATCCCGCTCGTCTCACTGGCTTTTTCATGTCAACCAAAAACCTCGCATAAAAAGAATAATCAATCAAAAGATGTACTTTCGTCAATCAGACCACTAAATATAACGAATTTAATATATAAAACGATGTATAATTTTACTGAGCTGCTTCACCTTGTCATTTCGTATTTCGCCGAAATCCAGAAAAAATGAAAAAAAGGAGGGAAAATTAGAAAAGTTGTAGGTTGAGAAGGGGGATTGGTGTCAGAGTTGATCGAAGTCGATAGCTAAAGTGGTTAGAGCAGGGGCGTATCGAGATAAAGGTCGTGGGTTCAAATCTGCTCGTGACACTGTCATTTTCATAACTAGCACTTGTTGTAAACGTTTACGTGTCTCAGGATTGTTCTTCCAATACGCTCAATAAAAAATGTGGGGAACAGAACTACTCACTCTGTATGTGTGCATAACCAGAGTAAGTTTGCAGTACAATTCGATGTTATTTTGGCCAAATTACATGACGTGTATGAGAAGTTTTGCGAATCGCTTCTTCTCTTTTCTACCAGATGTTTCTACTACTTTCCGCCTCTTACTTCCGGGTCGGAGGGTTTTTCTTATTCGTAACATTTGACTAGTCTTCACTTTTATTTATTTCACGGTGGGCCCGTCAGAAATTGCCGACCTTTGGTATGGACTTCAGTAATTATCACATTTCACGTTTGGCTTTTGTTTGATGCCCAATCCGGGATGGACCTCGTAGCGGTCGTCTGCTTTTACAGGGGCTGGCTATTAGAGCGAAGTCTGCCGGTGTCGCATTGGAGGGTGTCATGCATGGCATCTCCTGGTGACCCACACGAACCGAGCGGGGATGTTAAATGGACACATTTAAATTTAAATAGTTTGGCGGGAAAGATTCCATGCCCGGTTGGGTATTATGAGAGGCTATAATCTGGTGCAATGTGTTTCATTTTCCGTCTGGCTGTTACGTGAGGAGGCCAAATTACAGTCAGCAGTGAAGAGTGCTTGAGTATTCTTTAGTCGAAGACAAAGTTCATTGATTAATGATTTTCCTGAAGCTAGTAGGCAATGATATGTTAAGAAGTGTCTTTAAAAAAGGGGTTGTTAACTTGAAAAAGTAATAGTTCCTGGAAATGGCGTTTTATGTATTATCATTAAGACCTTTACCATCGAGAGTGTAAAAAAGAGTAGTAAATTTGGAAAATAAAGAAATATTATTGGCTCCCACGGAGTTAACCGTTTGCAATATTCACATAGACTGCTTTATTATTTGAGCCTTAGATGTTGCCATTACAGCTTCGGGTTAGTGCCACATTTACTACCGATGGTAAAAAGTCACATCTGAAATATCGTTATAGCGGCCTGTAGCGAGCGAGTGCGAGGGAGTGTCTGTTTTATGTTTTGGACTTTGATGCTTACAAATCGAGCCTGATCCCACATATCAAGCAAGAGCCTTTAAAGAGGCGCAGGCAAACATAAATACACGTGTAAAATATCTATAAGGGTACGAACCCTGCCCTCTCCCAGCGTACTTTATTGATATAGATGCGCTATGGAGGGTGAGTGCATCATATAGAAACCCTTCAATCTTTATAAGGAGTTTATATCCTCTTGCTTTTTCATCATCAGGGGATTTCGGTGGACGAAGGAAGTTACATCTGGCTAAGGTAATGGCGATATTTTCACTAAATCTACTTCATTTTTTTTCATGAGGTTTGTTTCATAACAAAACAAAAAGTAATACATCGTTCATCTATCGATAATAGAACAAATCATTAATGTTTTTACACAGTCATATCGTTGTAAGTTTTTATAAAAGACATAGCCTTTTTCTTTTTACTCTCCATATTTTATTCTAAATCGGAGTATGGTTCCAAAAGCTAATTGTTTTTTAGAATCTGCTGGTGCTCTTGGCATTTTTTGAAATATATTAAATACTGTAGTTTATATATTATTATAAATATTATAGTCAGACATTTTGAAAGTCTGTTTCATTCTAAAAAATGATGCCAGAAGCTCAAAAATTCATCGATTTGTTCTAGACATATTAAAGTTTTTATTATTCAAGTTTATCGTGTTAAAAAAGAAGAAAATTTTATTTGATAACATAAGCAAATTGAATTTGTGTTGATTTATTTAAACCTAACTTTAGACGGCAGCAATTACGGTATAGGATAAGTTAAATTTTCGAGTTCTGAAAAAAAATTAATCCATTCTTCAGAAAGAAAAGATGAATTTTGAGGATAATTTTTTTCAAACATTTTTAAAGTTCGTTCAATTCTAAAAACAATTATATATGGAAAATCGTCAATTCGTTCTGGATATGTTGAAATTGTTTTTTCCTTCATAATCGATAATTTCGATTTATCGTGTGAATGATTATCCTCACCCACCGTGCCGAAGGTCGTGGGTTCGAATCCCGCTCGTGACACTAACTTTTTCCTTTCGACCAATAACTTACATAAAGTTAGTTAATAGAAAGAACTTATTTCGTCAATCGAACCACGAAATATAATGGCTTTTCAACAACTTGTAAAAAAAATCGGCCCAATTATTTCATATTTTATTCAATCAAATTTTCATATATTGCGCAATTAAATTTTGATTTTTCTCTTTTTTAACCAGTTAGTTTAAAATTATCCAAGTATCACGGAAAATCTGCAGAATGAATTCACAAATTTTGAGTTTCTGGTGTAGGTTGTTTTTAGAATAGAAAAGACTTTCAAAATGTGTGAAATAAATTCATCGTCAAACATTCGTCGCTTTGATTGTTGTTTAAAGTTAAGTTCACTAGTTTTCGTAGTCCGCTTGCCCAGGCAGAAAGGAGGGAAAATTCAAAAGGTGGGGGTTGAGAGTAGCGGCGTATCTAGCCGAAGTGCGTGGGTTCGAATCCCTCTCGTGACATTGACTTTTTTATCTCAACTAAAAACCTTAATTAATTTAAAGCTAAGTTTTAAAAAATTAATAAAAATTAGTTTTCCAAATATGATTTTTCTTTCCAAAGGTAGATTGGGGATGAGGCCAGGAAGACAGAAACAACGTTTATTCTCTTGTCGAGCTTTCGGCAGAATATATCGCCTTCATCAGGAATAAATAAAAACCCAATTTCCCTTTGGAATGAAAAAACATATTTAAACTGAGAAACCTGATCAACCACGAAAGAAAATATTACATTTTCGTATTTTATTAACTTAACATTTAAATTTTATCCTTTAAAAAAAAACAAAAAAAACAAGATAAATTGAAATCACTGAATTTTGAAACTTCGTAATTACTTAATATCCCCTGAAAAAATATACACATTTTTGGGTTTCTATCATATTTTTTTTAGAAGAAAATACATTTTATAAATGCCTGACTAAAAGTGGACACATTTGAAAAAAGTTGATCACCAGACGGTTTAAAAACGTACTAATAGCACCTGTAGATTCCACGTGGAAGGTCACATTTATTGCCATACTTCGTTTTATAATAAATAAGCAGTGTAAAGCTAAAAGCCACGTTACTCACTACAATTAAAAGGCATAGAAAATAATATTTCATTAAGGTACGCTAAAAGGCAATAAAACAAAGCAAAATTATAGTAAGCATGAAATATTCTGAAAATGATGTATCATTTTATTGTATTATTTGGTAGTGTAACCTATTTTCTATGCATTGTTTGGTTTTCGAACTTTAAATCTACCAAACAGTAAGTGGAAGCAGATGAAGAATAACCCCCAAAAAAGCCCAGCTTTTTCTTTATATTCCTATGTTTTATATGTAAAAGAGTTATGGAATGTTTAACCGAGCTGGCAATGGAATACAGATTTGTAAGGATATTTATGAACACCGAGGTAAAAATTATTATTCACAAGCGTGTCCAACCGAAAAAAAAACACACAAAAAAACATTGTTATGAATACTGTCTCTTCCATATTTTAATAAACGAAACGTACAGAGTCCGTCTTCGACCCGTGTGAATGCAAAGCATGTCATGTACGAGCATTGCCGATCCGTACGTAAATTCAGATCAGATTGAGTCATGTCGGTATAAGCCCCGATGTATATACAAGTCGTTTTTTTTCCCTCCTTTCTCTCGCCATCCGGGACGAGAGGGTGGCTCAGATATAATGCAAAGAGGGTTACAGATTGCTTCTACATATCTGACGAGTCGTTATGGGGTATCAATGCATTCGGCTTCCCCCGGGACTCGGAGGAGGGAAAGCTCCCCATCCTGGAACCAAATTGAATAACGCCTTTTCCATTTAAACTTCCATTAGATGTGGTCGTTAGTTTAAAACGTCTTTCTTTCTGTCTTTTATATATTTCTAATGTCATTTTTCATTTCTAATGGGATAAGTGAGTTCTTTAACTTCATCTCATTAATTTTTTCATGCCCTTATTTCAATTCATATTTAAAACACACTAAAACATTAGCTTATTTATAGAATACTTTCAATTGTTGCCGTTTTAAATATTATTACTGATATTAGGGTAAATTTAGGATAAATTGGTAGGTGTATTGGCTGTACTGTGTAGGATAACAGGATGGAGGTTAACTTTCTTGTGTATATTCATATATAGACGGCTATTTGATCCCATTAGCTGTGAATTTAATTCCCAAATTTATTTGGCTTGAAAGGATTTTGTAAATAAATATTCTTATTTGTTAACATTTACTAATAGTTTCAAAATCATGAAAACAATAAAATTCTCTAAATCCCGTCAAAAGAATTTGGCGGATTTTTCCAAATTTAGGCTTATCCCTGAGTTTTTAATAGAAAATCATTATATCCAAACGGTTAATGTTACTTAGACTGTAATCAGTAATAGCATAGTTAACTTAAATAATTAAGAATAAAAAATAAGACATAAAAAATTATTTCACTATGAAATTGACGTTGGAAAACATAAAACAGCAATGTCTCACTGACACTATCAACAGGACACGCAAGAATGGCACAATTACACAGAAGACAAACACTTGAATTAGTAGAAGTACTTTTATTGAAAATATAAAAAAAATTTTTCATTCACTTTTTTCCACATCCTACACGTATTTATTACATTTAAACAATGTTTGTAAATCCTAGTCCCTGATGATGAGCCCAATAAAGGTCGAAACGTTGGCACGATAAAGAAAATTCTTTTCCGAAACATACATCACACCAGACCGCATTTAATTATTTCCGAATAATCATCGACCAACGGTCACTAATCACCACACTTTTTTATTTATAGTTTCTGCAAAGTGTTCGTTTTTTGGTTGTTCTATTGCTATTTTCGTTATTGTTTGAAGTTTTTTGTTTTACCTTTCAGTGTTGAGTGTTGTTTTTTGTCTGTGGATCATGTGTCGTAATCCTGCAAATTTGTTTTGGCATAGTTACCATCATCCTAGGGTAATCCTAGGGACGGACGTTTTCTGATGGACGTGGTGCGACACAGAAACGCGTTTGTGTAGTTGAACTACGAATGAAGGCGGTCCGAATAAATACCCAGACGCCGGTTCAGCACAAGTTCATGGTTTACATCAAATCTAAAACAAAATTTTTCCATTATTAGGAATAATTTCTATTAAAAAACCGTGAAGAAAAAAGAATCAACAAAATTTCAAAATCTAAATTCATACGAAAATTTAAAACTTTTAGGCAAGACCTTCTTCTAAGATAACACTTTGCACCATGGAAGACTAGTATATCTAATTAGTTTAATTATTGTAAATAAAAAATTGAGTTTCACTTTTGTCAAGAATGGAAGTGGGATGCTCTTATGGGATTTTACTGACATCCTCAAGTGTTCATCTATTCTTGAATTTGTAAGCCCAGTCAAATGAGTCCGCTTTATAAGGGATTCATCCACTTGTCGCATGTATATGTCATCCATGTCCACAATGAATGTTTTTTTTTTCTGTCTAGGTCCCAGGGTCCCACGTTGGTATTTCACCACCGTCGTTCAGAATAAAAACTTTTGATTTATTGGTGCGCATGACGAGAAGGAATTAAGTATCTAGCTCACGATTTTCTATCCGGTATCAACATTCTGTGAGGAAGGCGTTCTCGTAAATAACCCAACTCACACTGACAAAGCGGCTGTCAATTTCATGAAACTTCGGCCACTGTATTCTTAACGCAATTTTGGATTGAAATTTTTTGAAATGGATGGAATTGAGGGTTGTTTTTCCTTGGAGGATGCGAAAGAAATGAGTTAAGCCTGAGTCCATCATGAAATCAATAAACAATCGATTAAATTTTAAATCAAGATAATTAAAATATCAAGTACGTTTGAAATGTTCTTTAGCATAACCAGGATGTCGAAAAGCTTTCAAATTAAGACACTTTTTGTAATTCTGTTCATTCACCGCCCGTTATGATCTTACTTAACATTATCGGCCTGTTGTCTTGGGTGGTTCTTCAGTTTTTGCCCTCATTCCTAAGCCGGCTCCTTATGTTTATTGATGACAGTGTACGCCTTAAAACATTACGTGGAAATCCGTTTTCTTTTTAGAGCCGTTCATACGTTGTGGCACGAAAGCAAGTTTGTTTAATTTATTTCCTTCTATCACTGGCGCTTAAAAGTATCGTTGAAATCAGCCTAAAATAATCTAGTTTGGGATTTATTTATATCGAGGTATTACAAAATTACATAAGTATCCTGTCATTTATGTTACAAAATAATGTGCTTTTCCCATGAAAATGCTTAACGGAAAAATACTATAAAAGAACGTTTTTTAAAAAATTGCATTTATTTGATATTTATAACTGCAAGTATTGTATAATGTAAATATGTTCATATATGTTGAATCTGTCATTTGTAGAAGATGCCCAGTGGCAACACTCGTTCCACACAGAACGCCGGAGTCAACAGTGTAAGCAGGACAATTGAGACTGAACTGCAGTATGCAGAATACGTGGGAATCATAGACATGTCGTATTGTACTGTGCTCATTACCAAAACCACAGACAGCCGCAAAAGGAAATTTTTCAGGAAAAAATTAATAAAATATATGAAACAATAACTGAAGTTGTGATTGACAATGGACTAAACAAGATTAAATAAAGTTACAAAGTTGTGATAGTACTACGGAATTCGGGTAGGTTTCTCCCGTTATAAGCTATTGTTTGATTGATAAGATGCGAAGGTAAGAATCAGTGAAAGTGTGCCTAGGCTTTTCCCCCGTTATTGGCTTTATCACCATAAACCATATGTAACCAAGCCGCAGCCAACGCCCCGCGAACCGCCGGAATGGGGGAACCCATCAGACGGGCACTGCACCCCGATGAAAGCCAGCATATCTCCTTTTTTCTTACTGTATTTTGTTTGTTTTATAAACGTGACTGACTGTTTTTGAAGAATGTTGCATGTATGCTATCCCATTCACATCTTTCTTCGGTCTTCATAATTATATGCCTCATAGATTTTCTTCCATGCAGTACTCCCTGAGAACTGACGGAAGTAAATCTCATGTAAGTAATCTCAAAAATCACATGGTTATCGTTAAATTTCTATTGCCTTTGTTCTAATTTTTGAATTGAACTAAGCGAATCTGTGTGTATCAATTTCATTTACTGAGCCATTATAACTAAATGCATTTGATATTGCGTAGAGTTCTGCCGAATAAATGCTACATTCTTTTGACATCCTAATCATGCATTCATAGGGTTCACCTACGCCTATCTCTGATTTGGATCCATCGGTGGAAATTGTTCGATGGCCTGACCAATGCTCAGAGATTACACAATAAATAGCTTTGACTTCCCATGGCTCATGTTTTTGATGTCAGGTAAGTAATCGACCTTCACCTCATTGCTGATGCTTTCATACTCTGTGTTCAAAAAGAGTGGTACTTTATTCCTTGAGCAGTATGTCATATTTCTATATCCATTTAACTTCAAACAACTGGACGTTAATAATTTTTTTTAAACCACAATCTATGAGTCAGAGGTTGTGACGCCTACAGAGATATCTGCGCGCGCATACCCTCTTTATATGGCATTAGTTTTAAGCAAAACCTGTCTGCCAAGAACTGCCTTCTTGAAATATATAGAGTATAAAATGACTATGGGAGTAGACTTTAGGTTCTCGATACATTGCCTAATAGTGTTATTTCACATCTAACGGTTTAAGGGTAGATACTGCCGCCTTAAAAGGTGCCTAGGCTTAAAAGCTCATCGCTGGTTGTTAAAATGACTTAGTTTTGGACAGCCTATGTTCGGTGGTGGGACGGATAAAACTAAGTCTGACCTCGGACTGCTAAAACCCAAAGTAGGTGATTCCCTCCAACTTGAAATAGACTCATCCTCTCCTAACAGTTGAACCGAATTTGTTTCTCCACGTTCGCCCACCATTGATACAACTGCTCCAACAACTTGGAAAAGTGCCCTCAAGGCAAGGCCTTAAACACAGCATTTCCTGCAGCCAATACCACTATCGATACTTCCTCCCGTTAGATACTAGACAGTATGGGTGAGATGGAAGAATATGGAGTACTCCACCACCCTAGTAAAAAGGATACTAGGAAGCGAGGTTTGCGCTCCCCAGGCACTGCAGCCTTTTGGCACTCCACCACCCTGAGTATAGTAGTTAATAGGAAAGAAGGTACTTCCGCCGTGAAAGTTTTTTCCGACCTGCTTAAAATCTTTAAGGGTACTTCGTTGGATGGGGTGAGATCTGGTCGAATAACATCTACTCGTAGAAAAACATGTTTTGCTTTTCTTGGTATGGTATGGTATGGTGGGAAAGGATACCAGGAGGCGGGGTTTGTGTACCCCAGGCACTGCAGCCTTCTGGCTTATTGTACCTTCCTAGTTCCTTGGTTTAGTCAATAGACTCGATCCTTTTTCTCAGATGTATGAAGTCATTGACTGTTATTGCTTCAATGTGGTTCTCTGAGTCGGTTTTATGCGTTAGATTGAACCTCCATTGAGCCGTTGCTTCGCATTTGAAGATGATATTAGTGGCTGTACCTTTGCTCTTCTTAATCCTGTCTAATGGCGCTACAGCGCTTATACAGCATTATGATGCTATCAGCACTTTTTCGATATATATTCATACTTCACTTATAAATACATTTAAATTCACTAACCAAAGAGACACAAGATGAGATATCTACAAAGCACCATATACATTAATACAGCTCTGTTTTTCTGAAAGACTGCTCAAGCACAATCATATTAGGTGGCATTTTTACTCCCTTTCCATGTGGAGACAAGAAATGACATCCTTCAATTATGTGGGACACATCGAGCGACCTTTCTCTATATGTCAGACACGTGCTTTGGTCCAAAATCAGGTGTCCAGGTGATCTGACATAAACATTCTCTGTAAAACATTTTTCTTAATTTTAAAGGGCCTGAATGTTTTTAGATCGATACCCTGTATATTTTGTTATTTTTACATTTTACACACATTTTATGAAATTTTTACAGACAGAACATTCGTGATTAATTCAACGTTTGTTACGATTCTTTGATTTATCCTGGTTTTTGGCAGTCTGTAATAATGAAGAAATTAGGCATTTTTATTAGACAATTTAAAACTAAATGAACCAATATTTTTGGTATATCTTTATTAATTTGACCTTTATAAATACTGTGTGCTTTTCTTTAGCTTTTGAATTAAAAATGTTGTTTATTGATTATTGATACGCTACATTGTATTTATACTCAAAAGTCAATCCTTATTAGGAGCATTTTTTTACTTATTCATTTTATACATTAAAAAGCAGTTGAGAAGTAGAACTTTGAAGGTTTTCTGCCGGGCTAAATTGTAAATAGCCTTGGTTAGGTGTGGTTGTGCCGTGAGGTGAGACTAAAATGCGATTGTGAAATCTTAACTGATTATTCAGCTAAAACAAAAGAAATATCGGCAAACAGACCGTATCAGAATTTACAAAGAGGTCACTCCACTTCTAACTGGAACAAACTATCCGAAGAAACAGCCTCGACGATGCTAATTTCAACTTAAATTGACGTTATTGGCAAAAAAGGGGGAAAAATAAGCGGATCTGTTTGCGATTTTCCGCCAATTTCCCGCCGGTGAAAATTCGCCTCCGCCGGCTCTTGAAGACGGTTAATCCTTTCGATAAATTTGACATCCAATGGGGAGCCACCAAGGTTAATTAAGGATTAGCCTGCTCCTGTAGCCTATTTGTCTCAAGTTGGCCTCTCCAAAACCTCAAAAGCAGTTGAATCTCAAGGATATATTACCACGGAAGATATATTACTCTGGGCCGTTTCGCTATTTGGCTGAGTGTTTCCATGTGGGAGAGGTGGTCTTGCTTTCTCCAGTTTTATTGTTTACCGAGCCATAATAATCATACAGATTTATAATTCAAAATATGAGCTCAATTTAGAGAGATAATTTGTATTTACTTTGTATGTTATATAGTTGGCATTCCTCATGCATGACAATTGAAAAATAGCGTTTTTGCTATTAAAAATATCACAAGTGTTTTGACAGAATTTGTTAAATTTCCATACAATTTATGAAAAAATAAAAATATATGAGTTTCAGTAATTTTTCAGGATGACCTACCGAAATTATCAATCATCTCATTTGTTTTATATTACTTTAAATTTGCCAATTTATCAACACGAAGTGACTAATACTAAAATCAGTTATTATGACAAACATTAGAATGGCGAAATTCACCAGTGAGAGAAGCCAATAACCAACAAAGGCCCAAGTGGAGCACGATAATCCGTACAATACGACGGTGATTCGAATAATTGATCAAGTTATATTTATGCAAATTGAGATATTCAGCCCGAATTTTACTTTTATTTACTTTAGCATCATACACTTTACCGAAAACATCTTTTGCAACAACATAAAAGTTTTGGCAAATTGTAAAGGTGAGTAAGAAATGGGGAGAAAACCAAGTACAACTATATCGGAGTCAGATGGTTCCAAAACACATTAGAGAACAAGATCTGATATTTTGTTCAAGCCCCAAAACATGAGCAATCTAACTTACTAGGGTTTGGTGTTTCAAGCTAAAGTCGATGCAGTCCAAAATCTTAAAAAAGGGTTAAACTAACAACAAATCATCACATTATCAGACAGACAAGCAACGCTAAAAGGATTAAGACGTACAAAGTTCAATTTCATAATATTTACTGACTCATCTTGTGTGCCAGGTCAAATATTATAGTATATTATACAAGCAGGCAAGCTGACAGGGGGTAGTCTGCAAGACCTATACACCCAGAATCTACAAAAACAACGATACCATGATCATTTCGGATTTCTCCATCTCAAAATGAGCCCACATATAAGGAAAGGAGATATGAACGGACTCTCCCAGTTTTTTGTTTTTGAAAAGTGTTAAAATTCTAAACGGTTTTAACAAGGCATAAATTGTTGAAGCCAAACTAAGTGATAAATTCTTATTTAACATCATCTGTTCTTTTCGATGGAAATTTAATTAGTATTTCAAATTTAATAGTTTTTGAATTTACTTGGTTTTTCGTCAGAATTTAACGTGTGACGTGAATGCGTTGGATCAGAATATCAGAACTTGATTTGGTTTGGAATTTTTTCTGAAGTGCTGAAAATAATTATTGATATATCGTGAGATGCGGTCTGGTGTGATGTAGGTTTCAGAAAAACATTTTCTTTATCGTGCCAACGTTTCGACCTTTATAGAGATCATCTTCAGGGCCTGGGATTTAGAAACATTGTTTACATTTAACAAATACATGTAGGATGTGGAAAAAAGTGAATTTATACAATGAAAAATATATTTTATATCCAATCAAAGTATTTCTACTCGCTCAAAGTGTTTGTCTTCTGTGTAATTGTGCATGTCCTGTTGATAGTGGCGGTGAGACATTGCTGTTTTATGTTTATATACGTTGTATTTTCCAACGACATTTTTATAGTGAAATAATTTTTTATGTCTTATTTTTTATTTTATTTTACGTGTCGTGTTGAGAGTGCCAGTGAGATTTTGATGTTTTATGTTTATATATGTTGGATTTTGAAAGGGTGAGGAAGGAAGTCGGTATAAAAAAGACAATTTTGTATATATCGAAACGTTGGCACGATAAAGAAAATGTTTTTCTGAAACCTACAACGCACCAGACCGCATCTCACGATATCTCAATTATCGATTAACGGTCACTAATCTCTACACAGTGCTGAAAATGTTTTCCTCCAAAATCAATTATTTCCGTTTATCTTATCAAAATAAAATTTAGATTTTGATTGTTTCAACCTAGCGTCTCAAAACGAAACAGTTCAACGTTAAATCGATACTATTGAGTTCTGAACGGAAACTCAAGAAAAAAAGAATATTTGAATTTGTGATGTTCTGGCATCTTTTTTGTGATCGAATCATCCTAAAAAATTCATCGATTCTTTACTGGTGATGATGACGTTTTCCTTCAAAACTCCGTCATTTCAATTTATCTAGGAATTGATGATTTTTGATTAATGTCAGGTTTAAAAAAATCAACAGAAAATAAATTTTATATTTTATTCAATGATATTTTCAACTTATTCTTTTTTACTAATGACAAGGTAAATTACAATTATGGAATGTTGAAAGATGCAGTTTAAAAACACCAGAGCAAGTCGTTGAATTTTTGAGCTTTTGGTTGTTTTTTTATGTAAGGGAAATATTTACAAAACTTCTGGATAAAATAGAGCGCATTAGGAAAACAATTGTTAATCAGGTCGCTTTAACTCGAAGACTTATTAAAATTGTACTAACGCCAGGAAATTCTTGGTAAAAAATTGGAACTATATTTAGTCACAAATTAAGTTTCAATCTTATACAATTAGGTTTTCAATTTATCCTTTCTTACTGGCGACAAGGTAAATTAAAATTATTGAATTTTGAAATATGTAGTTTGAAAACTTTAATATCTCATGACAAATCGATGAAATTTTGAGCTTTTCGTATCATTCTTTCAGAGGGGAAAGATGTTCAAAACGTATGAATAAAATAGGGCAGTACATTTGGAAAAAATTGTTAATCAGGTCGCCTTCTTAAAATTCTAATAACACCAACAGATTCTACCTGAAAAATTGGAACCATACTTAGTCATATAATACAATATAATAATAACTTAGAAATAAAAATCCATAGTCTCTAAAAAAATCACTCCATACGTATAATATTTGACAAAAATTAATCTGACTAGCATGAGTATAATATTCTATAATCGCTGTCGATCATTTTTGGTCTATCTATCCTCGTTCATTTAGTCTGTAAAAAGTGTTGGCAGACCGCCAAGATCAAGATCTCCGCAGACCACGTAGGGAAATCTCTCAGTTTGATATAATTGTGTATTGATTTAAGTACTAAGACATATATTGAAGTGTAACTAAGATTCAGTAGTGAAAAATAGAAATCATATGGCAAAAGAGAGTTCTTTATTTTCTGTGTACACAAAAAAATACGTTTTGTGTTCTCAAAAATTGAATATGTTTCATTCGTCCATTTCTGGACTTTCAACCAAGCCTTGCAATCTCAGTCAATGGTAGTGGGTCTTCACAGAGTTTGATGTCTGAACCATGACGTCTGGCATAAAATTTTATAATGATAGACGCGAGCGAAAACATAACGTGGCTGGATTGAAATTGATACTTTAAGTTGATGATAAACAATCGGAGAGTGGGAAAAAGTTGCTGCCGATCCATTGTTACTCCTAAACATCACGATTCAAGGTAACTCGATATTCCAGTCTAATGCTTTCTTATGCCAACGGTCGACTCGGGGTTTTATCCATGGCTGAAATTCACGGGCGTGATCCTCAACAGGAGGCGGGGATTAGGTTAAGTTACATTAGATCAAATTAAACTGTCATAAACGCAGTACAAAACAGAAAGGATTGGTTTCCGCAAGTCTATTCATAGTAGAATTCAATAGAATTTTAGCAAAGCTTTGACTACATAGGGACAATGGGATTCTGATGTATACTTGAACAATGTATAACAAACACCATTTATCGGCACGAAATAATCTTCACCGTGGAGTATTTCAAAACCTAATCTTTTATAGTTTATACAATAAGGACATTGATGATGATGAGTACACTAGGCATCAGAATCATTGCAGTCTTTTATTTTATTGTAGTTTTCCTAATTCCTCATTTTAATATAGCGAACTTGATTCTCCTTTCAAGGTCGAATATCATCATGATGGACTTGTGATGCTGAATTTTTTTCCTGAAGTTATTGGTACCCGAGGTTATGCTATTCATGAGATCTCAGCTCCAACGAGCAGTACATAACCTACAATTCGCGTGGTCATTAATTAGGCTCATGTTTTTTGTATGTTTTCTCAGATGCCATTAACTGGACCTAATAACTCTCCTGAGTTGTAGCGATGCACTTAACGGTTTGGTTGAATGTTTATAGTTACTATATCTGGCATCTCAAGTATTTGTCCATTTCTCACTTTTTATTTTTCGGATCTATTACGAGATGGAATTTTCTCTGTTTTTAGCGTCCTTAGTATAAGTGCAGAGCGTATACACGGTCTTGCAGATCCTCCTCTAGCCTGTTTCCTTATTCAACACTCTTTGGGGCCACTTTTGCCTCTCAATGTAGTACGCTATCCTCTTCTGTTCCACTCCGAAACGTCTTGAGATCATTGCAGTGTAGTATGCTTGTGTATTACCATAGACAAAACATATGAATATTCGGGTCCCCCACACCTCGTCGGACACACTGAAAGAGACAGTCAATCGTTCGGTATGACCGAAGGCCTGTCTGTCCGTATAGAGACATACTATCTGGCGCTTTGAATACTAGAATTAACATCTATTATCACCCGTCTCCATCATTCGATAAAAAACTGCACGGAGACATAGAGCTTATTCCCAAGGGACAGGCGCAGGTCATGAACCGGGTGCCACTTAGCGGCTAAAACCATTGATACCACTACATTTTCCTATTGTGAAAATCAATGTACTTGTAGGCAAAGGTAGCTGTGATATTCATTACGTACGGGGGCGGTGTAGACTTGAAAGTCAATGCTCGCTGCCTATACAGTGCGGAGGTCCTGCTCCACGGATAGTCTCTTCCGTCCCGATTGATATCATCCACCTCGGTGATCCGGACAACGTCAAGAGGATATGGTATTAGGAGTCACGATGAAGGGAACATCTCGCTCTCGTCACTTTGCAGCATCTTGGAAATCAAATACACTCGTAACACAAAAATCTATCTGTCTGTTTATATAAGCACATGTTTTGAATAAACTAGTGCATTCATTCAGAATTCATTGCATTATGATTTATAGATAGGAGGTTATTTTTGTGACACCTTAGCAAAAAAAGGCATCTTTTCAATCTCAAAGCATTGCATTGCATTCAAGCTCAAGATTACTTCAGTCAGCTACCATAAAGCGAATTAAAAACTTTTGTAACGTCGTATCTTTCAATCAGGTCAATTGAGCTTGTGTCGCGTTAGTCCAATATTTCGGATATATATATTGCAAACGCTTAGATATCTCAGAAGTGGCATTTTCTTTGTTTAAATAATTTTACAATTTTAATACATATTGCCTCAAGCTTCTAACTCATGAGTTAGAGGCGAGTTGAAAGTGCTGGAGCGAGTTTCGTAGGATTTAGGATCAATAAATGGGACTCTCGCTATCTTGACCCGATGATTATCCATGTCAATCAGTGTTCGGCGGCCGAGAACGTCCGGGATGGAGGAAGACCCCCGGATTACAGAGCCGAGCCTAATCCTCACATAACAACATTAAACTTCTCTCCTCCCCCGTCCTCAATTTGCCGGCCCCTTGCTCTCCTCAGTCTAGAGATTATTCAACCCCCGCTCCGCCTCTCGGAGGCGGTTCCTTGACTTTAATTATGTCTCGTTGCGGCTCCCGGCTAACTACTACCCCACGGGGTTACCGCAACCACCAGACTCCCCCCGATTTACTGCCAAATATGTAACGGTGGATAGCATTAAATCCAAACAGACACCTCTATTACACCACTCCTGGCGAAACCCTTATTCTAGCTAAACCCTCGTTTACCTCTAATTTATGTCCTTTGACTCCTTGTATTTATCTCTCCGCTGAGTAATCTATCCGACAAGGAATAAATTCACGCCCATACCAAACGTTGTCATCCATGTTTTAAACGTCATTTCTGTTTCAAAGTTGAAAGTTGTTCCATAACAGTTCATGCACCTGGAACAATATTGTTCTTGTTGGAATCGAGGAATAACGATTATGAAATACTTGATGTAAGAAAGTAAAATCGTAACATTTGGATTGTTAATTATATAATTAAGCTGCAAGTGCAGGCATATTTAGAAGTAATTACGACTTTCTTTATAAATTGGGTTGTATCTAAAATTATGGAATTATTTTAGAGAAAGAATTCATTATAAAGCCAGATGAAAATAGCAATTTTTCTTTGATTTGACAACCGATATATTAAAATAAGAATATTTCTCATTGAAAAACATGCTGTAGCTGTTTTTCAGGAAGAGAGAATTTGACAAATCTTATGAAATTATGTATTATGAAATTTCAAAGTTGCAAGTTCTAGATGAACAAAAAATTCGATGTTTTGGGTTTAATTACTACCATGAATTTATTGTTTCCGTAATTCGACTAATGTATAACGTTAGAGTTAATTTTAAAAATAAGCACTGTTTCAGGCTCTAGGATCTCGAAAGATTACTTTTAGTTTTTGCGTAGAGATTAGTGACCATTAATCGATAATTATTCAGATATCGTGAGATGCGGTCTGGTGTGATGTATGTTTCAGAAAATCATTTTCTTTTCGTGCCAATGTTTCGATCTTTATTGAGATCATCTTCAGTGTTCAAAGTGTTTGTCTTCTGTGTACTTGTGCCATTGAGTAGTTCCCATGATCCTGGTGATTACATTGTTTAAGATGTTTCGTATGAAATTTATTGTGGCTTTAAGTATGTTATTAATTCTGGTGTTTGGCTATGTTAGTGTGGCATTTGTGAAGTTGAAATTGTTTTTGATGGAAATACCCTGTGGTGTCTGCATTTCAGCAAAAGGTTCTCTGAACGATGGCCGATGCGAGTTTGTTCTCATCGTTGGCGATGTCCTTCAGAATACGTTTACCTGTAATTTGTTCATAGAATCTCATATTCTTCGTTCTTCTCGTGTAGAGATGTGTAGAGATTAGTGACTCTCGGCACTCTCAACGCGACACGCAAGAATGGCACAATTACACATAAGACAAACACTTTGAGCACTGAAGATGATCTCAATAAAGGTCGAAACGTTGGCACGAAAAGAAAATGATTTTCTGAAACATACATCACACCAGACCGCATCTCACGTTTCTTTAATATTTAATTTCATAATTCTTCATACTTCTCTAGGAATATTTTTTCCTACGTGCAAGCAAAATTTTTTTTTATCTTCCCACATACTTCATAGAGACCAGTTGTTATTTTATAATTATTTATATTGTGTAACTTTCTACGTAATAGTATTGCAATTAATTATGTCTTGATTTTATAAAAATTTAAAACTGTATAGATAAATTGTGGTAGATTTTTATTTGATAATTACTGGTTAAGAACATATAAAAAAAATTGTCATTCCAGATTCGAAAACTTCCACACCTGATATTGAATGATGTTACTGAATGTTACATGACACCGTTACGCCGTTGTGGGGAAAAAAGCTTCAGAAAACAGAAGGGGAGGAGGAAAACGGATTGGATGAGAGGGCGATGGTCTTATATCAGTTTTTTTGAAGACACGAAAAGGCAATATCTGTTAGGAATGATATGCTGCTCCCCCACTCACCTCCTGTACCCGATATGTCAAGGAACGAGAAACACTTTCCTATAAGAGCGGGGAATTTGCCAAAGTGCACTCCATCAATTCAAATACCGACTCGGGGTCTACCACTATTTCCCATAAACATTTTTTTATATATATATATGTGAAAACCCACTGTGACGCCAAACTGTTGAATTTTTACGAACGATTGTTAGAACAAAACAGTTGAGTCACGGTTAACACGCTGTTTAAAGAGAGGTGTTAATCTGATTTTGTAAACAATGCAATAAAAATTTAACTGTTGCTCCAGAAAAAAAAGTATTGAAATAAATTTATCTAGAATGATGGTTTTAGAATGGTTTTAGCTTAATGTCAATAATTACAATTGGTCAGTTATCTTCAAATTCTATATTGAATGAACAATGATTACTTAAAAAATAAACAAAAGTATACCCAAGTTTAAACTGTTATGTAGCAACATTTCAGCGTTTCAAAACAATTCATAATAACACATTTGAATAGTATTAATCAATTTTAAGACTTACACAATAATAAGAAAAATGTAGTAGGTAAAGGAACATTAAGCAGATAATTAGCGGAGGCTGCCTTCAACGAATGTGCAACTGCCAAAACTTACTTTGAGTTTCACTTAAAATGTGGATTTCTCAGAGAAGCTAGCTGTGGGAGAAGCAGTGAGCAGAATCACTAACCGGACAGAGGCTATCGTTCCATCGATATTCATGCGCTTAAAAATTAACTATTGTATAAGACCCAACTGCGAATGGAAAATGGCTCTACATCTGCAAAGGATACTGTGAACCCGTTGTGCTCCTGCGAATCGGCTACTCCTCAAAAGAAGATATGTGAGACTATCCTTCGTCTGTCAGTCATCGTTTTCTGTAGCAGATGGGTACCCGGAGTTAGCCTCCTTCAAAGTCGATCACCCTGCAGCCGGAAGACTTTCAGAATTTTATATAGTTTTTTTTGGGGGGGTGGATACACAAATTCTTTTTAGTTGCTGTTTTGTCGTCAACGATTTTGCGTTGGCATGGTGTGGGGTAGTTGGGTGGGGCTAAGCAAAGGTCAAGGAAAAAAATGGTTGTTGCCTTGGAGTTAAAACGTTTAAGGAAGAGTTAGGCTTATAATATGGTTAGGTTTGGGTTATGTTAGGGTTAGGGAACATTCAGGGATGGTTTTAGGTTAGGGTAGGAACAGGATCGGTTATGATTATATATATGGTTAAGGAAGAGTTCCGTTAGACATAGGCAAGGAACAAGATTAGCGTTATGTTGGAGGTAGATTGAAGTAGGTAGGGTATCTACAGGATTAGATGCAAGTTAGGTTAACATGGGACGCGATAGGTTAGGGTAAAGTTAAGGTAAATTTCTAACCATTCCATAACCTTAACCTAGCCCTAACATAACTCTAACCCATTTCTTACCCCAAGCACAGGGGCGAGTAGGATTACAAATGCATGATTCATGCATGTTTTCAATATTTCAATACAATCATCTGCACATAATTTTATTTTGCTTTGTGCAGCATGCTGCAAGTAAAGATTAAACGCTCAGTTAAAAGTTGAAAAGAAATAACAATTTAATTGCGTTTGCGAGTCAAAATGAAGAATTTATAGTTTTACCCAGTGTAACAAATGAAGGAGATATTATTTTTGAAAATTTATTGCTAAAGCCACGATTAATTAGTTATATGGAGGAATGTTAAATTTCAAGATTGTAACTTGGTGAGTTAACCAAGGAGCAAGTATGTTGATGTGTATTTCAAATTTATATTCAATGCATTAAACGTTTGTCGATTTAATTTTAACTATCTGAGATAATGAATCAACAAATAAATTATCCTTTATTGACGGAGAAGTTAGAGTAATGTAGATACATAAATAATTAAAAATCACACGGGTATAAATTTATTATTATTACAATCTACATCGTTGTGTCGCAGGCTAATAAACATTATATAAGGAAAAATGTTTCTTAGGTAGATATATCTTGATTTTCAGTTATTACTTTCAAGTCCTGCAATTTCTTATGTTTACCACTTGTGCGGACCTCTAGAAGCTGCTGTGCTGGTATGCAAATATTCCCGTTTTGCAGCCAAACTGTCGTCGGATTGCATTTTTCCATGTTTCGTCGTGACGAGACGGCCCGCCCTGAGGTAGCACCTGAAATCGCTATCAAAACAAAGGGCCACGGCAGCCGTTTATCTTCCCGCTGTCCTCATATTTTCATTTTATTTCCGGCCCATTCAGCCCGATCATAAAGTTATTACTTGGGCTTTGTCCACGCCCGTCCTTTCCAGCCTGATTTACTGACGGATAAAGAGCAATATCCTTCTCCGAACGGCCGATATGAGTCCGCTATCTGAGGATAAGGCATTTATTTCTTTTATTATACCCAATTTTTTACGGAGGCCTTTCATGGGGAGGGGGGCTGCTTTTGCGTTTTTCAACCCGACGTAGGACGCTTTTGTGTCCTAGTGACTTAGATTTTTGTGTTTCATGTGTTCATTCGTCACAATTTATATGGACAGAATTTCTCTTTATGGTTGAATGTTGTTATATCACTCAAAATTCCGTTGTGCCCGGCACCCATGATAACATCCGGTCGTTAGGTTTCCGAATATTTTGGAAATTTTAGATGCATTCAATAATTATCTTTTTCCGTGGTAATCATTTAACAGCTGGTTTTAGCTATTTAAAATTAGGGGAATGTTTTTGTCAGTGCAATTTGTTGTAGGTTGAAAGCGTAAGCATTCATACCTATATCAGTTTTTATTTCCCTAATTAGTTCGATAGCTCGTATTTTTTGGGCTTGTACAAAAATACTTGACCAAGTTAGTAGATTTATTTTGGAATCATTTTTTAATAATAATAAATTTAATGATAATTTTAAACTATGACATTGTAACAGATTGGCTCCAGGTTTCTTCTTTACCTTTGTAGTTTTTATAGGATTGTAAAAAAATTAGTATCGGTGGAAGATTTTATTAATCATTGTTTTGTACCCGAAATGTTTAGCCCCATTTAAATTAATTTTGTTTTAGGAGTCTGAAAGAACTTGTCCTAGCTTTCTTGTAGAAATGTTTCCAAAGAGGTGAGGTAAGAAAGAAGAGCGGAGCGATACAACAAAACGGCTGTTTGATCGTCTCCGATTAACCTGGTTCGCCTTTTCTCGCTTTTTCCGCTTATCAGGCATGTTCCTGCACCATCTTCAGAATGTTCTGTATAATTTTTGCCTACTTGAATTTTTCGTAGCTCTTTTGAACAATTTGATTTATTACATAAAATTTAACGGGAAAAATTTAGTTAACGATTGGAAATACTAAACCGTGGTCGTTTCCGAAAACCTTTCTCTCTCGGCAGTTGTTCGTTGTTTATCTAAATAAATTTATTTTTAGAGCATATTTTTTGTGAAAGGTTAGGAATACAATTTGAAGGACCATTGACCGTCGTCTAAATCACCATTGTTCATTGTACATACTTGACAAAAGTTTTCTCACTGCTGCAGTTGACAATGGTGATAACCATTTTCCAGGTGCCGCAATGTGAACCTACTGGTATTTTCCTCCATAATTTACATATGGACATTACACATGGGGAAAAACATATTTAAACATGAATTAAATTGATTATGCCCGATACAATATGCACTCTCAAGGCAATCTTAACACGACACGTAAGAATGGCACAAGTACACAGAAGACAAACACTATGAGCGCTGAAGATGATCTCAATAAAAGATCGAAACGTTGACACGATAAACAAAATGTTGTGTACATTCTAATTTTATAATAAATAGATGAGAGTTTTAATGTTTTAAAATCGAACGTTTCTTATAGTGTCTCCACTCATCTTCAGTTGGAATATTTGCCCACTGGTGCGGCACTTTCTATCATCGTTGTATAATAACAAAAATATAACATAGATGGTGTCAATTTACAATTTTTGTATTTCCTGTTTTTCCGAAAAAAAACCTTTCGGCCTAGCAAGAATTTAAAAAAAGATTGAACAGTATTTTTTAAGCATAAGCTTAATTTTAAAACAATCACAGTTCTGTTTTCAATTGCATACAAAGTTAAAAAATGAATTTTCAACCGAACGTCCATTTTAATCCGTAGATTCATTTCAAGACAATTAGATCCTATTAAAAACGGCGAAAAAATAACAAACAACGTAAAACGTAAAACATTATACAAGGCTTCAACAGTTTTACTAGTGTCTCCCCGGTTTTTCGCAAATAAATCTGTGTTTTTTTAAGTAAAAGTCTCTCTCTCTCTCTCTCTCTCTCTCTCTCTCTCTCTCTCTCTCTCTTTCTCTTAACTTTAACTATAATATTTTTTTAAACTAATTTTTTCTCAAATATTTAAAAAAAATATAATTGTTTATGTGTGGTAATTAGTGACCGTAAATCGACATTTATTTAGAAATCGTGAGATGCGATCTGGTGTGATGTAGGTTTCAGAAAAACATTTTCTTTATCGTGCCAA
>CM077099.1:34106539-34167139 GCA_039619505.1 Cimex hemipterus
AGAGAGAGAGAGAGAGAGAGAGAGAGAGAGAGAGAGAGAGAGAGAGAATATAATATATATATTTAAACAATAACAAATTATACACCATAATATAAATGACAAACAATTTATACATCTATATTATTGTAAACATAACGAAGAACAAAAATGATTATTTATAATGTATGCTAGTAATTAATGTAATTTTTAAAAATTAAATTATAAATTGTAATATTTATTTAAGGATCAAAATTATTTTCTTTTGAGCATTTTTCTCTGTTTCGACCGAATGTAAGTCAAATATAAATTGGCCTCCGGCAGAAGAGGGACCCTCCGTGCCGTAAATTTACTTTAAAATATGTACTACGTAATGTTTATAACTTTTCTTTTTTGCAAGGAAGTATTATTATTATTATTATTATAAATGTATTATTATTATTATTAATTTTTAAGGGCGTTTTAACGGCTAAGGTCATTTCACGCCCTAACATCCAAACATTCTATTTTAGGATTAATTATATACATAAATACATACTTACATATATATAACATAGGGAAAATATAGAGATATAAAGGAGAAACAGTATAGTAGTAGAGTACCCCATCGACCCCAATCTAGGTTAGTTTAATTTTTAAAAAAAATTTACGAGGGTTCGCAACAGCAGAGGTCATATAAACCCTCAGGGTGCCGGTGTTTTTGAAAAAATCACAATTTGTAAGTATGTCGGTTTCGAATGCAGGGCCGCTGGATTCGAACCCGGGGCCTTTACCTTACAAGTGATGTGCGCAGTGTCAAGGACGAAACTTTGCTGCCACCGACGCCCCCTAGGTTATTTTAAGTATAGGTCGGTTGAGGAATATCAAGCACTCCACCGACCAAACGGAACGAGTGTACTGCACGGATGTATTTAAGTGTATGAATGCATTTATTTGTATGAATGAAGTGTTTGAATTTGTATAGAATATAGAATATATTGATTTAGTTAGGGGCTGAAATGACCTAGATGTCGGAAGCCCCAGCAAAAAAAAAAAAAAAAAAAAGAAGGACAAACAGTTCCATCAACTTTTCACTTCTAACCGAAAGAACTAATACATATTTCAATTAATTATTCTTTTTATGTAAGGTGTTGGCTGAAATGAAATAGTGACTCGAGCTGGATTCGAACCCTAGACCTTTCGGCTAGGTTGAGATGAGTTTTTGTCCGAGTGGATAGAAATCACGATTGAGCTATCGCCGTCCGAGCTGCGGCGTATTCAACCGAAGGTCGTCGGTTCGAATCCCGCTCGTTCATCTCAACCAAGACATTACATAAAAAGAATAATTAATTTAAATAATTAATAGTGTCAATTAGACTACCAAGCATAAATAGATTAACTAATAATTATTGATAAGCTATTGCACAACATTATTATTTCGCTTTAAAACAATTTTCACTGTAATGATGAATTTACGATCATAAAATGTGTTAATTATTATGAACTGACAGCCTTCCCCTTTTCATATGTATTTATGGCATATTATATGTGCTTATAAAAATAATAAAAATGACTTTAAATTCGATTGTGGAGTTATCAGTGAAAATATTCACATAAATATTTTTCAAGGAATGGATAAATATGACGGATGACTGGCAGATTTAAGTTATAGATCCCTTTTTATCAGTTACCCACTTTTAAAATTTAAAGTTTAATTAAATGAGCTGCGAAATTTCAGAGGAAGCGAAGAAATAAATCTTTGTCCGTGAGATGGTTTAAATGTTTTGAAGTTATCGCATCACGGCGGATTTATTCCTCCCTCCCCGGGAAAGGGAGAGTGAGAGAGTGAGTGAGAGTCTCCCGGCACCCTCGTGAACGCTATGAAACCTCCCCGAGCCGGGGAGAGAGAGAGCTATGAATCTAAAGTTTCGCAAACGGAGAGACACGACAAAATTTATGCAGTTCAGCCATAATTAACTCGTTCCAAGAAAGCTCTCTTAATGAAGATGTTATCCCCAAGGCAGCGGAGCCTGATATGAGGGGGGCGTGGTCCCCCGGTAAATCACTGACTTCAAGTTCTGAATAATTATCAAGTAAACTCCTCCTCGGCATTTTGCTTCGGGCTTTCTTTACCATACTTAACTCTACATTCATTTTATGACAAACTGACTTCTTAGCTTGACAACGTATGGCTAAATCGTCCAAATTATGATATCAATTATGAGATTTTGAAAATTTGCATCATTAGTTCTTTGACGATGTGCTGAACCATTGCCCAGTAGTACGTAAGGTCATTAGAAACCTCCAAGTTGTCATAAGTCAAACTGGTTACATATAAAAAAAAATATATAACTACCAATTTTTAAAATTTACAACAAATATTGATATCTCCAAACTTTTTTTTGGCTTTATCAGGGATATTCAGCCAGATTCAGGTACCAGTGACAAACAATCAAAGTGACTATCTATGTAATGGAATAACTAGATGAATAAATTGAATAAATAAATAGGAATAAATATATAAATGATAGCATAACCGACTTAAACATTAATATCACAATTCTTGAGGTATTTGAACAAGGCGTCATAGACCTCCGTGTCACCTTCTGCCAGCAGCGAGCTTAAGTTCAGTGGCCTTTTTATTTGCCCCAGCGCGTCCAATTCTTTCAAAAGTCCTTCTCGCTGTGCCTCATATTCGGTGCATTGTAGTAATATATGGTCAAGACCCTCTACTGCATCGCAGGTTGCGCAGTTTGGCGTTGTTCTACAGTTAATCCTGTGTAAGTACGAGCCGCAGATGCCATGGCCAGTTCGGAGTCTTGTAAGTGTTGTGAAGAAACCTTTTCCTCTCTCTATTTCTTGAAACCACGGCTTCTTTTGTAATGTTGGGAATAATGTGCGGTAGAATTTCCCTGCTGTGCCCCTCTCATACCAAAATTGCCATTTTGTGCGCACGTCTCTTTTGGTATAGTTTATCGCGTCTCCGACGGTTAGCTTCACGGTCGTGGGACAGCCTTTAATGGTTGCCTCCTTGGCTAACTGGTCGACTCTCTCATTATGTTCTATACCAGCATGCCCTTTTATCCAGCATATTACAATATTTTTGCCTTGATTTCTTAATTTGCAGGTGAACCTGACAATCTCGATTAAAGTGTATTCGAACTTATTGTGAAAGTTGAAAGTGCGTAGCTGGCAAATCGTGCTGAGACCGTCCGTCATAATCCCAATTTTTTTATTTGGTATCTTCGCGGCGTATTCCAGCGCTTTCAGTATGGCTATACCTTCCGCTGTATAGGAGCTAACCAGATTCGGAAGTAGGTATTCCTCGTGATACCTGTTCAGGCTGTCGTAGAACGCACAACCCGCGGAACCATTAAGTTTTGATCCGTCTGTGAAGATAAGGAGGTGGTCTGGGAACTTTTCCCAGCCGTCTGCCCTGAAATGCATTTCTGCGAAATTGGCTGGGAGTCCTGTATAATTCAGTTCTTGACAATTTATTTCGCTTATTATTGCTTGATATTCGAGCGAGAAGATTGGTAGTATGGGATTTTTATAAACAGAATATATTATTGGGACTAGGGAGAGGAACGATTCGACTATAAGCGGAGCTTTTTTCTTTTGCCAATATCTATCTGTCAAGACTTTTTGAGCTAAATGGCTTACTTTCGTTAATAGCGATCTGTCTTTAGCGTACATTTTAATTAGGCAGTTTTTTGTATATTTTTCCAATCTTAAGTTTAGTGGTGGCTCCAAATCTAAAACTTATTTTATGATTAATTTTTAAGAAGGCAACAAATAACAATATTGTCCAAATTAAGATCAGGAGTTTGAAAACTTGGAAAAAGATGAACATCACTTGTTTTACGATCTGCTTATTTGCCTTTAGATTACCACTATTAAAACAGTCATTATCATTCAAGTTATCATTACTAAATTACAACGAAATTGCTGGAATAAATCATTAGATTGGTAAATCGGGATAAAAATAGATAGATGGATAGATGGGTATATAGGTAGATAGAAAGGCAGATAAATAGATAGGCAGATAGATAAATAGCCAGAGGGATAGATGAATATATAGTAAGATGGAAGGCAGATAGGGATAGCGATAGATCAGTAGAGCAAGAGAGAGTAGGTGGGGTTTGTGTGAGTGTGAGCAAAAGAGGTTGAAAGTAACAAATAAGAGGAAGTAGTAAGAGAGAGGAATAATGAGACGAGAGTTGGTAATGAGAAAGATGGATAGAAACAGATAATTAGGGTAAAGAAAAAGATTATGAGATAGATGGTGCGTGAGAGTGAGGGGGTGGAGAGAGATCCATAGAAGGTGGCAGAGATAAGCAAATAAGATGAAGAAACAGAAGAAGAAGAGAGAGAAAGAAAGACAGAAAGAGAATGAAGGAGAGAGCGAGAAAGTGAGAAGGACAGAGGGAGAGAGAGAAAAAGAGAGAGAGAGGGAGAGAGAGAGAAAGAGAGAGAGAGGGAGAGAGAGAGATCTGCTGGTTGATTGCACATTTACGCTGAACGTCAATAGAACTAGTCATTTTGGTCATATTTTCGTGCCTGATAAGACATTACATTAATAAATTTATTCTATAGTCAATAGTCATAAAAAAAGTATGAAGGATCATTAAATAAACACGATAAACCTATTTTTCTTTGGGTCGTTCTTATTTTTGACTATACGTGCCTAAAATCATTGAATTGGGGCAATTGATTGATAAGGTCGTTGTAAAGGGGCCGGAGGGAGCAGTTTCTGCTGCCCTTCCTCGATATTATTTTCCTGAGACCATTAATAAAGAAAGCCACATCCATCAAGTTGACCCCCCCCCGAACACTGACCCGACCGCAGGCCATTTACTTAATATTTTTTTACGTCTGATCGTTCATCATTTCCAGGGCGTCAGAGAAAACAGTCACACGAGAAAACTCTTAGACGACATGCAACATGCATCTTGCGTCCAAGGTGTCACTTTCGGTAGGAGAAAACGCTGAAAGACTGGCAATATTGGACGACTTAGATGGGATTATATTAGGCAAAATGCTAATCCGGTTAGAAAATTACCAAAACGTTACATACGCAAGTTCCCGACAGCATAACATTTGTAGAATCCGACCCCCCCCCCTTTGCAATTCTCAAATGAGCACTTACAACTACACCACACAAATTCCTCTAGAGAAATTGCCTATCGGTCCTCGTACGGGGTAATAACTCTCAGATGCAATCAAAAATAATGGGAGTAAGACCGGCTAAGAGCTCTGGAGGGGGTCCGTTCTACAAATGACTGCAATTAAGCATGAAGGGTGAACAGGTGCCTGTGAGAGGTGTCTAACTCAACTGTTTTACCCCCCCCCGGACTGCGCACCCGTTCGATCCCATTTCCAAACTTTTATAGGAATTTGTTTTCTTTTTTTACCACATTTTTTAGCATTGATCTGCCTCGGTCTGCACCTTCCATTTTCCCAAGAGACTTAACCATTTGTTTATTCTCTAACTCTTAAGCATTTCGCTTAAATTGAGCATTTTTATGTAGCTGTTAGCGCTTAGACGTCTTAGATAAACAATATAACTTTAAAAAATTGTATTTGTAAGACATTTTTCTATGTAATGTTTTAGTCCCCAATCTGAAAACTATTGACACTATAATTTATTGAAGTCGTGAGGAGTGGCCAATAATGATGCAGATCCAATACGATTTGCTTCTAGATGGTATTCCAGGGAACAGGCTTGTTTAGAACCAAAAATTTCTCTAACAACAATTTCTCACTGACATAAAAAATTACAAACAGCTAAACATTATCAAGTTACCAAATGTAGCATAGAAAAATATCTTTCTCGTCTTTTACCAACGTTTCGACTTTTATTCTGATCTTCTTTAAGGTATACAGTGTGGTGCTATTATTTAGTTTTCTGGTAAAGTGTTCTGATTACAAGAATACAACGTCAAAACGTTGGCAAAAATTGAAAAAGGTGGTTTTCTGAACTACCTCCTGCTTGATCCTCCTTAAGAATTCAACAAATAATGAAACAGCAGGCCACTTAGAAACACATACTATTGAAACCGTGGATTTTTTTTGGCTTGATATGTTCTTATCAAACAACAGTCAATTAGAAAAATTTTCAATTATATTGTCCGTCTTCTCTATTGAACTCGAAATATTAAAGCAAAACTTTTTCCAAGCAATGATTACTGAAAAATCGACACTAATGTCAGCTAGATTTATATTTCAGTTTGATGTATTTAAAAAATATGAAGTTATTATCTAAGGCCATGGCATATAAAAATAAATCGTAAAATTATCTCAACGTTGTGTTAAACCCGGGAAGTCGCGTCTCCGCATAAGTCCGAGAGTTCATGAAGCTTAAATTTACAACGAGAGAGCGGCTTGTAAACCGTCCGAGATATGTTAATGGTAAAAAACTGGCTTCAACCCGCCATGGCATAATGAAATGAGGTGGATCGAACCAAAATGATGCTTCGGACCTTCGTTTCCGATGGATTGAGTCTCACTTATTTATAAAACTACCCCTTCCGTTGCCTCCACCTCCTCAATTTATGAGCCGTGCCGGGCCAGGCTCTCTGTCGGGCATTCTCTCCCCCTCGGCTGTAAACAGAAAATGATTTTTCAGCAAATGAGAGACTATCTCTTATGGTAAATGGACGAGGGTCGCTGTCTTCTCCCCAGTGAGAGAGAAAGAAAGAGAGAGAGGAAGAGACAGACAGAGAGAGAGAGAGAAAGAGAGAGAGAGAGAAGAAAAAAGCAACCGAAGAGAAAACAACACGGAAAACATTAATCTGGGGAATAGTTGAGGCCGAGCCAAATTATATATCACCGTCGAAACATCTAATAGCTCCAAGTGACGTCCGAACTAAATCTATCGACTTATTTATTCATTTTTTTTCTACGCAATTCCTAAAACAGTTCTAAAGATCCTCCTGTGTGAGAAATGCAGTGTTTTCTTAAAATAACTGCAATCAAAGCTTGTATTCGCTCGTAACCTGGTAGTCTAAAATAA
This sequence comes from Cimex hemipterus, assembly GCA_039619505.1. Classification (NCBI taxonomy): domain Eukaryota; kingdom Metazoa; phylum Arthropoda; class Insecta; order Hemiptera; family Cimicidae; genus Cimex; species Cimex hemipterus. The sequence goes on from CM077099.1 coordinate 34,113,510, forward strand.
TACAATCGAGATCTTTTAATTATCACAACTTTTAACTATAACAAAAGAATCAAAAATTTAATTTGTTGGTTCTCAACAAAAGCAAAAGTTTAAATTATTAAGTACGTAGTATTCTCATGTATCTGATTCTCAAATAAATAATATAACAATTACTACGAAAAGCATTTCTGTTTTTTTTCCTTCTTAAAATCATTGAAACTGTCTTGTTAGGTATATATTAACAATCATTTCCAACAAAGATTTGCGAATTATTTTAGAATTGATTCTTTATATTGATTATTTTAATAGGTCGAGTTGTAAGAAGATAAAGACATGGGAGGGAAATTTATAGAAAGTTTGTGAAAAGATGAAAGGCGGTTGTGGCACAGGATACATCCGGCTGTCCAAAACGAAACAAATATCTACAGGAAGGTTTTCTTTTTAAAAATGTATTGTAGGTGGTAATTTGATATATTAAGAGAATGTTTTCGACCTCAAGACAAACTTTTCAGTGTTTATCCTATAAAAAGTAACTATTCAGATATCGTGAGATACGGTCTGGTGTGATGTAGATATCAGTAAACATTTTCTTTATCGTGCCAACGTTTCGATATTTATTGAGATCATCTTCAGGGCTCAAAGTGTTTGTCTTCTGTGAAATTGTGCCGTTCTTGCGTATCGTGTTGAGAGTGGCAGTGAAGATGATCTCAATAAAGATCGAAACGTTGGCACGATAAAGAAAATGTTTTTCTGAAACTTACATCACACCAGACCGCATCTCACGATAGCTGAATAATTATCAATTAACGGTCACTAATCTCCACACACATCTATAAAAAATATTTTTGATTAAGTTAGTTTTTAGTATTAAAAGATATTTTTTTAGTAAAATTACATTTACATACCAGTGGACTTTCCAACAATGTTTTACGTTTTATTTATTTAACTTTCTAAGTAATCAATCTTATCAATTATGTCCTCACTACATTTTGATAATTTTTTACATTTTCTTTTTTATACAAAGTTTTTATATTATACTATTTTTATAATATTAAGGGCCCGGTGAAATTCTCTTGAACCAATGGCACTATCTAAAACCACAAAAATTAATTGTTTAATATTTTTTAGCCAAGTTTTAAATTTGTACTTTTTTTGGAGAAAAATTATACAGATTACCTCAGGATCAATTCACTCCTAAAATTTCAAAACGACCCCTGACACATCATTTTAAAAGATTTTTACACACTTCAGTAGGATTTTAAATTTGTCAAAAAATGACAAAATTGGAAAAAACTCGTTTCGTTGTTAATTCTCATAATTTGCTTCTCAACTAGAGAAAAAAATGTCTTTATTGTTTACATTCAGCCATTGATTTTTAAACTAACTTTCAGTTTTCTCCAGCGTCCCAAATCGACATTTGTGCAAGGACGCCTGTCATAATCATAGTCCAGAGGTCTCTGGGCTAGGTGAGAGCGACATTGCTTCAAATTGTAAGCCCGGAGTAAATCTCTAATTTTATTTTTGGAAAAAACCTAAAGCCTAGTATGCACTGGTATTCTTTGAGTCGATTCATGTTGCAGGGCAGAGTCGGGGCTGCGTAGATTCATTGTTGCGAAGCAGCCCAATGAAAATCGTGTCCAGACCAAGATTCAATTCACGTTCGTCAATGCCTGCGAAAATGACTGAGGAACGAGCTCTTTCAGGAATTTCCCTTGCTTTTTGTGCATTGTACATAGTGAATCTAATTGGAGATGTATTAAAAACGCCCAAAAAGATGGTGAGTTCGACAAATATTTCACGGCGGGAATCACGGGAAAAATCTTCTGGACACGTTGCCTTTAAATGATGGCGCAGCGTACAGAAAGTTTTGAGGATGTCCCCGACCGATTTCGTAATCATTTTAATTAAAGTTGGCAGTCAAATTTCGAAGAAGTTCGGGAATCTATCTCTCCGGCCAAAAGATTAGCGGCCGCTCTCCTGTCCTACCGAGTGGAGACTCGTATACAAGCCTCGTGTACATTTTCAGCATTTCAAAACAATCATATCAGTTTTCGTTCCAGAAATGCGCGAAGCCTTCATTTATCGTTTGAGAGACTGACTACATCAAGGTAAGGAAAGAATTGCAAGCAAGTAACCAAATATTTTTATGTTTGGAAATTATATATTGCTGTAGGTAAGTATTAAAACTGTAGATGCCTGAGAGCCCGGATTGAGGCTTGACGCAGCCGAGACTCTCCGGAGATTCGAAGAGTGGACTCAAAGATCCCAATGCGGACTCGGCCTAAAATCCTTCCAATATTTCATAGAGAGAGGAAATCCGGTTTTCTCCAACATAGTATTCAGATTGTCGGAATTACGCTACCGGTTTACTTTTGACATAACTTTGTTGTGTTGAAAACATCATCTTTATGAGGACTATTCATGAATAAACTGGATCTCCTATGGTCTGAATAAGAAAAATTCTATTATTACAGCCAAGCTTTCGACCTATTTTAATATCAACATCAATCCTATATTAATTATAAAAACATTAGTACTGTTATTTCAATGTCCAAGAGAAATTCAGCCGGGCCATCTCTGTAATATTGCTGTTCAGTGACAATTTTTTTATTTATCTTTTTGAAAATTCATATTACCATTAAGGATATTTAAGTATAATTTTTCTAACCAATTTAATCTTCTGTATTTTCTTTTTCTTTTAAAAAAACATTTTACATTTTTAAAATTTAAAGTTCGTAGACATCTTAAAGATAGTTTTTAAAATCTATATAGTAATATTGATAGTTGAATTAACTGCACTAATGTTTTTATAATTAATATAGGGTTGATGTTCATATTAAAATAGGTCGAAAGCTTGGCTGTAACAATGGAATTTTTCTTTATTCAGACCATAGGAGTTACAGATTATTTATGAATAGTCCTTATAAACATTGCTCGTTTTAAATATTTAAATAGGAAGGAAATTTTTCGAATATTCAGATCCCTATTTCGTTTGACATCGTTTGGTTATTGTGGTTTTACGTTTTAAGTTGGATATTTCTTTCCTTTCGAAAAAATTCCTTTATTCTGTAGTTTTATCAAGATAAAATAGTTTCTAAGAGGGAAAAGCTGTTTAAAACTTGATGATGTCGCCTGGGCGTAAGATAAACGGTGATGAAAAAGAGACAAGCCGTTTTCCGTTTTAAGTGCGCGTTTTCCCTCGGGATCTGTGCCGTTATTGAAAACTAATTGTCACCCGGTAAAATAGTTCCTGTGTTTTTCACTTTATGGCGGGAAGTCGCCTATTTATGCATCCTCAAACATCCTCCTAGGCCGCGTTTTCACAGGGGGGGCAGGTGCGACGGTACTTGCGGCAAATAGCTCCTGATGATGTGGGTACTTAGAAAACGGAAGTACCGTCCGCAAAGTTTCTGTAATTGAATCCCTTACCCGTCTATACGACAAAACTGTGCGAGCCGAAGGAAAGGCGTCTGGGCTGATTCGTTTTTAACGCTGGAACGAGGTCATAAATATTTATGGAGCGATCGGCTGGAAAAATAATTACAACATCTGGAAAAAGTGGATGTCAGCCAGTGACAAATCGGTGTTCATGAAAAAAAAGGGTGTACATTTTGATACTTCTTAAAAAGAGTGAAACAAACTAAAAAAAATAATCTCAATACTTTAAATTGCAAAAACACACGAATATAAATAAATACAGAAAATAGAAAGAATAAGGAATAACAATGATCTTGATCAAAAAATGCAAAAACCATCAATGAGCCATCTTTCATTCTTATATTCTCGTTTACAGACTGACGTAAAAGATTTTTTTTAAATATTTACACGATTTTTTATTTTATAGTATAAATCAGCAATAACAGATTGAAGCTAACAGCAATCCAGTTGATCAAATAAATTAGCATTTTTGGAATAAAATATGAATTGGTCCATTTTTGAATCATATTATTAAATTTTTTAATAATGTTTAAAAGATTTAGATATATGTAGGTTTACAACATACACAAGTAGATACAATTTAATTTTATTTGTTACTGAAACTATCTTTATATTAAGTTGTAAAATTGGTTTATATCGTTTTACCTTAAACAGTAAGAAAAGGCGGATCAGGATGATTTTTCAAAAGTAGTTTCTTTCTTTAATGCGTTGGCTTGGATTAGCTGTATTTTGGACGTCGATGAAACCATACCATTGTTGATATTCAGTTTTTGAATTCAATGTCATAGTCATTGTTTTGTCGTTCGTGAGAAAAAGGTTGTCGTAGATGCCATTGGGGATGTCGTGTTAGCAAAATCTGATTTCAGTTTCACAAGAAATCGACGTTTCTCACTGCCCTCCATTTGGCGCACCAAGGGAATCAGAGGCCCCGAGGGAAAAGAGTTTTACGTCAAAAAACGTCGGGGGGATCTTAAAAGATCTTTTTACATCACTCATTCCTCTCTCCCCCTGAGATTATCTATCCGTGTTGGATGACGGTTGTCGCTCCATACCCGGCACCTGGCATCCGTACTGATTTATACGGACATCTTGTGTTCTTGCTTCCTTGTACGCGTCGCACGTGGTAGAAATGATCGTTGGTTTCTCGGATCAAACTCGGAACACCGGTATGAACACATCTCGAAATGCAAATTAGGCGAAATGGCCAGCCGCCCAATCAACAGTTGTCATTGCAGGCCCGGAAACGGTTGGCCGGAGGGTCGTAACTCATCGCTATGAAGCATCTGTGCGCTTTAAATCTATCAAGTGGCTCCCTTGTCCGCGTGGGGGAGTACGATTATAAGTTGTAGTGGTTTCATAATAAGCAGGTGGCCCTTGAAGCAGGTGCCCTTTGACTCCGTATGACCCATATAACGGAAAAACAGGTATACCATATATCAAATCAAGTTAACAGGTAATGAACCATATTTTAATATGTTAAATTTGTACTGTAATAATTTTATGCAGTGTCAGCATAATTACATAAGCCAAAGTTGTATTTACGCCTTTCAAGAGCTTCACATTTTCACTACCTTCCATTGAAAAAACAATAGGAAGTGTCATCACAGAAGGTAAACTAACAAACGTCCAATAATTTCCATATCACTCGAAGAAACTATTGGCCTTTTCTGATTACCTACTCTTAACGATTTAATTGTTAACATAATTTTTTTTTTAAATATTTGTAAACATATACAATTTGACAAGTAATATTGCTACTATATTGTGCCTAGTAAAAATCCTTGATTGTGATATCGATAACCAACCAGCTGATGAAGGATAAGAGAAAGGAGGATACAATTCTGCATTAATGGATTAGGTAGAAGGGACAATGGAATGGAACTGAACGTATCGGGATTTGGCAAAGTCAAGGACATAGAGGGTGTTCAGCCAGTGTGTAAAATGTTATTGGACGTCAAAGGATGACTGAAGTCAAAGATTGGATTGAAATCCAAAAATCTATAAAAGGTCTGGAATACCTCAGTACTGTTTCGGTACATACCACAATACAAATAAAAGCAGACTATATAATCCCGGAAACATTTTTTTGCAACATCATTTTACATGATACACAACGGAAGAGAAAATCAGGAGTGAATTGTCCGGTGTACAAACCAGTTAAGTCAACTTCAAGCCTTTGATTAGATTGTAAAAATATTTCAAATCATCAAATTATATGGATGAAAATGGGCAGTTTTAAATTTTACGGGATAATCGAAACCATAACAGGTTTACGAAGAAACTCGAAGAATGTTAAAAAGTACACAGAAAATGATTGCTTGATATGGATTAAAGTCCACGAAATCTTAATGTTTCCTATCAGGCTAGGTGTATTCCTTAAGGCAAATCCTTCCCTCATAATCTTAACATAAAAACGTGCAACTAAAAATCAACTAGGCCCGAAAAGGATTTTACATCATTAAAAACCAGGAAAAGCTAGAAAAAACTCATTCACACTCCAAAAACAAGAGAATTTATGGCGACTAAACATCTCATTTATGCAATATAACAAATAAAATCAGACACCCATTCCGTGAAATAGGGTCTGACTATACTAAGATCAAGAAAACATTTTCTGCAAGATTCTATAAAGTTTTTACAGACTATAAAGGAAGAAGAAATCAATACACAGTAAAATAAAATTTTATAGTAGACAGATATTTCCAAAGCAAATGAACGAACAGGATCATGTAAATATAAACTTTGCGATCAAAAATATGAGCAATCAATTTTTTTTAGGGAAGCCCATCTTTTTCTTTCAAGCTGAAATATATGCTATTAATGCTTACTATAGTAAATCTTAAATGAGTCTACGATTACAATAAAACCTTCATATTAACAGATGGCCTCCCAGCCTTAAAACCATTTCCGGTCAAAATATCACATCCCAGAAGTGTCCCTGAATGTATTCAAAACCTGGAATAAGATATAATTATATACAATGTCGAGGGTGCCAGGGTTCAAAGAAATTCTATTTCTCATAAACAGCCAAAGGTGAATCTTCAGACCAGATCAATAATCGAGAAATCAATACCAAACATAAGATACTCGTTCTAAGAATGGATACAACTGTTATTGTAGTGATGCTAGAAATAACAAACTATGGTGACATTGTCCTCGCCAAAACTGGCAAGCATAAAACGATAGCTAAATAGGCTCCCAAATCTCGGGAAAGGCGTAGGGCTCTCTACAGCTCACTGACATTTTAGAATAACACCTACAACAGCATGGTTACCGTCAACGATAACTCCATTTGTACGTTAGACACTAAAATTCTCCGAATGCGAACTTTCCGATACATTACACATTGGGAAGACCTCTATGACATAACCTACGGGGCACAGATAATCAGGCGAAACGAATTGTAGTAAAATCAGTCGATGCCCGATTGTTTTTTTCTTGAAAGGCAATTAAGTCCGTTGAACTGGAAAGAGGAACAAGGAAAAACAGAATAAGCCAGAGGCATATGGCACCCTACCAGACCCCTTCTGCCGCTTCTGCGAAACAAAAGAAGAAACGGTTCGACACTACCTAAAACATGTCGTTCCGCGTGTACGCCGGCTCTTCGAGATAAATGAGCAGACGGCGACTATGGGTACCATAGCAGCAGCGATCACCGAACGAGCGAAATGTAACGCAACACAAAAGATGTGGAAAAGCGTTATGAGACAGAAAGGATGGCCGACATAAACACAGTCGAATAACACAGCAAAGATAAAACATAAGAAAAGCCTATACCTCCTCCACCTGAACATCCCGACCGAGCCGCCTCCGCGAGGCCCATCCCGGACGCAGTAAACTAAGCTGTGACAAAGAGCTCGCCAGGTGGAGTAGAGATGCGATCGTCTAACAGACAAAGAAAGAACATAGCTTCCGTCTATAATTCAAAAAGCTATATAGCAGCGCAAGCCAAGAAGCTGCAAAGAGCCAGATACGGCTTAGGAGCGGCAATAACGCAAAGGCACAGACGGTTCGACACTACCTAGCTGAATGCGATAGGTATGCCAGGGAAAGATTCGACACTTTCGAAGGAGAGGACATAACTAAAACACTCCCCAGGATAAAATGGTCCACAATCCTGGGGTTTGTAAATAAGTCCAATAGGTTTATGCAGGACTAGTGAGCCGACCAGGTCCCGGACCTTTTAGGAATGGGGTACAGGCCTACCCAGGCTTCTAATCCCTCGAGTCCAGGTCGCCTGCCCTGCGTAATATATATAAAAGCCAGAGGCTGTACTTACGATTGCTGGTATACTCATCATCATTTGAAGGTGGCGTGGTTGGCACGGTTCCTGGCTGGTGAAGGTATTGCCGAGAAGAGGGAGGACTAGCGGTGATGATGGTTTGGTGTAAAGTAATCATTGTGGAAAATGGAAATTTAAAGTGAAGGGAAGAGTTGTGCTAGGTTATCTCCTAGAAGAAGACCAGCGTAAAATCATACATCTTTGATTCCTGGAGTCAATTGGAATGTGTGACTTTAATTTAAAAAATTGTGGATTCTTTTTAAACAGCAGATCCAGGCGCCCGCCAGGTGGACCTGAAAAGTATCGAGAAAGACTTTCGGACAGTAAACATAAACTTAATCTATTCCATTATGTTTGCAAAAGGTCAGTCTAAAGCTAATTCTAGAGTTATCCAGCATGTTTCTCATATCAGGTCAGTTTAATCTCGCTTCATCTTCAAATTGAACACATGTGCCCATTCGACCGCTGACTTAATGATTAATTACCACGTCCTCGACACAACAGATGTCACAGCTCTATTTTATTATCCTTAGGAAGAATTATTACATTTCTTCCCATTTCATTATACGATATCTCTCAACATCTACCATTTATTTCAAAGAACTGCCTTTTGTTATTACTATTGTTGTTGCCTTAAAATTGTTAAGGCGTCAATATATCGAAGGTTTTAATAGTTTCAATAAAAGGACCGAAGTGCTAACTTGAACGTTTTTTCTTCAATAATGAAGACAATGATGGACTTTAAACTCGATTAATCCTAGGAAATTGTTTATATACAAATCACTCTCCCTCACTCTCTCTCTTTCTCTCTCTCTCTCTCTCTCTCTCTCTCACACACACACACACACACACACACACACACACACACACACACAAAACGGGTATTGGGCATGCCCGAGCTTGTTTATTTTATATCACTTTTATTTTGTTCATATTGTTACGATGGACTTTAACCTCAATTAATCTAGAAGAGAATTTTAATTTAAATTACATACAGGAGGGATTGGACATTCATGAACGTATTAGTCTTCATTTGATAATATATTGAGCAATCTATTAAACCATCTTCATTTTTAGCTGTGGCTAAATAGCTGATGAAAAAAACAAAAAAAAACCCTTCATTTCGTCGTAGGCGTCATCTGAGGGAGGTATAATTTCACAGAGATGGATTTTATAAAACTCGTACGTGCTCTCAACAAAATTACTGTTTGAAAAAGCTTTGGAAAAATTTCTGATTTAAATGTACAATTCCTTGAAGATTCGAAGGCTTTCGTCAAAATTCCAACAAAATACGGCCACGCCATTGCCGCCGACCTCGAATACATCGGACCTACATACATGGGAGATTCTCCTTCGACGAAAGTATTCCTCCCGAAACGTTTCAATGAGATAATTACCGCCGTGATGCGAAACCCAACGAAAAATATCACTAGTGTATAAATGCGACCAGAAAACTAAATTCATTTAATCGTAACACTTTGTGAATATTATAAACAAATAATATATAATCACCAAATCTGTGGTTTTTCTTAACTCTTATGGTGGACAAAACATCAGTGACGTCAGAAGAGTAGCCACAACCCTGGTCAAATCCCGTGTAATTGAACAAAAATCAGTGACGTCAGAAGGGTAGCCAAACCCTCTTCAAATCCCATGTAGTTGAACAAAAATCGGCGAGGTCACTCGCCAAATACTATGTGAATCCCCCATCAGGCCCGACAACTAGTGGCGGGGAGTCCTGAAGTAGGAGGACTTTCTGCCCCAGATGTGACATACACTACTCGGCATATCGAGATATTTAGTGGTAAAACCTAAAATTAGAACACATATGAGGTCAACATCAAAATAAGACAACAAATCCTGTGGTGAACTGTAAAAAAGGTCAAAATATTTATTTATTACTTACAAAAATAAGCCAGCATGTCCAAAATTAAAAAGTAAAAAAAGGCCACCATATTAAGTGATAAACTATATAAGACAGCTAGTAAAAAAAAAAAAAAAAAACGCACAGACCAACTGGAAACTGGAGAAACGTGTTGCAGGTAATTCAAGCGCGAATTTGCTGACCAAATCTGAGGTTCAGTTAATCAGAATTTTATTTAAATTGATAGCTGAGATATTTAAAACTGTTAAAATAAGCCCGAGTTATGCATACAATCGATAATACTTTGATTATTATTATATTGAGTATATTACATTAATAATTGTTAAATTTATAGAAAAATATAACAAACATAAGGATGGTGTTATTAATATTATTAATAAATAATAATAAAATTTTTTCGCACGTAAATGTAATAATAGAGACAATAATAAAATAATTATGTGGCCTAAATTACAGGGTTTGTTCATTAATATTTTTCTTTAACTATCCGTCAAGGATTTGAAAATTTGAAATGTATGGTTGTTGCAGAACAAGAGCCGAAAAAATGAAAGTGGGCGTGGAGTTGGAAAGGCTTTAAGTGGTTCCTTTTTATTGCTCAGGAGGGGCGAAGTATTAACGGGAAAGCAAGTCCTCAATACCTCGGTATTTAGATATGCTTTGTATGCATTATGTATGTGGGAACCGGGGAGGCCCTCCTTTATAAGTTCACCCACCCAGGCCCAGGAATCTTGTGGCTTTTTCGGTGAAAACTCTTTTTTGAGACTAATGGAAGTTCAAAGCAACCGATGACTTTTCGAGGCAATATGCAAACTATCTGTCTTTCAGCCCAAGTGCTCGCGGCCCGGCCTTATTCGGCCCGGGTCAAAAGTAGATTTTACACAGTGACTGACAAAAAGAAATCTCAATTCGGGAGGACTTCAGGAATGTTGACATTCAAAAATGTACAAATAACTAAAACTATAAAGCCAATTTACCACCAAGCACATCCAGAATATGATACAGCATAAAACTATTTTACGTATATTAAAAATATAATCGATTAACTTTAAAAACAGGTACGACTTAATTTGCACTGATTTCAGATATTATTTTTAAACAATCGGATTTCAGTGTTATTGTAAAAGAGTATTTAACTTAAATTTGTGATTATTGCCCAACATTGTAAGCATCTGGGATTCATTGTATATAATAAATAGACTGCCAGAGCCAAGGATCTGAGGTAATTTTAAGAACAACTTGTACAAAAGAACACATTTAATCGTTTCAATACTATTTATAAAGCGAAGAAAGTTAACGTATTTTTTTGGACAAAAAGAAAATCACATCGAAAGATCCCCAGCGAAATGTATTTATAAAACGTAACACGTAAGAGATATATAGTACACTTTTCAAAAGAAAATTTTTAAAACTTAGACAATAAATCTAAATATCTGAATGTCAAAAATAACAAATTATTCTGTCAGTTTTACGAATTAGTTTTAAATCAAAAATATACTTGTAATTAGAAAAAAAGTGTATATGTTAATTTCAATGTGAACGCATGCTTTGAGTTATGTATACATATTCCAAATATGGCAGTCAATCAGTGATCGAGAGATAGGTAGATAGAGAAATCATAAGGGACAGCCTGGCCAAAGAAGGGCCAAATATTGCGTTTGTCGGGCCACAACCGTCAACCAGTATTACCCCACTCTTTAAGCACAACGAAAGAGAGTATAAGTTGCTGGGGTATGAAGCAATTCCTTAAAAAATGGAACACGTCCCCCGGATGCAGGCAATCGAAGGAGTTTCCGAAGGAAATCAAACCTAAGGCAGCGAAATGGTTACTCTTCAACTCTAGTAGGGGAATTAGAAGGCTGATAGGTGTCCTAACGGGCCATTGCCCATTGAGAAGACACCTCTTCATAATGGGCACCCTACCAGACCCCTTCTGCCGCTTCTGCTAAACAAAAGAAGAAACGGCTCGACACTACCTAGCTGAATGCGATAGGTATGCCAGGAAAAGATTCGACACTTTCGAAGGAGAGGACATAACCAGAACACTCCCCACGATAAAATGGTCCACAATCTTGGGGTTTGTAAATAAGTCCAATAGGTTTATGCGTGACTCGTGAGCCGACCAGGTCCCGGACCTTTTAGGGATGGGGTACGGGCCTACCCAGGCTATTAACCCCCCCCCCCGAGGCTGGTCGCCCGTCCTGATATATATATATAGAAAAAAGATGTGTAGGTAGGTAGATAGATAGATAGATAGAGATAGAGAGGCAGAGAAAGAGAGAGAGAGAGAGAGAGAAAACAAATGAACAGCAAAGGTCTAATGGGATGAGATTGAGGGAACAAACAAGTGTGAAAAAAGAGGAAGCTGTTAGAGAGAAAAATTGAGAATAAATAGAGTAATATAATAGAAAAATATGAATAGATATAGAGCGTGCGTGCGTGTGTGAATGAGATAGTGAGAAAGATAGAGACATTGAGAGAGAGAAAGAGAGAGAGAGAGAGAGAGAGAGAAAAAACTACGACAGAAATAGAGTCTATCAATCCATGCGTCTGTGTCAAACAAACATTTCAAATTTTTTCTTTCATGGTTAATCTCAGCATTTTTATTGCCATTTCTAGTTACAATGCTCAGAGGTGAATATTTGAATATTGAAGTTATTATATGTATATATAAAATGGCAAAAAGAGGGAAAACTCATAAGGCGGGTTTGAGATTAAGTTGGGTCGTGGTCACGATAGCTCAAGTGGTAGAGCAGCGGCGTATCTAGCCGAAGGTCGTGGGTTCGAATCCCGCTCGTCCCATTGACGTTTTCCATCTCAACTGAAAACCTTAATTAATTTATGTTATTGTTACTTTGATAAAACCAAATTTCAACAACTCCATGATTACATTCATAACGTTTAATTATATCTTAAAGAAAGATCAGAAATGCGTATAAATTACGGAGATAAAAGTCAATTTCTTCCTAGAACTCCAGGAAAAAGAGCTCATTAGGAGCAATGTAAGAACAAAAGAATATGAATATATATTTCGAAAGATAAATTTTCAATTACAATACATATCAAAATTTAAAGAATGTAGAACAAGAACAAGTACATACTATAAAAAAAATGTGATTAATTTAATATGAATTTATTCGTTTAAAATTCAACTAAAAAGAGATTAAAAATTCAGTTAGATACCAAGTGAAATCTACAGTTGAAAGAAATTTATTGGATTCATTAATGGCCCGGTCACTTAACTATGTACCTTTTACATGCCGTACTAAAATTTGTCTTCCTCATTGACGTTTGGCCGGGAGAAAAAGCTAACCGCTCTTTCTAGACAATAATAGTAAAAATCTGACATTTTCATTTGATTTATTTGTTTAAAGATGACATTCAATTAAAAATATTTATTAATTACAATAGTAAAATTTTAATTAAAGAAGATAACAGAGGTAAGGTTTCGGTAATGTTGATTTGACGAAAATTTCATTTCGTTCAAAATCACTCAACTGGTGGAAAAGAGGGCTGCTGTCGATGTGAGAAAACCACAGGTACAGAATAAAAAATAATAAAAAACACTGCTTCCTCCAGAAAGAGAAAGTTTCCCTCTGAAAAAATAAATATAGAAATATAAAGAGTGGCCGTAAGTTTGTGTTCCCCAGAGGGGCAGCATATCCTCGTATAAGGTCCCCCTCAGCCTCGGCCACCGCCCTATATATCCTTATAGCAGACTCACACCCGGGGTGGGTTTTTCATTTTTGTTAGGTACCCTTCCGTGGGAGACTCCTGGGGGTTACCTGAACAGTGATAGTGCTTCCTATACTGAAATATTGACAGGAATGAGGCCATCATATAGCCTACGAGGCGACACCTGTATTACTTTTCCGGCGGGAGTCACTCCGCACGCTCTGTTATCGATGTAACACCCTCCTCTTTTTCCCCCCCGTTCATTCATAAAATAACACCCATCCTCTCATATTTTACCAATCTTACTTAAGGGGAGGTTTGGTTTTCTCTTTATACGACACCGAGGGTATACTTTTCCAATTCTGAAAATCATTTCTTGAAATGATTGAATTTATTTTTTCATTACGTCAAATCTCTCAATGACGTTAAAGTTGATTTACTTACAACAATAGCGCGTGTAAAACTAAAAAACGAAAAGAACTGGACACGTAGAAACAAATCAATAGAAATTTAACTAATTCATATTTATTCCTGGTTCAATAAGCCTCCATTTCTTGTAATAAACTATACAAATAAGCAAGCTTATCCAGTGGTGAGCTTTAAAAATAGGACAGCATCACTATAGATAAACTACGCACAAAAACCAGCAACCCTTAATTAACTCGTGTATGGAAAATTTGGCAATAAATCAGCATTTTCTGTGATAAACTAAGAAAACACGTAAGCATCTCATGTGTCAACTTTTCAAATCGATTAGCACCTTCAACAGTGAACTACAAAACTATATATGAATCTCAAGTGGTCGAAAATAAAAATGTGCTTGTTTATCCGGCGATAATTATCAAAAAGCTCAGCATATCTAGTACAAAGAAAAAAAAACCTCAACGTATCTAGTGGTAACCTACTGTAATGAACAAGGACTGTGATAATACATAAAAAAAGCCCAGATTCTCTAATGAGATAAGATAGATAGATAAATAGATATACTTTATTTACAAAATGAGAAAAAAAATTGCAGTTAAAAAATAAAAACATAATATTGGTGTTAAAACCGTCAGCCAGAGTTCGGAGTGTATAACTATTCCAAGAATATGCTTAATTGTATAAATATAAGAAAAGGAGAATTTAAAATATCAACTTCAGAGGTTACAATTGAATCGCTGAATGTTAAAAGGGCCATTCTCCAATATTTTGGGGTATATGGGTTTTCTTCATTATCGTGTTCTATGTGGTCTATCTCATCGTTGGAAGTTGAAAACCCTTCATGAGATTACTGAAAAAATAATAATGAGTAACACTACTCATAAGTTTACGGTGGTCGAGCTAAATGATTCGTCCACGTTTATCAAAGATTACAGTGGGTATCTGGAAACTGCAAATTTTCCTAAATCGAATCGCGTCCAATTTTCGGTCTCCCGATTTAACATGTTTGTTTATGATGCTGAATTGAAAGGAGTCATAAAAGCGTCTGCATATGAAGACAACACACAGCACACTTTTCGATTGAGAAAGAACGCTACAGAAGTGGAACTACCATCAGCGTATGCGTATCCATCTGGCAAAGTCCCTTTAAACCACAAAAAAGTAGAAGACCTGAGAAAAATAATGCAATATATTCCAGATAGAGCTACACTTTTCTACGAGGACATACTCCGTTGGCCTACCACAGCAAATAGCAGTGATAATGATGGTTAGACAATTGATTTATTTGGTTGTGCAAAGCATTTTTTAAATACTGTGTTGTACAATGTGAACAATGTGAATAATTTAGCTAATAAAGGAGTCATCTTTGTAATACTCAGACGTAACATTTTTTGATTAAAAATTTGAACCCTGAAATTCCCTCTTTTATAATGGAAAATATCGAAATTGCTATTCAAAATGTTGTGGCACGTTAAAAGGGCAAAACTCCACTAACTTTGAAATTTTTTCCAGGTCAAAAAAAAAAAAAAAATCATATTCAATGGTGTTTGACATGGCAAAAATATTAGGGATTACTCAATTTCCAAAAATATTTCGTGGGGTAAAAATGTACTCAGTTTTTTTTTTTTTTTTTCATTTTCCCAACATTTATGTTGAGTGGAGAACGGCCCTTTTAACATTCAGCGATTCAATTATTTACAGGATTTTTGAATTACACGGTTGAATTGCGATAAGCTTTGAAAATAATAAAAATGACACCCCAAAGAACAAAAGGATTCCAACTTACGTTAGACAGATAAGCTATCAAAAGAGGTAAATTATTCACGTTTTCAACAAACTGCTAAAATATATTAATCCTATACGTTTAAATACGAACCATACATTCATCTTTATTGCAATTTTAGTTATAGAATATAAACTGGTTAAGCAGACAACATAATAAACTATAAAAATTGTACGTTTATTTTAATTTTTATCATAAAGTATAACAGTTTCGTGAATTATTATCGTTAACACTGAAACTGCAATTAATTACAATTATTTGTCTATAAATAAATATTCAATTGGATTAATGTATTTTGTGATATTTAAGTAAAACACAAAGAATATTAAAACGCACAACATAAATGTTAAACAAATATGATAGATTTACAAATCCATCTTCTCGCTGTCGGTGTAGAACAAGTTTTCATTGCCTTGTGTTTCTTTCGAATCCGAGTCAGCGGGATGGTCCGAGTCTTCTTGCGTTAGATTCAACTAATATGGAAATATAACGAAACCAAAGATTATACACATGTTTGCAGACAGTAGTGTCCCAAGGTCACTCTAATTTCAAAGTTCTTTACAATAACGCAAAGGAGAAACTTTGACCCTCCATTTTTCATTACAAAGGTGTAATTCGTTTTGGTCAGTAGAAAAAAAAAACCAATAATTTGATTTGTAGATATGCACAGATTTGTTTTTCTTATACGCAGATCATTTAAAAAAAGGAAAAAAAGAGTTATTTCTATAATTGTTATGATATTTTCAAACATACAGAAACACGTAAGGACAAAGATTTTTATTTACATAAAGTGAAAAGATTTCTTTAAATCTTAATTTTAATGAATTAAATGATTTATTGAATTTATATTACAATTATAAATATTCTTACGGATAGAACGTACTATCATAATGAAACACTTCTAAAAAGATGAGTGCTGTCGCTGTGGATATAAACAAATAATGAAATGTTAATACTGTCGTAAAGGCTTAACAAAGTTGACTGTACAGCTCGACTTTTGTCGTTAATTGAATTATATATTTACAAAACAACAAGTTTCTTTAATTTTCAATAATATTATCAATTTAAATGTCATACTAAATGTGACAAAAAATATTTATGTAATCAAAGAGTGTTGACTGTGTTAAATTGAATAACAAATAAATTTAAAAAGGGAAATAATCAGAATGAATAAATACCAGAAAAAAAAGAAATATTTATGTATCAATTTATTTATGCCAGGGGAAAACACATGTATCTTATAAATCAATAAAATTTTGACTCAAAGGATTTAAGTCCAGTTTGCCTTCCTTTAAGTACCGGTTGAAAGTAGGAAATTTGTGCACATTGCCCCAAGTTGTTTAAATCAACTAAATTAAATTAATTAAATGAAAAACACAGGACGGATTAAAAAGAATGATATTAGCGCGTTGTAGGAAAACGCATTGTCGATTTGAAATTTTTGTGTTTTGGACCCTATGTTAACAATCATTTAATAACTCTTTTAATAAAACCATATCACAGGTACCTGTTGGTTGGCACGAGTCGACCTAGGTGCCCGGCATGCCAAGTAGAGAGACTCACTGTGCCGCACGTGTTGGAGGGTTGTCGCAGCTTGGCGCTGTACAGGGACCGTAGTCGAATACCGCCTGGTTATACGAGAGTGCTGGAGCAAGGCAGCGAATTCAAGACAAACTTTTTTGGTTTCTTAGACACGTCGGGATTATAGGTTGTATATAGAGGGGTATTTAGATAATAGGTTACTATTTGTATTTGGTTTCTTGTAGAATAGAAGTATGTTGGCGTCGGTGCAGCATATTATTTCAAAGTTCCACCGCTGATCCGTTAAACCGGGTTGGGGCGGAATATCGAGTACTCTCCGACCCGGACTCGTGATATAGGATAGGCATGTGTGATTGGATTTGTATATAGTGGTATGTATGTATTTATTGTATGAGTGAGTGTGTGAATGACTAGTTTTAGGGAACGTAATGGCGCCAAAATGTCCAAAGAAATCGATGGCGCCCGACCAGAGCCCAACCAAGGAGTCGCTTATGCACCAAAGTAGGTGACTCCCCCTGACCTATCAGGGAGAGGCCGGAGACATCCTAGGAGGTCTCGCAATTCTAATTCTTAATAAAACCATAAATTTAAGATTTTTTTATTAAAGCGTAAACCCATAGACAGGTCATATGTTTTGTCCAGTTTCTCATGTGCCATAATGGAGTTAGATATATGTGTACATTTTTTGAAGGTGAGGTCAATGGTGTAATCGGTTTTAATTTGGGAGCAACCGTTCTGAAGTTATTAAGAAAAAACCCTAAACCAGTTAAAAGCAAGAACCTCTTTACTTATTTATTTGTAATTCTAATTGATAGAAAATTAATTTCAAAACTTCGCTACAATTTCGGACTTAGCTAGCATTTTTGGCTTTGCACTCCAAAATTAACGTAAAGTTCTTCTTGTGGCCAAATTTGAGATTCATTTCGTATCATTGCTGGGTGTTTTCCTCACAGTTTTAAACTGCATTTCTTCAGCAATAAGTTGTTGGTAAATGCTATTCGTGTGATTTTTAAACAGTTTGTTTTGGCATGATATGCCATGTTTAGTGCTATTTAGATGATACCTTTTAATGTAGTGACGAGTTTTCTCTGGATTAGTATGCCTTTGGATGTAGATTCTGCTTTCGTTGAATTTGCAGTACGGTCATCTACAAACACATTCAGCAGCAGAGCCAAAATTGATTCTCCTTGTGGGCCCTCTATTGTTTAACGTTTTTGCGAAACATAGAGATCCTGCATTTCACTGATTTTCAGCTTAGTTCATAGCAGGTTTCTTCAATTCCTCGCCGTCGAAGGGTTGTATGTCCAGCTTCATCACACTCACACTCAAATCTAGTTGACCGTCTTAATACTGGTTTTTAATTTTAACTCTAAATTTCTTTCATTTTGTAATTAAAGTATATCTATCGATCTATCTATCTTTCAATAATTTCAATTTAAAAAAATTGATAAAACAACTAACGAAAGTAATCCGACACCAGCAGTAAGACGTTTATATCACACTAAATAATAATTTTATACAAAGTGGGATTGAAGCTTTCCTTTTGGGACGTTGAGGAATAAAATCATGTACTTGTGAGGAAGAGGTAAGAGGAGTTCTTCCCAACCATGCCGGCAGTAAATAATGTAAAAAGCACTCTAAAGTTCAATAAAATACAAATCACAAAATTCCCAATATAAATTGATTTGTCTGTTCTATGAGGTTGATTTTAGAGAGCATATGGTTGGTGATTATTATAGGAGAGATTATTTGGAGATATCTGGTGTTACGTAGGTTTTAGAAAAATATTTTCTTTATTGAGATCATCTTCAAGGCTCAAAGTTTTTTTCTGTGTAGATGTGCCATTATTGGGTGTCTTGTTGAGAGGTGAATAAATGAATTATGTCATACAAAAAAATCATTCTGCGTTTGAATAACTAAAAACATTTCTGGCACTCTCAACAAGAATTACACGTCTACACAGAAAAGAAACACTTTGAGCCCTGAAGATGATCTCAATAAAGATCGAAACGCTGGCTAAAGAAAACATTTTTCAAAACAGACGTCATATTAGACCGCAATTCACGATCTCCAAATAATCATTGACTAACGTTCACGAAACACTACACATTATAGAAGAGATTCTAGTTGAATAAATAAGGTATAAAAATAATGAACAATGGCAAAAAGGAGGGGAAATTCATAAGGTGCAGTTGAGTTGGGAAGTTGGTGTTGGAGGGAAGCGGAACCCGCTCGGGCCATTGACTTTTTTATCTCAACTAAAAACCTTAATTAATTCATAAATTAATTGGTCAAGCGGACCATGAAATTAGTGAATATAAAAATAATATATACTTCTAGATTGCGCAAGGTCAAAATATTTCTAATTATACAAACAACAGTAATGATTTTCGTTCTGAAAAATCAATATTTTTTGAATTTGGGAGTGTCTTTATGGCGTACAGGATTGATCAGAGTGAAAGTCCATTCTTAGTGGGCAAATTCAGTTTTCCTATCCGCGGGTTCCGTCTATTGTGCCCGGGACAAAGTAAGTTTGAATTCATTTAAATAATGGATCGGGCCTGTATTAACATCAGCCGACGCGCGAGCCGAATTGTTCGACTTGTATTCTCGGCCGGCGGGTCGTTTTCCAGGATGCGGCCCGGAGATAGCTCAAGAAGAAAAACGCCGGCACATTTGTCAAACGGTTGTCACCCTTATCAATGGGCGAACAGGGAAATGCGGGGGAAAGACGGAAATATCCCTTCCGTGGTAATTCCGACTCGGCCCTGCTCAATAATAGAAACAATTGAAAGCTTCGTTCAGAAGTGGAGGTAACACTTAGACCAGACCATTTGGTGTTGCTTACTCAGCTTTATACAACGGCGCACACTTATGGTTTTCAGTTGCACCTACAGCAAAGCTCATTTACCAAACTTTTTCACTTTTGGAAAACAACAAAAAGCAACTTTTAATCACAGACCTATAAAGATTAAAAAATTCAATTGTTAAGTTTATGTTTAATAAACTTTAATTAGTTCCATGCAATTTAGCATAAAAAATATAAAAATCCCGCCATTCCCTCCTCTCAAGTTGTAGAGGAGCTGCGTATCGCCGTAAATCATGGGTTCGAATCCCGCTCCTGACACTTACTTTTTTTCTCTCAACTAGAAACATTAATTAATCGAAAGATATCAATTGGTCAAGCGGACCACGAAAACTAGTGAAGTTAATTTTCTATTGGGAAAACTGACCTTTCAGAAATTAAGCACTTGTGTTTAAAGCGCATTAGTAGAGACAACTTTTCTGCGCGCGCCATGTTTGTAAATATTTAAACAGAAAATCTTCGAAGATTAAAATTTAGACAACAACTTAGGAAAATCGTAAGTGTATTTATTCTAGTTGATTTTGTACTTTGTTTACTTGACATTATAACAAAGAAAAAAATCTTATAGGATTTTTAATGCTTTTTTGTATTTTGAATAGGATTAATATTTTTTGAGATGCTAGTATTTATTTCAAAAAGTTTTGAATGCTTGAAATAGTAAGCAAAGTGAGATAAATATGTTGAATAAAATTGAGAATCAAACTATGGGCGATAGGGATATTTTAATCCCCTACATTTAATAATTAATGTAGGGGACCCACTGAATATGAGTAACTCAATATGAAGTCAGTTCATTAATTCAGTGGGCCCTTTCGTCGTACTCTTGTTCAAGTGATACTCCAAACTGGTTGACTGGAACCCTGGACCCAGGTCTGGAGTGTAACGCAAGGCGGCTAAAACCGGAAGTCCCAAATGCGTGCGGTTTTATATGTTTTAATGTATAAAGTGGGTGTTATGGCCAATCTGGCTTTTCTCATGTGCTATAAAAATCTATTAGAATTCAATTTATAACCTCTTACTTCAAATAGCTTTATGCTCTTAGTTTAAAAATTCAAGGAAAACATTTGGCCTATACCAGCACTATTTTACTCTTTTTTTTTCAATTTTTTTTGTCGTCAATTAAAATGTTAAAAATCCTGGAAACAGATGTGTGTAATGGAGTGGAAATGTCCCATGTCTCCTGAGGCGGGGGGGACCCGGCAGCCAGACTAAATAACTTCCCTGTTCTCGAACAAGGGAGACGATGCACGGTAGCGAAACGGTGAAAACTGTGAAACTCGGGTAAAAAAAGATTTTTTTTTTGTTGTAAGCAAACAAGCAATTTAAGGTTCTGAGACACGGCGTGTGCCGATGGCGAAGAGGGGGGTATGTCACTCGGAAACAAATTACAGATGGTGCCGGCACATGCGTGAGCAGCTGCCACGCGAAACTTATGCCCTTTCCTGTCGCACATATCGAAAAATGTGAACCGTCCCAAATCATATAGAGTTTCGGATGTGGACACATTCCCGAAGTTCCATTTATAAATAAATAAATCTTGTAGTTTTTTATTCTGCTAGAATCCTTGAAGACCTATTTAAAAACATGGGTGATTCAACTGGATGATATATAAACTTTTGAATATTGGCTTAACTATATCATTTACCATAGAAGTGCCAGCATTACATTGCACTTTCTAGAAGGAATATGAACACCTAACAAAATAAAATTAAAACTTAATGACCATCGTGAAAGAATGTTAATTCATTATCTTGGCCAATTTTTTAATTTTTTATTTTTGAGCTTTATTATTTAAATCTCTTCTATAGAGATTCTAAACGAAGAATATCTAACAATAAACTGGTAATTAAAAACAGATAATATGTTCAACTGTATATAATCATGTGTGGTGATTAGTGACTGTCAAGCGATAATTATTTAGAAATCGTGAGATGCGGTCTAGTGTGATGAACGTTTTAGAAAAACATTTTCTTTATAGTAGCGACGTTTCGATCTTTATCGAGATCATCTTCAGGGTTCAAAATGTTTGACTTCTGTGTAATTGTGTTTGTCACTCACTCTCAACACAACACGCAAGAATGGCACAATTACACAGAAGACAAACACTTTGAGCTCTGAAGATGATCTCAATAAAGATCGAAACGTCAGCGCGATAAAGCCTTTCAAGACATTCTTCCATCAAACTGCATACATTAATCTAACAGGATTCTTTCACACTACATGCTTGTAAATACAATCAATCTCAAAATTCACAAATTTAAAAGGACGGTATGTACTCTATACCAAAACTGGCTAGTGCCCTCCAAAAATCGGAACAGGAGAGCCGAAGACACTCAAGGACAATATTCTAATATCAGGTAGCATGCCTACACGCTCGCTATATGTAGGAAAGTGAACAACCTAATTTCTACAATTCTAGCTCTGACTACTCCAAGGACGACCTTTTGGTATTGCTCTTGTATGAGCTTCTCGACCGATCTATCCCTCCAGCCTTGGACACTAAAACTGCAATATAAACCTGCTTAAAACGATGTGTCAGCGAGGGTAGCAGGGCAGCAAAGATAGACGGACTAGAGCAGCTTTACTATCCCTCAGACTACAGCTTATTTAACATTTAAAAAATATGTTAATCGCAATAAACAATATACTAACATGTTCGAAACGATGTAGAAAGTTTAAAGGTGTCAGTGTTTAGACGTAATGGCGTTAATTTACACCTTTTCTAATTAGAAAGTACTCCAATTTTCATCACTTGTCAAGGGATAACGATTTACAAATTAGTAGTATTGAAAATAGTTAACAAGCTGTATCCTGGGTTTAGTTTGAAGGGAAAAATTTAAATATTCGTTTCCTGAGATAAACGATGTAACACGTATGTTTGGCAAATGGGTTGTAAATAAACTTTACGATTCGACTTGATAAAATGTTTCTACATTTCCTTTTACCTCAATCCGACAAATTTATTATTGGTGGGTCGAGATATCTTGTCTTTGATGGCCCAAACTAAACAAATATGACGGAGGTTTACATTCTTCTTCTTTTCATCTGTTAAAAGGCAAACAAAACATTTCTTTTAGTTTGATTTATACAAACTGGTCTCTTTTTTCTTTTAAAGGTCCCGATCACAAAGCCGGCCCAGGAGGAATATCCAAATTTAGAGCCCTTTTGGTTGGTAAAAAAAAAGTTTCACCGGGCGAGGGGAAACTAGTCGACGTCCAGAATTCCCACAGGACGTCCGGCGGAGGTGACAACCGAGATTAAAATGTATTGGGGCCCTCGGGGGCGTTCACTCATTAACTCTTACGATTGATGACCACAGTATCCAATAAGAAAATTCAAAGATTTTCCAAAAGAATTGTCAAAAAGAGTACTGATTTCTCTCTTTGACACGCTAAGACACATACATTATTGTATTATTGAAAAATATTTATTATTAAACCGTGAGGAAAGGGTTTTTTCGTGACTATAAAACAATAAAATTATTGCTTTTTGATAAATATATGTTATCACGTCATTAGATTTAAAATTAAAATAAAAGACCCCGTAGGAATTTACAAGGCAAACAAATAACTAAAACACTGATATTACTGTAATAATAATGTGTAAAGTATCGTGCTTTTGAAAAAATGAGAAATATGAAAAGCCATTTTTTGATTTATGTAAATTATTTCGGTCAAATTAACTACTTTTTATTGGAATGAATCGTTTTGCGTTCCATACCAGCCTTTTTAAAAATTCAATTTATTCCCTTTTCGCTTCGTGTTATCTTTTTTAAATTTCAAATTAACCCTTTTTAACATCAAATTAGCTCGTTTTATCATTCAATTAGGTCTTTTTAAGTTCTAATTTACACTTCATTAAAACACTTTAAAAACATAAGAGATAGTATGAACTAATGTATATAGACACTTTCCAACAAACGGAATTTTTTTTTTATATACAGCTTTCGTCAAACTACCGCTTTTTATTTGAGGTGAACCCCTTTTTCGCGCCAAAATAACCCTTTCAATTTTAACTAAGTTAATTTTCAACTTCAATTAATCCGTTTTATTTTCCAAATGACTCTTTTTAGTTTCAAATTAATCCGTTTTAATTTCCAAATGACTCTTTTTAACTTCAAATTAATCCCATTTATTTTCTAAATAACTCTTTTTAACTTCAAATTAATCCCTTTTATTTTCAAATGACTCTTTTTAATTTTTAAATTAATCCATTTTAATTTCCAAATGACTCTTTTTAACTTCAAATTAATCCCTTTTATTTTCTAAATGACTCTTTTTAACTTCAAATTAATCCCTTTTATTTTCCAAATGACTCTTTTTAACTTCAAATTAATCCCATTTATTTTCTAAATGACTCTTTTTAACTTCAAATTAATCCCTTTTATTTTCAAATGACTCTTTTTAATTTTTAAATTAATCCATTTTAATTTCCAAATGACTCTTTTTAATTTTTAAATTAATCCGTTTTAATTTCCAAATGACTCTTTTTAGTTTCAAATTAATCCGTTTTAATTTCCAAATGACTCTTTTTAACTTCAAATTAATTAAGTTTTAATTTTCAATTAACCGTTTCTTTAATAAGTTGCACAAAAAACATCCTAGGAGATGGAATGGAAATGAAAGCTTTTAAAGTAAAATGCCTGTACATTTGAATTTTTTTGTATAGAAAAGAAATGTGCACGTAGACGACCACAGAAAATTTAATTACAATTAAAATAAAAAATATGTAAAATTAAATATAAACGGAAATGACCTTTTTCTTATCATTTGAGATTTTTTCATAAATGTGAGATAATTGGGCTCTTAACAACAAAATCCAACTCCAAACTACTCAATCATCCGAACCCTTTCGTCAAAAACCTGTCATCCACCACATTACCTAACAATCCCAACAGAAGACTGAAGCGTCGGTGGCCCCGCGACAACCTTAGCGATTGACATCGACGAAGGAATACATCTCACTCATCGTATGAAGTACTAACGGCTACCATCACTGGATGGTAATTGTTCAAGCTTTCGCTCCACCTTTAATAAATTTGCATGTAAATACTATCTGTTTTACTTGTTGCATCAAAGAATGCAGTTGTAAAAAACAAATAAAAAGTTTAAAAAAAAAAAACATCAAAATGATTGATTTTTCATTTTGTTGCTGAGAGTGTCCAGCAAATATACGCTGACCATAATCAACATACGTGTTTTAAGGATAGTTATTGAAATTTAAGGTATATTTAGTACTTTCCTAGTAATTGCCCAAATGCCGATGGGTTTCAAAATATAAACCAATCGCATATAGTTAGATAAACAGAGAAATGTTCATCGGAATTTCTATGACTTATGGTCATAAAACATTAAGCATTTGTTCTAAATTTTCCAATTAAAAAAAAAAGTTTTTACTATTGAGAAGTTCCCAATGTATTTTTATTTCTCATCGGTAGATTTGTACCTTTATTTATTTGTTTAAATTAAGAGAGGGTTTTTGATTGATGAAATTCATTTATTAACAAACATCTTTACACTATACAATTTCAATTATATTCATTTAGTGTTTACGAACAAATCTGTATTAAATAAAACGTTGCATTAGAGTCCATGTGGTACATTTTTTTCTATGGCTCGTCAAACAATTCCCAACCTGTATGTAAATAGTTATTATTAGTGAAAAATAATGGATAGTTCTGCCTGATGTGTTTCACGATCTTATTTGTTAGATTTATTCAAAATAGTTTTGTCGATGCTGTGCTCCCCCCTCACCAGCATGGTAGATATACAATACAATTTTACATCAAGTTAACGCTTTATGAGGCTGCATGAGGGGCCAAATGGCCAAACCAACGACTGCCCTATATCAAACGGTTTATTTATATTTGCATAAAGCTCGTCCTTCCCCAGCCCGAGCCGGGTCCTGTAAATTAAACTGTAAATAATTCTCCATTGAGAGTTTAACCCTTGCTCGGGGACGAAGCGGGCGAGGGGCTATACGACAATGCGGACAATTATACAGGGGAGCGCGGCGGGTGAAATGAAAAGTGGTCTCTACTCCGATGGTAAATTAGGCGCAAACGGCGAGTCAATCCGGTGAATTATAATATAGGGGGTGGTATGTCGACAACGAGGGCGAGGGGTACAATGCATCCCGCTTTACAATACAGGCGCAATCAGTCATCCCGGGGTATTACACAAATTGCGCTCAACAGAGCCATTAAAATTACCCCGGAGCCGAAGTGAATGGCTCACGTCAGCTATCTATTGACGCTTTATTAGTCCCACCCTACTCCTTATGCGTAAATAATCAATAACATTCCTCATCCAATTTCCATATTGCTTTCTTTTCTTTTCCCTTTTTGTAATTTTGTCAACAGATATCTTACCAACATGGCTCCCTTTACGACAATGAATAGCGGAAGCAAAAGAGTGCAATAATGTTCTCGGTCATACGTCTATCCTGGTATGTTTTTTAATAGATTAAGTTACTACAACAGCCTATCCTCCCGAACGTCAACACTACAAAAACAAATATATAATAACCTCGAATTCACCAAGTACAGAAAACTGAAAGCTGCAGATAGCATCGTATGTCAGTATCAAAACCATACAAAAAAGTATGAACACCGCACTGAACTACATTTGTATTTAACATGGGATTTGGAAAAAATAACCATAAATCGCCTTAACCTCTTAAGATAGCCATGTTATGGATGGGGTTGTAGAATGAACGTTGTCGATATTGTTTATTCCAAATTTTTTAGTCAGACGTTCGGCTTCTCGCTATTTTCAGTGCTGGGTTAGGGATGCACGCAGGGAGAGTCAAGACACTAATCCCTTCCTTATTTTTCAAACCATCTGTCCGGTGCCTTTCATCATTACCCCAGCTCGATGTGTTGTTTATCCGAGTAGACTTCACTTCTAAACGTTTTGCGTTTTGGAATCTTTCATGGAGGCGACACTTTTGTCAAATCAAACTAGTGATATAATGCTGACAGTATAGCCTAATAACCCTTACCTCACAAAAAACCGTAAACTCAAAAACCGACATCAACCGGTAACAACGAAAGGCAGAATCAGGACCATCCGAACAAGTACAAGACACTACTTCAATATATTTTAGATATTTTTCAGTCAGCATAACTGTACACTGTTTGAACCATGGTGAAAGATGTTACCTCCATTTGGAAAACAGTTTCAATGTATTTAATGGGTTAACATATTTCTAATGGAATTTGGCAAAAAAGGACATAACTTCTAAGAATTACCTACTTTTACTTAAGACTAATTTAAGATATAACATAAAGTATTAGAAACTAAATGTCCTCATATAGCTTAAAACTTTGAAGTTCGTCTTCCCTTTTTGCTTAACTAACTGCTAAAAACGCAGCTCCATCAGACTGTACGTTATGAATAAGTTAACGATTAAATGGGACCACCAGGAAAGAGGCCTACAGAAATATTCTAATGTTCTAAATACTAGAAAAAGGTAGAACCGCTGATTGAAAACCGCTGATTCAGGAGGTCACGACATAAACTTGGAACAGCAGAAACAAGATGTAGATATTGCCGGGAAGGAGGAATGCCAACGGAACATGTCTTCTGTTGGCGAGAAGGCCTATGCAGGCTGTGATAAATACTCCTGGCTGAGGAAAAATCTAGGCTTAAAGAATGGGCACGGAAGTCATTAACAATTATCTGGCCAAATTGATAAGCTTAAAGAGAGCTATAGATAATAATGTAATCTGTGTTAGCCTCTGCTGGGTCCCAGGGCACATGGGAGTAGAAGGCAATGAGAAAGCGGACACCCTTGCAAGGAAATGGGTAGCTCCACCGATGACAGGACCCGGACCCTTCTGTGGCATAGGAATCCACACGATCAACAAATATTTCAAACAGAAAGACAAAAAGAAAATAAGGGAACACTGGAATTCATTTACTGGACATAGAAATCTATGTCAATTTCGAAAAGAAAGAAATCACAGAATGTGTCAAAGGAGAGTGGAACAGACTACGAATCATAACAGGATTCCTAACAGGACACTGTAGACAAACGAGCATCTAAAGAAAATTGAAGTAATCCAAGATGGCGCATGCAGATTCTTGCAAAGAAGCAGAAGAAACACCAACACATCTACTAACAAACTGCGGTGCAAGATTAGTCCGCAGGAGGAAATGTTTTGGGATGTACAATGTGACCATAGAAGAGCTTCAACCAATAAAACCGGGCCGATTAATTTCTTGATGAATTAGGACGCACCGATGTGCTTTAGGCAGAGAACGGGGGATATAATCTTAAAGGGCGCAGTATACAAACACCTCGAAATATCATCATCATCATCATCATCATCAATGTAATTTGTCCTGCATAATAGACCAATATTGGTTACGGTAAGTGCGAAGCCTTTTAATGTTAACCTTAACCTACATTATGAAGTAACTGACTTACGAACCTGCAGCTATATACGCTATGTAGGTCAGCATAAAAAAAAATTATCAAACCATAGCACTAATTATTGAAGGCAACACACGTGAGATATAGGCATGAAAGTCACATACATGATAAAAAGGGCGTACAGACTAATTTATATATTTAATCAATTAAGTATTAAAAGTATAACATAGACAAATCAGGGAAGGTGACAATTCGTTTCTCGTTTCCGAATTCGTTTGACAATATAACTAGTTAAATTATGAGAATTTTCAAGATCGGGGATGAAGTTATTTACTTCTTCATCACCTCGTTGAGAAAAACATTTTCTTTTCGTGCCAATGTTGCGATCTGTATTGAGATCATCTTTAACACTTCAAACACTTTGAGTGAGTCGAAATACTTTGAACGCATATAAAAATATTATTTTGCATAGTATTTTCTCAACATTCTACCTGTATTTGTTAAATTTAAGCAATGTTTGTAAATCTCAGGACTTGAATTATGGATCAGGATCCTTATAAATAAACTGACTGAAAAATATCCACCGTATATTGTTTAAAAAAATAGCTTGGATGTGTTCAGAATTATAGACAAGAGAAGTTGTACATTTATTAAACTTTAAGAGAAATACGATTATTATTAAACCAAAGAAAGATATTTTTTTATATTTCACATCTTTGAAGATTAATAAGAGTAAATTATGCCAGATAATAAATTGCTTAAGCGATGATGGCGAAACTAAAATTAATGTCCATTAAGATTTTGGTGTTAGTCCAAAAAATATACTTTACTACTCAACTACTTAAATACGTTCCCAACTCAGCCAGATAAATCAGGAAAGCGTGTATGTTCTGTTTTTATTTATAATTGTCGTTTTTGTCTGTCATCAGATTATTTTTGGTTGGTTTAGAGGCAAACATGGTGACATGCAACAACCGAATTCAACAATCGATTAAGTTTTTTTTGTGAAATTTGTCTACATTAAACTCGGTTATGATTCAGTAAAAATAACAATTAGTGAGACTTCATTAGGTGGTGACATGAAGTTTGGCTGAACCTCCTTGGTGTTGTGGTTTGTCAGACGTGGTTCGGCTTCTCGCCATCTTTAGAGGGAGGATTGATTTATAGCTGATAATATTAATGATAATAATGAAAAGGATTTGAGAGATAAAATATGATGAACATGAAGAAGCCAACCTAAAATTTAAAAGGGGCGTAAAATAAACAAGGACAAGCTGGGATTCGAACTTAGGACTAACGTATGGCAAAACCAACTAAACATTTTTGGAAAATTGAATAATTGAATGAATAAATCAAAATTCTAATGTGAAAATCATGTATTTAATAATGAAATCTGACGTATGTCGATGAAGTTCTTCATTTAATTTTTTAAAATTATTTTTAAGGTACGAGGCGCTCTGGTTTCTTTATAAATTTTGATTTAAAACATCATTAAAGTATTTCAACTTCCCTAATGATTACCCTCATATCATTGTGTAATTCACTTTCCTTATTAGAGAAGAAATTACGAGATTATTGAGGCTTCAGTCGTTTTCGGGAAGGGTTTTGTACTAGGTAGCTGGAGGATCCGGGGCATTATGGAAGCTTCTGAATGGACTTGTTACGATTTCGAAGTCAACTGGAATTTTAAGGTTTGTGTGTTTAATAAAGTTGAATACCTAGTAGTATTTTGATTCTTTGGAGGATGGAACGCTTGTCGAAACTCACGGCATGTTTGCACAATACGTCCGGTTTGGTTGTGGTGATGATGTGTACATTTGGCGTTTATTTTGAAGTGAGAGTTTTAAATTGTTTCCAATAGTACTTTGCTTATTTTATATCTCGTGTGTTCATTTTGGGATTTGAAGTGGGTTTTAGGTCGATATGAAGTCCCGAGTAGCGTACGGCATTGGTCGGCGGGAGGGGAGAAGAGTTATTGTTGATTGGAGAAGAGGTGATATGGAGGAACGAGGAGGTTATTTGCTGCGATTTGGTTACGTGGAGTCTACGGAGAGATAGTCTGGAGGATTCTAAAGGCTACTCACTTCTCGATGTGGGTTTACTAAAGGGTTGGCAGCCTCTTCTGCATACATGTGTACTGTAGATTGCATGAAAAAGACAAAGTTTTTAGATTGTATCTTATTCGGTTAAACAAGTCAACAACAATATAATATAGGTGAATAACTTTTGTAGATTATTTGATTCAAAAATTTTGTTCATTACAAGGAGGCAATCGTGTGGAGTTCACTGAACGATGGACTGATTAAGGGAAGGGTGAGGTTAAATGTAAAGTAAGAAGTTGTTTTAAGTTGGCTTCTAGTCAATTGGCAGTATAAAGGAGTGAGAAGTTATGGAAGTAATAAGGGAAGTGATTTGTATAATCAGTGCCTCACCGGGTGAACGGCATTTGAATACAAAAGGGAAAGGGAGGAGGGAACTCAGCAATATTTTAATTTATACAGGACTCTCCTCGGTATTTATCCAAAAGTTAGTAATTCGTGGAAAGCGCCCTTCTCCTCCGACTCCACGTTATTAAGTTTAAACTTTGCCAATTCAAACAGGATGGAGGGGGCGGGCTTGGGCCGGCTTTGAGAGTTTTCAAACTTGTGTATGATAATGAATAAGGTCTTGAGATTATCCTGAATATAGCTTAATGATTTGAAACCCTCCGGCCGATGACTTAACTCCAACTTTCTTCTCCTTGCCGGGCCATTTTAATTCCCCTTCCTTTCTTTCAACTCCCGACGGGCAATTTTCATATTAAAAGCAACCCGTTCATTTGAGGCAAGCGAGGGTAGGTAATCCTCTTCTTATCCAGTCTACATCCCTTATTCACTTATTCCAGCCCCCTCCTAGACATTTACATATCCTCCATACTCGACTTGAGCCGAAATCCTTCTCTTCTTAAAGGTTCCCCTCTATCAGTAGTCAAATTGAAACTCGTAAATATAATACAACTTTGCACATCCTACGCAATGGAGCCAAGTCGTTCCATTTAGGTCAATTAAACCCATGGCAAAGTAATTTTTATTTTAATTCAATTCCTACCATTACAATAAAAAATTAAAAACAATAATGATGTGCGGTATTTAGAGAACTTTACCCAATGATTATTTGTAGACCGTGAGGAGCGGTTTGGTGTGATGTAAGTTTTAGAAAAACATTTGCTTTATCATGCCAACGTTTCGATCTTCAAAGAGATCACCTTTAACTCAGGGCACTCTCATGTGGAAATCTAATTGAATTTATACGTTGGTAGAAATTTTAGACTCAAAGTATTTTCTTTGATACTTACTTACATACTTTGAGCCTAAAATTTCTAGCATTGTATAAATCCAAATTGTTTTCCACATGCTATGTTTATTTGTCAAATTTAAGCAATGTTTATAAATCCGACGCCCTGAAGATGATCTCAATAAAAATCGAAACGTTGGCGAGACAAAGAAAATGTTTTTCTAAACCACTTCACACCAGACCGCACCTCACGATCTGCATATTGTCAATGATAATAATAATGTTTATTAACAAAGCTCCATACGAAATAAAACAAAATATCCCAGAAAAAACTGCTTTTTGTCGGATATTTATCCATGAGCAGAGTTGCAATACAATTTTTTTATATTTATTTTTAAATTTTTTTATTATTATAAGTAAATTGAAAAAAACAAGAAATCACAGAGAGAACCAATAAAATGAATTCCTACTAATAATTAAATTCTCTGATAAAAAATTCTATGAAATAGTGCATCTTTTAAATAATTAGAAAGTAAACTTCTTTCTCTACCGTTTAAATAATAACAAAGTTCAGAGTATGTTAAATTATCTTTCTTAAAGAATTTTATTCTATATAATTTAAAAAAGGGCCGACTGCAATCATAAATTTTGAAGCTTCAATTTCTTTTCTTAGGTTAAAGGTCAATTTAAGTTCAGGTGAGTTCATATTCGTTTAAATTCAGTAAATGATCTGGAGTGTAAATAAGTGACATGCCATTTCTAGCTTTTATTTCTGCATTGCTATTTTCTTGTAAACTTACGTTGAAAATTAATTTCCTTAAAGTTGATTCCCAAGTTATTTTCGACATTTTAGTTTACTTTTTTACTTTACGTTTACTTTTCAGTGTACTTTTTATTTGTTATTTGTTTACCTACAATTTTTGGTAGTCTATAATGAAGCAGTTTTTTCCTTCTTTCAACCGCAGTCCTAAAGTACATACATGCCATGTAATTCTATTTGTAAATTTAGAATATAATTAGGACTATTGTAAGGAAGGTTGAGCAGGCTTTGCACCAAAAAAAACAAAAAAAACTTGGTCATAGATTTGGATACCTCAAAATAATACTAATAAATAAAAATAATAATAATAATAATAATGCGTAATAAACTTCTATCCGGGAGGCTGCGCAAATCACTAAGTTTGGAGTATTTTTGAATTTAATCAAACATTCTGGCAAGATTAATCCAGGGCTTTGCTTGACTTATTTTGTCCCGAAAATAGGCATCAACAGTTAAAAAATCTACTTCACACCTGACCGCATCTCACGATATTGGAATAATTATTTTTAACAGCACCTTAAAAATTCATCATAAATTTGTACATTTTACGTAACAAAATGAAAAAAATGCCACGTACCCTTTCACAGAAATAAGTAGTTTCTCCATTTCAGTAGGAGCACGTATTTGTTAGTTAATCCGGTGTCTTCGGCTGTTCTACCTGCCGTTTCCCATGGGCCCTGGCAATTTGCTTAAACGCAGATATGGAAACCGTCAATAGCGTTGACAAAAGCGACATTGTTACCTCCGTTTGCAAGTCCCACCCGGTCCTGAATCAATAGGGTCCCATCGGGGACAATGGTCGGCCGCTAAGGAGATCCACCCCTAGTGCGGATAACGATTATCCACGGCCGTCCTACTCCCTGACAAAATATTTGATGAGTAGGACTATATCGTGACAACAATGGGCTGTTGCGACCACTCCTGTTAATGGTGTTGACAATACGTTGTATGTCCCTCGTTTATTGCATGGCCATCCGATTTCTTTTCTTCGCCGTTTTGACCAACCGGTCGAATTGGGTGCTCGAGGACGTCGCTTAATGGGTTAATCGCCATGACGCTAAATAGCGTAAGGGGGAATAAATTGTTCAAATAGACAAATAAACACTGATCATTTTCACCGGTCAAAATATAGTTGTTCGATATATGAGATGTGTTTTATGCTTTCTCAGATTTATTGTGTGAACAGGTGGAGTAAACATCACCTTTTACCGAATAATCCGCCATCGCCAGTTTCACCAAACACTAAATTTTCATGAATTGAAATTTTTTAAGCAATGTTAAACCCTCCAAATAATACAAACGTTTGGCCATTTTCAATTAACTACCTGACTTAATTTCAATTAAAGAAATAAACAAGTGTAACCTAGATACGAGCAACAAAACTGACAATATCTAAAACAATTTGAGTCGCCTGCCTGATATGCGAAATAGTGGTCTTCTGCATAAGTTGTTCGTCAAGCTCTTAAATATTTAATATTGTCTCTGGAGTACATTTCATACATAGTTTTCTTTTTTGGCAATATGTTCATTGTTATGATTGGTAGGTGTTGGGTCAAATATATAATGGTACCTCGCAGACATGTTGAACTAGTTAGGTTAGTTATTCATACTCGTTATGATATGATGAGAATTTGAGAAACTGGACTATTGCATTTAGTTCTTTAGTAACGCTGCATTCATGGAATTGCAATGTTTGGTCTTAGGTGAATGTATTTATTAGAGTAAATGAAACACCGATAGACTCACGACGCTGAGTTGTGTTCATAGTTTTTATGAGTTTCTCCGTGACATAAGGAGATCGTTGACACCAACCAAATGTAGATTGTAAGTCTTCAACTGTGTTGGTACGTTTTAAATGTACTAATAATTAAAATAGGCTCTTTGGGGTGTTTATCCGTCTGTGGAGAAAGAAAAATAATTTTCATTAAATTGCTTACTTGAAATGTCACAAGAGAATGCCGGTGTTTATGACCTTAGGTCGTCCCTGAAGATGGTGAGAAGCCGAAACGCGATTCATCTAACAGACAATATTACACCTGAGTTTGGCGGAGTTGAAAAATAATAAAACGATCGACAATAAGTGTAATTACATTTAATTAAGGTTTTTAGTTGAATAGAAAAGATAATGGCACGAGCGGGATTCGAACCCACGATATTCGGCTGCTCTACCACCTGAGCTATCGTGACCTCCAACAACTTCCTATCTCAACCCCACCTTATGAGTTTTTCAAATGTCGTGTAATCGGTTTGGATTCTCGACGACAAATGAAATGGCCACGGAGGGCTTTAGTGAGGTGTACTTCATTTTTAATTCATCAATTCACTATTTTCGTGGTCCGCTTGACCAATTAATACATTACATTTAATCTAGGTTTTTAGTTGAGATGAAAAAAAAAGCCGTGCGCTATTTCAATTGTCGTCGAGAATCCAAACCGATTAGACGACATTTCAAAAATGGCAAAAGGAGGGAAAACTCATAAGGTGGGTTTGAGAAGGGGAAGCTGATGTCCGAGTGAATAGCTCAATCTTCGGCTTGCGCTACCATGACATCAAGTGGTAGAGCAGCGGTGTATCTAACCGAAGATCGTGAGTTCGAATCCCGCTAGTGACATTAGCTTTTTTTCATCTCAACCTAAAACCTTAAGTAAATGTAATGCATTAATTGATCAAGCGGACCACGAAAATAGTGAATTAATAAGTGTAATTATGCTTTTGTATGATATCTAAACATGTCTGACGTCATTGTTTGTTGGATATTTATCGTTGGGGAAGTTATTGTTAAATTTATAATAATAAAGTATTGTTACTTGTTTAGATAATTTTGCATAATGACCGACCAAGCGCTGGACATGTTCCATGTTACAAATACGGGTGGTCATAACACGTAATCGCCGAGAGGGGTGGGTATAATGACCTAATTTCTTAAAGTTCTTAGGTCTGTACTAATTATTTCAACTGCCATACGGGCCAGCTGTATAGGACAATATTTTTTATAAAATCTAGTCTTTATGTACATGTTGTAGTAAAATAAATGAATAAAATCTTGTATAAGAGATGATATGAAGTTATGCAGTACATGATATGATATTTTACATATTTTTGCGGGTGAATGTCCACGTTTTAAAAAAAGTTGTAGCTATTACGTTATTATAGTGAAGCTATTACGTCCGTGTTGGATGTATGTCGTTGGCCCTGCAGTGCTGAAAGTAGGAGGAGCTTCATATCGAATTATGCAAAATATGAATAGGGAGTGGCAGCCACCGGGACCTGCGTACTCAGCAGGTCTCCCCTTATAATAAAGTCTTTCCAAGTTCTAAGCTCACGGCGCCCGCCCGCCCCCGCAGCACGCCTGCTCAACCTACTCTTGATTTTAATCTCGACTTAATGGCCCCGGGCATAAATTCAACTTAACTACCTCAGATTTTACTAAATTGATAATAAAATCCAAAATGAAACACCCTCCCATCTTAGAAGGAGTATTTAGAGAGGCATTTAAATTAAATGGAAGGGTAGCAGCCCTTACCGGGCCCCGACCAGCAGGAATACACTTAACTCTGAAGATATGTTTCACAATTTGTTCGAGAATATCTATTCAAAAAATACACACCTAAAGTTTGAATGGAATAACGTACAATTTTCTAATACTTTTCAACAGCAGTGTATTTAGTGAGCTTTGGATAATTTAATAGGAGTTGTCTAGCGACATTTAATTTATTCTTTACACTACACTACCAATCAGTCAGTTTAAAATAATCCTTAATAACTTAATTTGATGATTAGTCGAATGTGCAAAAAACCTGGCAGGCCCAAAATACAAATTAAAGTACTTTAGAAAAGTACTAAATCCATGGTAAAGATTGCCATTTAAATCCAACGAAGGGGGGGATTATTATTAATGCGGCTCCAGACAGCAGCCAACTGATGAACTGAGCTAAGCTGCAATGACAATGATGATTCGAAAATTGAAGAGAAAGAGATAAAATCATAAAACAGTAAGAATTTTAATGGCATGAAGGTCTGCTAGGAACAGGATAACTAGGATTCCAAAGAAAAATCATGTTTTCCACAACATTAATAAAGCTTTATGATTTTTATATTCGTGCTATGATTTTGATCTGCTCGTTGTTTTTGAAAAAACCAAAAACCCTTCCAGAATGTCAGTCATAGGAATTCGGACTTTTGCGAACATGTAATCATAGTGATATCCTCCACGAAAATACGCTGCGGGTTTTTTTGCCATACAATTTTATAATCTGGTTTAGGATGTTATTGGGTATGTGGTCCTTCAATTAATCATAGGCAACTGTATGATACAGTGTATGATTCATTGAAGGACCACATACCCAATAACATCCCGAACAAGATTATAACCAAAGTTGATAATTTTCTGTTTTCAGCTTAGAAAATCCTTTGACGGATGACGATGATACGACAGGATATATACAGTGGTATTTGCAATTTTGAAGTTAAACCGGGCCCGAGGTTCTCTGTATAATTTTTCTAAGAAAATATAAAATAAAATAAGCAGGCTAAAATATATTAAACATGTAATTTTTATAGTGTCATTGGTTCAAGGAAAATTCAGTCTGTCCAACTAAAAAGGACACCCTGTATATAACGATGGAAGTATAAGGATCGACAAACAGTTGAGGCTATTGGAGGACCTCTGCGTTTTGTGCTTCTTTTCCAGGCCTTAGCTTATTTTTCTTAACTGCAGCCACGTGAGAGTTTCTGTCCGTTACTTACGATCTGCTTTTCTACGAAAACTAATTCATTATCTTCAAATGCTAGCCTCAGGTTTTAAAAAACACAACAGGAACAAACATAGAAGTCTGGTTACATTTTCTTGTATAGTAGTCGATATTACTCGGAACGGTGTTGTTCCCTCCCCATTCTCGCTAATAACTTCTTTTACTCTCCTTACTATTTTACTCACCCCAGGGTATTGATATTCCTCAGGACGTGGTTAAACATCTTCCTTTCCCGCTAATAACTTACCTTCATTTCAATAAATTAACAACAACAGAGCAGTCGATACAAACATAGAAGTCATGTCACATTATTCCTCCAAGTACTGGATATTCCTCGAGGCCAGGTCAAACCACTTATTCACGCTAATAACTTTTACTCTCCAGACGTTACATATTGGTTTAACCTTTTTTCAATCAAGGAAACTTCGAATCTCACCAAATTCGTTTAAACCGGATTGTACTTAATATAACATTTCCAAACCATTTAGTTCTCCACTGTGTAAGGGTAGAATCACGTTTTCTATTTCTTAAATTCATTTTCATTTTTTTCAAATCGTCCTTTACAAGATGAGATTTTAATTAATATCATGATTCGGATCCTTTTATCCCTGGCCATGCCCTGGCCTTCCGCTCCTTGCTTATCCCAATAATAATTGTTCATTAAAACAATCGTGGATTTGCATATCTCCCTTCCATAAATTATCCCGTCATTTATCTAGCTCTCGAAGACAGAGAGATAGGGACCTTGTTAATGTTTATAATTAACATGAACCCGATGAAGAGATAAATTTTTCAGTTCCCGCTCCAGTTCACGGTAGGCTGAAGACAGAAGAGTCGGAACATCACATCCGCCGAACAGCACAGCCTCATTTAAAAACCTTTAATCTACTAACAAACTTTCCCATTGTTTTAATTTTATAATCAGATATTTTCACCCGTATTACATATCCGTAAACGGTTTTTCG
Source organism: Cimex hemipterus (assembly GCA_039619505.1). Lineage (NCBI taxonomy): Eukaryota > Metazoa > Arthropoda > Insecta > Hemiptera > Cimicidae > Cimex > Cimex hemipterus. Next base: position 34,151,568 of record CM077099.1, read on the forward strand.
GATAAATTTCAATAGGTTTGTTCTGTTTATGTACAAACTCATATTAATTCATTTAATGGCAGACTTTAATATATTCGACTTTATTTAACCTATAAACAAGAAAAACTCCATTTAATTTTTTGATAAGTACTTGCAATCTTTATAATTTTATCTTTTTATTTTATCGCGAGTTGAGATGGGGAGTTGGTGTCCGAGTGGATCGAGGTCACGATAGCTCAGGTGGTAGAGCAGCGGCATGTCTAGCCGAAGGTCGTGGGTTCGAATCCGTTTCGTGCCATTCGCTTTTTTTCATCTCAACTAAAAACCTTAATTAATTGTAATTTACTATTTGGTCAAGTGAACCACGAAAATAGCGAAATAAAAAAAAAAAAAGTTTGAAAGTGCATTTTAAAACATTAAATATTATCATTGAGAATACATCACAATTAATTACGGTTTTTAGTTGAGATGAAAAAAAGCTAATGGCACGAGAGGGATTCGAACCCACGACCTTCGGCTAAATACGCCGCTGCTCTACCACCTGAGCTATCGTGACCTCGATCCAATCGGACATCAACTCCCCATCTCAACCTCACCTTACGAGTTTTGCCTCCTTTTGCCATATTTTTTTCATCTCAACTAAAAAGCGTAATTAATTGTGATATATTAATTGGTCAAACGGACCACGAAAACAGTGAATTATTGAGAATAGAAATATTTGTCATGAAGAAACATATGAGGAAATAAGTAGAGAATATGTGCATGGTGGTCGCAACGGTTAGGCGTTCGCAGGGCCGCTCATCCCTGTAAGATAAAGGTCCCGGGTTCGAATCCAGCAGCCCTGCGTTCGAACTCGACCTACTCAATTTTTTTCTTTTTCAAAAACACAGGCAAACCGAGGGTTGATATACCTCGTATTAAAAAAAAAATATAAAATAAATAAATAAAGAATTGATTTGCTGTAATTAGCGACGTGCGTTGTGCGTGTGTTTTCTATTAAACAATAATATTTGAACCAACGAGGGATGCCAGTGTGAAAGAATCATTTTCACCCAGGGGAGGAAAGTGTAAACGAATTTGCGATTGCCTATTATGCAGCCGTGCAAGGGTCAATGGCAAGAAAGAATGGAAGAGCCGGCGCGGCGGCTGAGTCAGGGGCCCAAGGGAAGTGTTTTGATTCCTAGTCCATATGAAGTGGCCACTTTCACAACGGCCGAATCCGCAGCATCTTTATTATCTCCGGCCCTCCCCAGTTTCTATTCCAATATTTACGCGCGTTGCCCCGGACCGATAGAATTATAGTAAGATTCCCCCCTAAAGTTATCTTCCTAAGGATATAACGCTGGAACGCGCCTCACGCTTAAATTGGGTTGGGCAGGTGATACTCTATCGGTAACGAATGTTGTTCAAATATGTACCACCTCCCTCATTTCATACGTTATCATTTGTTCTCTGGGTAAGGGAAATTCGATTTGTCCTTTTGAGCCGCATGCGGATTTTATTCCTCTTCTCTCGCCTATCTCATCGTGAATAATTTGCAATTTTTTTTCGCCGTCGCAAATGTGTCGGTTTATTTTTATATTTACTACCTCGAAAATCTGTGATTTTAAATTATTGAAAAATTTTGACAATTTGCTGCAAATTCAACAAACCTTTACATTTAACTTTTTAAATTGGTGACACAAATTTCCTACGGCCTGACGATAATCGACTTTCCCTAAAAAATAAATAACATTTCATGGCCAACTCCTCTCCAATTACATTCATTTACGATGCAATTTAGACATTATTTCAGTGTCGTTTTATTTCTAAAAATAAGATTTAAGAAAAATAAATAATTAAAATTAAAAGTAATACACTGAATCAGGTTTTTACACCGAGGAACTCCGAGATTGTTTTACTTAAGCCTCAAGGTTCCATGGAATCCGTGTAATCTTTAGAACTGCATTCTGAATTAATCTCGCCGAGAGGTCTGCGAGGAGACGAACAGTAGACTGTTGCTTGTAGGACATTCGGCTTTTCTTCATCAGCGAGATACTGTTGTTGGTTAGTTTGTAGTTAAAAAACAAATTAAAATAAAACACGAGAAGAAAAAAAGAACAGTAAAATCTAATCTGTCTACAACCCTCAAGAAAACCAGGAGGCCCGAGATTTATTGCATTACAAATATAATACTTTTTGCAAATAACTTAAAATTATATAAGAAATTGTAATTATATTGAAAAAACAAATATGAAATTATTTGTATAGAGAAATTATTGAAATATTAAAATATCGCCAATACTTTCCCATATATATCGTAAAAATTGTTAATATTAAAATCTAAAATTTAATAAGTCATTAACGTTCATTCTATTGTATTTAGCTTTGTAATTGAGAAGGTCAACTTTTTTCCGTACCGAAATATATATAATTATATAGATATATAAAATATATCTTCTGACCTACATGGAACACATTTAACTAAATCGGTCAATCGTGGTAGGAAGGAACGTATGATATTTCATGACGATGTGGCAAACGATTTAATTGTTTCATAACATAGCTAATTAAACATTACTGGTCGTAATAAGTTGATTTTTTATGTTAAAGGGGCGGTATTGCAGAAAAAGATGCGGTACACTAGAGAGAAGGAAAGAAAGAGAAAGACAGAGATAGATAGATAGATAGAGAGAGATAGAGATAGATAGATAGATAGATAGATAGATAGATAGATAGATAGATAGATAGATAGATAGATAGATAGATAGATAGAGAGAGAGAGAGAGAAATTGTGAGGAGGACATGTAAATGAAAGAAAGAGGGACCGTTAAGAAGGAGTGGAAAACGAAAGACAGGGAGAAAAAAGAGAGCGTGAGAGAGAGAGAGTGAGAGGGAGTGAGGAGTGAGACTGTGAGGAAGAGAGGAAAACGAAAGACAAGGGGAGAGATTGTGAAGTGGAGAGAAAAACTACACACCGGTGAGCGAAACAGAGAATACCTCGCAGAAATGTATAAAGTGGACAAAGTGGGTACGAACAAAGATAAACTTTGAAATAGATACATAGAATGATAATTAAATGAATCGATAAAATAAACCAAAATTATAGACAAACAAAGGAAAGGAAGAGTGCCAGTGATGGCACGTTAAAGATGGATGCAATATACAGGGTGATGGGCGGTAAATGTCGAAAATTTCAAAAGGTGTTCTTTCTGCTCACCATACGCTACAAAAATCGTTCAATAAACCCCTGATCAAATCTCAACGGTAAAGAAGTAATTTCAAGTTTTTTTCCGACTTAGGTCCACTAAATTGCTCAAAATTTAAGAACTACTGTCTGTAGAAAAATCTGGTTTGTACGAATGTTAAATTTATTGTAAGGAATCTTATTTATATCGCAGAATTGATGGAAAAGATCTGCATGAAAAATTTAGAAAAACAAAAACGATGAAATTTTAATTTTTTTAAATGTTGGATTGGTAACTGGCAAAACAAGGTAAACAAATTTCTGGAGCTTTGTAAATTCCCTTAAATGTACCCTATTACATTAGCTTCCAGTGGTATACCCAACCTTTTGGATTGCGATGGCCATTTCGAGGTTTCGGATACTCTAAGTATTGTACAATTTTACAAGGGTACAATGTTTGGATCGAAATGGGCACCAACAAGGAAGAGAAAAAAATCAAATCGCTTCTGGTGGTCATTTCGTTCCAAACTTTGCACCATCGTAAAATGGTAACGAAAGGTACAATCCACAAAGTTCTATACATAGCGCACGTGTACTGGTTTCGGGTCATGATTAACAAAATGCAAAATTTCCCCATCTACATCAATTCGATGATTGTCTTCCCTTGTTCTTCGAGTGAAAGAACAAGTTTCCCCTCGGCCTCTGATGATGCCGTTGGAAGGTGCGATCTGCTGGAACGTCTTGATGTGGAAAGTAGGTTGGTATTATCTACGGTTGCAATAACAGTAAATGAATTTCGTATCAGCAATATGTTTGTTAGGAAACAAAGGCATATTTTTAAGCACCAACCTAAGGATGTTTTGAGCTGATATCATAAAGCAAAATGATTGAATCGAACTATAAAGAACTGACATGAAACTCAAGAGCCAGACGGATTTTCTGGAAAATTGCGCGTGCTCCAGCCCTTCATGAACACAAGTTTTTTTTCTCAACAAAATGCAAAATTTATTAAGTTAAGTTTTCTTACAGCATTTTGAACGATCTTTCAGGTGGCATAAAGTCATTTTGAAATTTTTAAGCAATTTAGTGGACCTAAATCGAAAAATAAAAAAACAGAAACCTGGAATTACTTTTTTAGAGTTGAAATTTTAACAGGAGTTTACATGAAGTTTTTTTTGTTGCATACGGTGATTAGAAACACCTCCTGGCATTTTCGACCTTCACAGCCAATCACCATTTATAGCTAGAGCGAGAGGGTAAAAAAAAGAAGAAGGAGTGAGTTAGAGGGCGTCTGGAAAACAAAAACATGCAAAATTGTATGTCGAAAGCTGGAGATAGATACAATAGATACATAAAGTGAGAGAGTCAAAAATATAACGAAACGGAAAAAAAGAGAGTGAGAAACTGACATATAGATAAAAATTGAAAGAGAAGTAGACGATAAGACAGAAAGGTAGACAACAACACTCCCATTACATTGTATCTCTCTATAAAGACAGACAGATACACAGACAGGAAGAATTAGTTTCAAAATAATTAAAAAATAATAGATATTTGAAATATTACTGGTATATTATCAGGCAAAAGACAAATATAATACCTAACGTTCAGCGTTTGTCATGAAAGATGAGAAAAAAAGGGAATAGATATAGTGAGACAAACTAATTGGAAAACAAATGGTATGGCGAATAAATTGCTAGGTATAAACAGAACGATAAGAAGAAACAAATAGCTTAATAAATATGTAGATGCATAGATAGTAAGGCGGATGAACGAATTTAATGATATATGATAAACACAAAAATGAATTATTGCGATATAAACAAAAATGAAAAGGTTAATAAATAGACAAAACAATTGAAGAATACTGAGGTATTATTACTTTAATTAATGAATAAGTTTTTAAGAGGTTATTTGTTTAGAACACTTATAGAAGATATCTCGCCTAGTTTTATGTTCCAGGTTATATCATAATTTTATTTTATTTTTTTTCAAGTTTAATCTATAAAAATATTAAACAGTCACGTTGATTTTTTTTTCTATTAGACGTAATTACCATGTGCTATTTTAATTTACGTCAACTGTTTGAAATAGTAACTTGTAATAAATTAAACACTATTTGTGAAAGGTAGCGAGTTGTAAACTTGTTAGATAAAGTTGAGCAGTCTAACAAAAATGTTTATAGGAGTTACACTCGAGGGATTTACTGTAATGAAAACCTTATCTCTAATACGAAAAAATGTGTTTAATAAAGTAACCGGATCGTAAAGCTGGGAGCTTATTTTGGGATTAACCTCTTAATGAGAGTCGGTCGGTTCTCTATATGATTCTTGGAATTGTTGAATGTAGCCTGTGTCCAAATGCGATCCACAGATATGACAGCGGCTCCCTTTGATAACAAGTTTTTCGAAACACGTGTCACTCACAATAAAGCACGCTGGCCTAAATTTCAGTAGCGTGCGATTCATCGGTGTCGCAGTGTACAAGACGGAACAATCGCCTGGGGTCGATTTTTGAAAAAAGAAAAACTCGATTTATGAGCATGCTTGGTTGTCATAATTCATTCACCGTTCCGCAATTAGACGAATTGGCCGTCGGCTAGAGGTCACGTGGACCCAGTCGACGGTCACGGCCCATATGACCCGAAACAAGCGCTAATTCCTACTCACTCGTCGGACATTAACAATCCTTGACATTGCCTTGAGGGAAGCCGTTCCGTCCAGAAAGAATATTTTCTCCTATTATGTCTTGAACAGCGATAACAAAAGAATGGATTTTATATTTTAAAGGACAATCACGATTTTTCACAAAGAACCAAGAACAGGAAATCGCTGTGCTTAAGGGCACGGAAAACGTATCGTTACGTGACTGTATTAGGATTTCATCATACTTTTTTCATTGTACTTAATTTTCTCCACTTTTAATCATTGTAGAGATATTGAAAAGAAGTATCACAATAATAAAGAAACTTCGCACAAGTACAGGACAAAGTAATAACTTATTACTTTGTAAATAATAACTTTATCAGGCCCGAACTCTCTCGCTAGTATTCGTTCAGGCTGTTTGAGCTTCATGACATAATCAGTGAAAAACTACCAGAGGACCTAGTGTGTCCTCCGAATCAAACCTATTTTTAAGTCTTGGAAAAGAAACATATTCATAGATACATAGATTTAGCATTAAAAAACACTAAAGCATTGAAAATATTTTAACAAAAGTGGAAACGTCTAAAAAGCTGGTACGCGTCAAGAACACGGTTGATAGTTGACCCCAGAGAGTCAAAACCGCAGAAGGATCATGATAACCCGAACTTAGAATTGGCCATACGCGGCCACACGGCCGCTTACTTTTGGGCCAAAGCCGACATATGTGTCCAGCATGCGGATAAGTCAGAAAGGTGTCATTCCTTGGCTCAATATTGAGAGCGTGTGGAATACCACCCGAAATCATAGTTATGCTAGATCACAACAGCATGTATTTGTATACAGGATCGTTTTGTAGTATTTGATAGATATCTTGTTTTATGAAAAAAACAAGTTACATTTAGGAAAGACGCTGTTCAAAGCAGGAGAAAAGTCAGTTTCCCCGAATGATTTCCAACAAGGCGTTTTCAAAAGATATTCTAGCGACTATGACATTTATTAATTACCTTTGACGTTTTATTGGCATCCATTAATCGTTATTAAAAGTCATTGCATAATTTATTCGAAAACTGTGAACTTTTTGAACTCGTTGGCAAATTTTGCAGATGGAAATATCAAATGGTCGTTGACGTATACTGGTAACTTAATAACAGAATTCAACATTATAAACAATAAATCACAGTTGTTTTATGAGTGTATATCATCATTGTGAACACTTCCAAAAAAAAATAAAAAAATAAAAGAAATATCGTCAAAGTGACTGATGTTGGTGTAGAAAAAAGATAATTTCAAACCAAACGTTGTTTTAGGCATGTGCGCACAATTTAATTCAGTGTGTTTCATAATAAAGCGATTACTGTTATCTTCTGATCTGCGACTGGGTGGATTCTTGTTAAATTGCGATTACTATGATTATTCGGAAATCGTGAGATGCGGTCTGGTGTGACGTAGGTTTCAGAAAACATTTTCTTTATCGTGCCAGCGTTTCGATCTTTATTGGCATCATCTTCAGGGGCTGGGATTTACAAACATTGTTGGAATTTAACAAATAACTGTAGGATGTGGAAAAACGTGGATTTATACAATGCAAAAAAATATTATTTTATATTCAACCTAACTATTTGTACTCACTCAAAATCTTAGCTTTCTGTGTAATTGTGCAATTATTGCGTTTCGTGTTGAGGTTGCCAGGGAGATGTTGATGTTTTATGTTTATGTACGTTGGATTTTAATGGGGCGAGGAAGGAAGTCGCTATATGAAATTTTTTTTATAAGGAGTTGGCTTCTTGAGGTTGAGATTACTAGTGATTATTATACTGATGCCATTTATTATCGTCAGTTTCTTACCTTGAAGCGTTTCGGCTTCACACCTTCTTCAAATTTATAATGCTAATTATTTTTTTCATTAAGTAAAATAGAATTTATTTTAATTGGATACATAAAATTCATTAACTTTTTGACTTGGGCGACGTTCGGTTCTATTTTAGTATTGTGCTGTGATCGAGGTACACCTACAATTATTTTAGTTTTTGTAAAAAAAATTATTGTAGGCGTACCTCGCCATCACACGTAACAGACGTTATTTATTTGTATTATTTCGTTGTCAATTTTTTAAAACTTAGTGTATTTATTAAAATCTGTAACATTATTTACAACAAGTAATAGGTTAAATTTAGATTCACTAATTTCGTGGTCCGCTGGCCAATTAATATATTACAATTAATAAAGGTTTTTAGTTGTGTGGAAGGTCGAGGATTCGAACCTACGTTATTCGGCTTGAGCTATTGTGGCCTCAGGTGGAGAGCAGCGGCGTATCAAGCCGAAGATCGTGGGTTCGAATCCCGCTCGTGCCATTGACTTTTTTATCTCAACTAAAAACCTTTATTAATTGTTAAATTTCTTCAGTTGTTAAGTTAAATTCTGCTTCTTTGTTAAATTTAGAATTATAACCATTATTCTTCTCCCGACTAATCCACGTTCAGTAGGTCGCTTGTCCATCTCTTCTTCAGTCGTCTGGTGTGATTATAGGGGTGGTTTCTACTGGAAAAGGGCTGGTCAACTAGATTGGGGTGAGAGGGTTGTTTAGTATGGAAAGTGTAAAACGTTTTGGATATTATTTTTTGCTCAAAAGGGATTTTTACCTTGTTGTGAAGGGTGTCGTAGGAGACGTAATAGGGGCATTGACTATGATTCGGAGGACTTAGGATTTGAAGGACTGTATTCTTCAGATGTCAGAAGGTTTGGCGGTACCCCACAATTCTTGTCTATACGGTCAGATTGGTTTTAGTATTATCTTGTAGATTATCAGTGTGCTTTTCAATTAAAAGGTAGAGTTGCTGGATAGTAGTAGGACGTGTTAGGACAAGGAGAAAATAGACACTCCCGGAACATGCAAAAATGAACATATCGTGTAAAATAAATTTAAGGACAGAGGATGTTGAAACGCGTCTGACAAATCAAACCCCTGAGAATGGACCAGGATCGTCTCGACAAACTGGTCACATGTAAGCATATTGCATTTAAAACAAAAGCAAAACTTTTTCTCTTTCAAACAAATATGTACCGAAAATGTTTTTAGACAGAATAATTTGTACCTTGTACCCGATTAGCCATCAAGTTTCAGAACGGGCGATGAACAGCCAGTAAAGATCTGGTTTCATTTCCGTCCTTTCCGTCACCCTAGGTGATTTAGACCTTCGAATCCGTTTTAAGGTGAGTGCGCTAAACGAAAGTGTATATTGGATAATTTTACCCCTCTCTCACTATCTACGATGGGCATGTAAGTTATTCCAGAATTCCTCGAGTTTATAATTATATCCCCTTCAGGGATGGGACGTCGCCCTTATATATTTAGTCGTTGTGTCAATGGAAGCCGTCTCAGTTATAAATGATTCTTTCACGTCTCATCGCTCGACGTATTAACGGCCGCGAGGTTAAACGAGGACACTAATTATGTAGAACGTCATTTAACAAGGCGCTCCGGAGAGGGTTTAGTCGCTTTCAATCTCGTCTACCCCAGACCGTCGCCCTTGTCACCCCAAAACGAATATTTCAAAATCTAAGGAAACAATAATGGGATATATATTTCTCCCTAAACGTCGACCCTTTTAACTCTATGGATGGTTAAAATGCCAAATGGAAGCCTTAGTAAGAATTTACTATAATTAGAAAACCTTTTATAAATTGATTAATGGTTACAGATTGCACTTGACGTTGCACTGAAATGTCGTTTGAAATCTTAAACTAAATTAAGAAATAATACACCATTTATTGTATGTAATTCACATTACAGTTCAGACATAGAAGTTAGATTTTTTTAACGAGGGTATTTCAACTACGAGTTTGCCGGTGTTTTTTTTTAAAAAACGCCCATTTGTGTCTGCCCAGCGGCCCTGCATCCGAAACACCGGACCTTTTCGTTACAGTGATGAGCGCCGTGTCAACGCCTTAAGTGTTGTCGCCAGCGACGGCCCCCACAATTAGTATTAATATATTCACAAGTTTTTGTTCAATATAAAATTCTGCATAAATGATTTCTTCTGATTTTAAACTGTGAGCTTACTTCTTAGGTTTGTGAGGTGATGACCATGCAGTTTGATCTATCATAATATACAATTGGAATACTGTCAAAGGGTTTTTTGGGCAGGCCAAGGGTTTTCCTGCAATGAACCAAGTTATTGCGACCTTACATTTTCATCGAATAAGAAGTCGAGGAACCGCACCCCCAGCACAGTTGAGACGTGGATGCATGTCTTTAATGAGGAGGATGTTTAACCGGCTTCCTCAGGGTCGATCGCCAATTTACGTCAGGTCTTTACCAGAATGATAAAAACTGAGGTCGTCGACGTATAAAATTTTCTTGTTCTGAGGTGGCGATTCCGTTCACCAACATTAGAAATAGCGTGATACTCATCACCGATCCCTGGGGGATGCCGTTCTGTTAAACGTAATCCTCGAATAGCGGGCCCCAGCCTGATTCGGAATCTCATTTTTTCTAAAAAAGACCCGCAAATAAATGTTGACATTTTAACTTTGTCACTAGTAACTTGACATTTCCGCAGTATCGCGTATCACAAGTTTATGTCATATGCCTTCTCAAGGTCAAAGACCATGATTAGTGCATGTTCTCCGTTCAGAAAAGTTCCCTGAACTGTTCTTTCGAAGAGGCAAACATGATAATCCTCGGAGTGATACCTACGAAATTCCGCTTATAGTGACTGTAATTTTTTTAGATCATTGGATTTGATGTTATACAACATATGTCAATGTAAACTTATTTTACACTTTTGTAAAGTACGTATTAACATTAATTTTTAAATTTTAATTTTAACATTATATCTTTCTGATAGGTGGCCTAGTTCTGCAAATAAACGTTTCCTTATTTTCTCTTCTTCTTAATCAACAAATAAACTTTACGTTTAAAACACGATAATGAAAAAAATTCAGGAGTGGTATGTTCACAATAAAAGTAATTAGTTGGTATTTAACACCGGGATAATGGACATAAAGACGGTTGTGTATAAAAGAGCCCAATAAAATTTCTACCACTGTAAACTAATTTAGTTTGTTTGTTTAGGCAGGTGTTCACAGCTTGTCTACTGATGGGCCTGTTTTTCGGCCGTGGTTGCAGCAAAATGTTTGTTGTTCCCGGCACACTTAGACGTTATAACGGTAAGTTTCGACCGTTTATAAAGTCTGCGTCTAAACAATGACCACTCAAGCACTTCGCCAGTAATAAATCCCTAGATGGATAGAATTCTCTCTTTTTCGGCCACTTTCCAGCGTGGCTAAATATACTCGAGAAGACAGAATCGAAAAGTCAGATGTGTATCTGTCTAAAAAATTTCTAGAGCCAATCCTGGATCGTCTGTTTTGAAAAATGCTAGTGACGTTGTTGTTTAATTGACGGAGGGTAGTAAACCGGAATACAATGGGCAAGAGCTTGGTCCAAACTTACCGCTTACCACCCATGACTCTCTCCCTTAACGATAACAAATACGGTCAATGATTACGCGATTCAGTACAGAAAACGAGAAACAAACGTTTTTGCCACTTTAAGATTTTTTTTTTTTTCAAATAAAAAATAACATATAATAATAAATTGGCACGCAACAATGTTTACCACTAAAAAATGTCTTTTGCTCTGTTTAGATATTTTTTTCTTCTATAAACATTAAAGTTAGCTTACATGCCCAGTTTTTTGACGCACTGCCATAGCAAAAATTACTGTCACATTTTACTCGTTCTTTCAAACCTGACAAACATGCCTTTCGTGTATAGTTAACAGTTTGACCTTGCTTACAATTGCTGGTCTGCCTATGCTCGCTATAGATAACCTGGGTAAGTGTTAAGTGATTTTATGATCGGACCGGCTAACATACATTGGTGTTTAAAAACTGTTAAAAAGTGACGTGTAAAAATTAATAACTGACTGACAAAACTTTAGACATAAATTACTCAGATATCTTGGGATGCGATCTGGTGTTGATTGTCGATTTCATAAAAACATTTTCTTTATCGTGCCAACGTTTCGACCTTTTATTGAGACCATCTTCAGGGCTGGAATTTACGAACACTTTGAGTGAGTAGAAATACTTTGATTGGATATAAAATATATTTTGCATTATATAAATTCACTTTTCCTCATCCTAAATGTATTTTTTAACTATAAACAATGTTTGTAAATCCCCGGCCCTGAAGGTGATTTAAATAAAAGATCGAAACTTTGCACGTTAAAGAAAATGTTTTTCTGTAACCTACATCACACCAGACCGCATCTCACAATATCTGAATAATTATAGATTGGTCACTAATCTCTACACATTTAGAAAAGAATTTTCATGTTGTTTGTCCATTTAATTTTCAAACACTATATTAGATTTGCACATTAATAATAACATCATTACCAACAGTGGTTTAGAATTTATTGTGAGTTTTCAAATTGTGACAAGTTCTTCGCTCCAATCAAAGAAATCGAGCCGAATTGGTGGAAATTGTTAGCCTGAAATTAGACTGATCAATGTTTAACTTTACATTTCCTATGCTGACCGTTATGTTTTCTCTTGAAATTTTTGGGTGGCGTTAGTTCAACTGATCAGCGAAGGGTGGCGGAGCTCTATGTTTAAAGTTCGAAAAGTGATCTCAGGTGTTCAGTAAAGAACACTAATAATCGTCACAAGTTAATTATTTATTAAGGTAGTGATATCTCTCGTAAACACTTTCTCTTCCGCTTTTCCCTGCGAATATTTTGTTCTCTTGAACGTTTATTCTGGTTTACCTTTCTGTTAACCAAATCAGCCAAGCCAAAAACCAGATCGCGGAGTCATCGTTAAATCTATTGTAGATATCTATCTCCACTCACTCAACTATATAGCGACTAATATCTTGGCGAATTCTTCCCTTCTAGTTTTATATTTATTTTAAATGCCAAGCATCGAACTAAATTAAAATGATTTAATCATGATTTCCTTAAAGAAATTGAGTACTGTATGCTTGACGACTGTATTATGGCCGAGAGAGAGTTGTATGCTCAATTATGAAGTATTCGTACATAATCGCTGCGTAAGGCATCGTTATAGCTTAGCATATAAAACTAAAAATGAGAATGTAGAGCTTATTCGAGATAAGCTTTAAAAAAAATACGTGAAAATTCGAAGAGAAAACTTAGAAGGTTCAATTAATGAAAGCTCTTGATCGATCATAATAGATTAGGAATTTCCTTAAACAAAGCTCTAAAAGGAGAATTAGTAATGAAAAGAAAGGAAATTAATTAAATTCTCGGACATCTCTAAGAATGCCGATATCCAGATGGACTGAAAATTCGAGCATTTGCTCCAATGTTAGAACGAGAACGTGTCGACTCCAGGTCGAGTCACTTAATCAATGTTAAACATGTATTGATCTAACCCGTAAATATAGCTGAAAAAGGGGGTACACGTTCAATCATTTCCGCAAAAAATGTATTTTAAAAAAATCGGCGAAAATACTACATCTCAAGAACGAAATATTAGGTACATTAAAAATGACTAAACTTTTGTTTTGTTATTTATTACCGACTGCACATTTATGTATTGTGATCCAATATCATCAATCAAAATCATCCTCTGCAAATGGCCTGAGTGGGCCAGCAACCATTGTTGCTCTCCCAGCATTTTACATAGTTATTTATGATCTAAGTAAAGAGGTCCTTAGGTCATCTAAGTATCAATCGTCTTGCTTGGGTTATAGGGATGGATATTGGTGGACATGGATGCAGAATATTTGGTGGGGTTAATTAATCACAAAGGGTATTCTGAGGTCGTTGTGGTGGGTGGTGTGGTGCATGCTGCCTACTTATCTAGTGAATCACTGTTTCGTTTCCTTGACTTAGTTGACCCAATTATATCTAAGTAATGCCAAGCATTTCAACAACGCTTACTTGGATATCACATACTACAGGGGTCTGTTTTCTGAAAATGTCCATGTGCTATAGAAAGACCGCATATATATAATTAGTTGTAAAGTTGAAAGGAAAACTGCCGGCCTTCCGTCGTTAACCCTATGACTATCTCAGTTAGCAGGACTGTATGCTGGTCCATTACTTGATGAATTCAGACACGTTCTGCTTTGTTGCGCAGGTCTTTACTGGCCCATCATCAGTATTCGGTGAAAAATTATTTTAGGATTTATTCCAGATCTTGGGGACATTATGAAAGTGAGGGAGAAAAAGTCATTAAAAAGATAGCGAGAGGGGAAGAGAATGAGAGAGAAGGAGAATTGAACATTTATTTTAAAAAGCTCGCAAAATAAAGGTTAATTTGGAATTACGAAAGGTTAATTTGTAGTTAAAAACCGTTAATTTGGAACTAAAAAGGGTTAATTTGAAACTAAAAACGGTTAATTTGATTGCAGAAAGCTTTACTCATGACGCAGAAAAATAATTGAACTTTTAATACTTGCATACGTAACGCATATTGGGAAAAATTTCACTTATTTCAGATAATTAAAATCGAAATTTCTATATTTTTAGTTCTTCTCTGAGGCATTTTTTCCAAAATTGTATCATTAGACCGAGAGTATAGAAGAATGTTACATATTACAATTAGCCACCAGCAGCAGTGTGTAAATATCGACCATCGTTGGGTTGTAGAGATTAAAAGGCAGGGAGTCCAATAAATCTGTCTGCGGTGATATTAAGAAGAGGCAATCGTTCCGGAGCCGGTTCGAGGGCAGAAATGCAGAAATGGGCATCTGTCGGTCAGCGGGGAGTGACTCACGATAATTATACGAAACTGACCGGCAGTTATATCCCATCAAGTTCAGCAAACCTGATTTATGCTCCTGCGCTGACTCACATTTTCTTCCTTAAATCAACCCATTAGAAGCTGCAGGGGAGGTGGGACGACTGAATCCAATAAAACCCGACCGATTTGTACACATGTCCCCGGTCATATTTGCAATATTTGGAATTGGTGTTGTGAAATCCTAATCGGGCTTTTTGCGTATTCGGATCAAATCACATACAGTCAATTACAGTAATGGATATTTGTAACCCTTTTACTAAACACCTGAACGAATGTAAACAGTAATGTGGGAGTTTTTACAGGGGGTGCCTGCTAATATGATGCTAAAGAGTGAATTAATTTTGCATTTCAATCGTTAATTTGTTTTTAAATGCGCATAATTCAAAAACATTGCCAAAACACTGATAACTCTCGTAAAATCACTTTGGCGATAAATAATAATAAACCTTCTTTCTGATAATGAGATTTGTTTTCAATAAATATTCCAATGATAACACAAAGATTTGCCAAATTAAAATTAGTTCATAAATGTAATTACTAGTAACTTGAAAACAGACATTTGTTGGTTCAAATTGTACGATATATTGAGAAAGAGGTTCTGAATCCAAGGACCAAAGACATTCTAGTAACCACACATTCTTCCGTCGAAACAACTTGAAATACCAATAAAAAAGAATATCCACCATTAAAAGGAAGTTCAGCACGAATGCAAATGAAAAAAAAAAAAAAAAAATCAAACCGGAGCTTTGCATTGTTTTGGCGTCGTTTCGTTAATTTATGTTTAAAAATTAGTTCGAACTCCTCACAATTGACCAAAAACACCGAGAGATATTTTAAAATAATAAATTAATATTAATAATAATGAAATAGATCCTACTCATCTCGTTCAAATTTTATGGATCTCTTCCCTCCTAAATCCAAAACACCTTTTAGAGACCACAAATAAGAAAAATATTTAAAAAATGCCGAGGTGTAATAAAAAATAAAATAAAGTTATATATA
>CM077099.1:34167539-34191215 GCA_039619505.1 Cimex hemipterus
CTCTCTCTCTCTCTCTCTCTCTCTCTCTCTCTCTCTCTCTCTCTCTCTTCCTACTTGTCTAATTCAGTCTGTCTCTCTCGCTCTCATTCCCTCTATCTATCTCTTTATCTAGCATTTTCCCTCATCCTCTCTGATTCCCTCTCATTCACACTCTGTCTATCTGTCTGTCTCCCTCTCCCTCCCCCACTCTCTCACACTCTCTCTTTTTCTTTCTCTCTCCATCACACTCTCTCTCATTCACCCTTTGTCTATCTGTTTGTCTGTCTCCCACTATCTCTCTCACCCTTCATCTTTCAATCACTTCCCCTTATCTTCTTTTCTCTTACTTTCTTCTGCAATGCAATTCCTCGCTCTCTCTTCATCTTTCTTTTTTTAACGAAAACAAAACGTACGTTAATAACGGCTTTTTGATTAGTGAATGATGGGAACAGAGGTTAAAACAAAACGGGTCCCATTAAACTGGATCGAGAACAACACCGTGGCGCATGTAATATTTCAAACATCCATTAAATTATCACTAGATAACGAACACTGTTCGCCTGCGAAGAGTTTAATCGGATCGAGCTTTGTTGAATAATTAAACGGGCTGGGTTAGCACAGTGGGGCCTAGAAAAGTTTAGAATCTAATATTACGGCGCTGAGAGGTTGTCATGGGCTGACTGATGGAATCATGTTTCACGAATGTTAATTCCACTGTACAGGATATATAACTGGAATTGCTTTTGTCGACAACTGCCATATAGGCCGGTGTATTTGCTATATCTAGCTGATTCGATTTGACAATTCATCGACATGAGAGCACTTGAACTTGCCTCATTCCACTCTCGACTCAGTTAATGGATTTCAGTTTATAACCGGGATGACTTTTCTCAATTTATGTTTTCGATAAATAAACTAACGGTTGCACATTTTGCTATTTTAATAAAATGAATTAACTTTTTGAAAAACATTTTTAATTGTTATTAACAGTAAAAATACCTGAGGAAATAATCAAACAAACAACTATTACACAGTCCTAGAAACTATAGGTCACAAATGTATCTTTCGATTTTATCTCACTGTTTGCAGACCTCTGGGCTTATTGCCCCCTTCGACAAAGACTGCAGATATTGCGGTTTTTGTAATAATTATTTGAAATCGATAAGCTAAGTTGGCATAAGGCAAACACAATATAGCACGTGAAGTTGTTGGACTAAATGAAGACCTGCCCACCCGTAAAATCGACAGATATTTGCTGTCAGCCCTTGTGGAATCGGACCTGTTGTGTTCTGAACTGATTTTGATCGCTTCAAAAATTCCAATAAACTTGTTTTGAAAAACTTTTTTCTTTAAAAACTAGTCAGAAAAGTGCAAGTTTTAAAATTAAGACTAAAAATGTTATAAACCATAGTTGAAGTATACGTTCAGTTTAACTATAATTTATTTTTCTAAATATGATACTAATGTCAAAGGATGTGTATTTTAAAGTTTGTCAGAAAATAACGATGTGTTGTTGATTTACAAACGTTAAAAGTACGTTTGTTTTCAATTCTGCTCGGACTAGCTGTTATTGAGCTAGTGTAAGTTTGGAGAAGGCTTTTCTCTATAAGATAAAGAAGCCCGGAAGGCCGACCACGACCAAATTAAACCTTTAATGAAAAAAAATCAACCGTTTCGGGTAGATATCAGAGATGTTCACTATTTCAAGCAAGTTCGGTTCCCCATTTATAGACTTGGTCCTTTTAGACGCTCTTTAAGTCATCCGAAAGAGATTTAAACAAATACTAAACTAAATTTCCTTTACATCGTCGTTTTTTGCTATTAACGCCTTATTGTCTTTCAATTTTTACAATCGATACGACGCCCAAGCTCATATACGGGATTTGAAAATAATTTATATTACATTATTTTATTTTATTAGAATTTTTATTTTTATTTATTTATTTAGGTTTTTAAATCATACAGTCATAGTAAAATGATTGTGTGAATCTTCAGCAACGTTGAAATGTTAACGACCTAGATTTTCATTGATCTCAGACTTTAAATTTCAAAAGTTTTAATCAGTTCATGTAAAATTAGTAATTATACCGAATATCACTTAGTCTATCAATCCACAAATTATCCTAACTTAAACTAATCGCCCCTTTAAAATAAATTAAATCGCATATTTTCTCCGCCCGATATAAAAAAGTATAATCCTTGATACACCACAATCCTTCTCTTACCCAACCCTAATCTTTCCTTATTTTAAGCGTAATTAATCTAACCTAACCATTCCCTATCGAAAAGCCTAAAACCTTTCCTATGCTAACTTGACACGACCAATAAGAATAAATAAACTCAAGAAAAAAATTGCATATATTCTCTACATAATGAACAAAATGAACGAAATTGTCCTGAACCCTTTCTAACAATAGACTTAACTCTGCCTAACCTTCCCAGCCCTAAATCTAATTTTAACCCTTACCCTACTTATCCTGACCGAAAACTAACCCTTCATAACTCAACCCGACCCAGAAAAATAAATTAAACCGCGCTTTGCAATTTTTTCCGACTCATAAAAAACTGAAAATATCGAAACGTAACCTTAACCTAACTTAACCCTTTCTATCCTAGCCCAACCAAGCCCAGAAAAATGAGTTAAATTGGTCGCATATTTTTTTTATATTGGAAAATGGAATCATACAAACGTAACCTAGCCCCTCTACAACCCTAACCGTCTCTCACCAATACTTTAACGTTACTGTACACCAACTCTTCCTTACCCACCCTAACCTAATCCAACCTATGTACCAAGGCAGTACTAGGCAACGCAAATCGACGGCTCGAAATAATTGCATGCCCTGCCAAAAAAAAAAAAAAAAAAAAAAAAACATATCCAAGTTAACTTTAGCGTAAAATTCGAAAATTAGTAACAGGCAAGCATCATCGTTTTCAGATTTTTTGAAAAATTTGCAGGTTTGATTTTTGTAGCTAATAGATGTTAGAAAAACCTAATATATATGGGATTGATCGTGAAGAATATCACCTGGAGGTCTACTCAAAAGCATGTGTTCTCCATTTCAGAGATTGGAATGTTAACAACATTAATTTTGTTACTTGCCGATTTTTAAATTCCGCCTATTTTTTGAAAGATCATATTAATCACATAAAATATTGACCTAAAACGTGTACACAATAATGTATAAGTTTAGCACAATTATAATAATATTTGTGTGAATTTATACTATTTAAGAAATAAATGCCACAGAGTGGAAGGGTAAATTTAGAATTTACAAATAAATATGTTTGTTTGACTAATTTTGATTGAATGTAACAGTAAATTTTATAAAACTAGCAGAGAACGGTTGATATAAAGCATTTTTATCTTTAGAATCTTGAAGCCACCTTGATTTTGGTTATTCAGCGATGTTGACTTGCCGAAATAGAAACTCAGCAGGCAGTGTAGGAACTTTTAAGGTTATGAGTAAGACAAAATTCTGTTTGTTAAACATTTGATCAAGAAGCAGAAACATACAACGATTTAATTATTCCCCTGTCCGTCCATCAACTTTCTTTCTGCACGGTTCGTTTCAGTAAAGAGAAACGCACAAGGGCGCTCGATCACAAAACATAAAAAATCTATAATGGGACGGCTCGCTTCGGATAACCCTCAAGTAACACGATTTGGTGTATGTGAAGATGAACTTCCGCTTGATAGGTCCACCTTTGAGATGGAACACAGTCGGCTGACTAAGTGCCCGACATACAGAGAATATGAGATGACCCCGGATTTGGAAACACTGAGTCAGAAAGGGAGATGGTGGTATCGTAGAGACGTATCTGGAAAGTCTATTAGTCCCGGTGGACTCGCCAAGGAAGGAGTCGGCCACCTCACTCCAATCTATGAAAAATTGATAGAGCCCTCCCTGGGGACTGGTAAATCTATTGTGCCGCCTCCCCCGGGGACGGAGTAAACAGGCCCCCCCCAACTGTGATTTTCATGTTGCCACTGTCCGACGGCGGCCACCCCCGAACAACCGCTCGTTTCCTATAAAACAGGAGGCCGGACGGCACTGAATTATTGAACGCGTCACTTTTTACAGATCTTTCAATACGTCCCCATTCGAATATCACGAGGGGAGTCGCTGCCCATTTTATCTCAAGGGCAGTGCGGGATATGCCAGCATACAACCGATGCCTTCATTCATTGGTCAAAATAGCTATCACACAACATCCTATAAAGTTAAATGACTTCATTTATATTCACATACTATAAGAATATATAATAACATAATGAACACTGGCATTTCATTTACAGTTTTTTAACATTTGAAAATCATAAACTTTGCGATTTCTAGGATATTTGGAAAATAGAACTACTAATACTGGAAATTTTAATTCTCTAAATTTTTATAAATGCTTTAATTTTTTTTATTTCTATCATTTACGATTATTTATATTAAAGCCATTGTATTTAGTGGTCTATTGATCAAATTACTTTTTTCAGTTAATCAATCATGATATTTAAAATTTTGGCTGAAATGTGTCAGGGTCAAGGGTTTCGAACCCATAAACTTCGGCTAAATACGCCGCTGCCTGCTCTACCACTTGAGGAGCTACGTGACTTCGATCCCCTCAGACATCAACCTCCCATCTCGACATATAACCTTCCGAATTTTCCCTCCGTTTTGCCTTTTTTTTCATTATTTATATTGTCCTATTTTTCTGACCAAAATTTAGTTTGAACGTTAATACTAGCACTTCTGAATGCATAAAAGATGTAGGATTGAATGTGCTGTCTCATCTCATTAAATGACATGTTTTCGATGTACAGTGTCCGTTTTTATTTGATTCGTATTAATAGGTTACAAAATCCCCGTAGTTCCTTAGGTAAAGGGTATTGCCCTAATTGTCTATATTCAATTGCCCAATAAGCCAGCATACCCACATCGCCTGCATAACAATGGGCCATACGGATACAGCTATTGTTGTGTTCAACAATTGACGCCTCTCGACTATGTTTTATAACAATAATCATCTATTAACGGAAACGGAGACTTTTTTCCAATTCGAAAGACGACACTCTGTTCGTTGCAGTGTCTCAATAAAAAAAAAAATCAATATCGGTTTAAAATTCTAAAAAGATATACACAAAATATTCAATTTTATATATTTTTATTTGAAATGATATCAATAAACAGGGGGCGAAATGTTTTGAATGAACACAAAGACAAAAAGCCGGATCCCCCTATTTCAAACTAAGCATATAACGATATAAATTGCAACATATTTATTATAATGTACATCTAATTAAACATTAATTTACAAAGAGTGATTGAATAAATATAATCGAATTAAGATGATTTGTTAAAAAATTCACCAAAATAGTGGAAAATCATTTAGTGATTTATAATAATTTAAGTAACCATTCATTATTTAGTTTTACTCTTAATAACGCGTATTACTTCCTCTGATCTTGCGGAGGGCTGTCTCTTAGGCATCGCGTAAATAAGCAGTTGGATTTCGACTTGTGCAACAGAATCCCATTCTTCAACAAGAGCGGTTTAAACACTTCTGCAGGCAGTGTATAAGTTACTTCTTTATCGTTTCCCATAAGTGTCCCATTCTATAGGATACGTATAAAGGTTTCATTGCGGTAATCCCTAGATCCTCCAAGGAATGGGTGACAACTCGATTATCATCCATTAACACGTTTCCCCCTATAATTGGAGCGAATATAACCTCAGCTTCCAGAAGAATTCCTCAATGTCCCTGTGCTGTCAAAGATTCTGTATGATAATCAGTTCAATATGGACGGATGATTCCATACGATACTATGGCTGACAGTCTTTGAAAAGGCTATAACTCACGAATGGCATAGAGCAAAGCGTTCTGCATGGCTTCTAAGAACAACAAAACAACCGGCCACAAACAATCCGGCAATCATCGGAGAGAGAACCGCCCTAAATCTAACCGTTAACCTACCCCTAACTATCCTAAGGTTCATGGCATACGAGGGGTCATGGGCGTCTTAACGCTAGATCATAAAACAACGTCCAAAAATCGCTTTTCGCGTTTGATGACATACTAGGCTACAAATCGCTCTTCTCCCACCTCAAGCGTCTGGTTATTGCTGAGAATCCAATCCTATCTACATCTCATCTTAGGGCTGGAGTACGCTCATTTCATGAACGTGTTAGCTATTTGAGCTGCAGAAGTTGATGGTATGCTCCAACAGCATAGTGGTAGTAAATTTGCCGTGCATCCATACAACATCCTGATATCAACGTTTTCTTTTTCACAAATATGTCCTTTGCTCAGTACACTGTTTGTCCCAAATGGAAGGTGCAGTTCAACGATGTGGAAAACTTTCACGCTGGATATTTCCATTTCTTTTCACAACTTTAAACGCACTAACAAGAGAGACGCCTTTTGCAGTATATCATCGGCTACCTGAACTTTGTACCCCTACAAGATCGAGACGCTAACCCGCCAAATCAAAAGTTTAGATGACTTTTCGCCTTTTACGTCGACCCAGTATGTCTTTCAATTCGGACGCGTTTAGATGCCTAGGATGTCATGAGCCTAACTTCACCCATCGTTCGAGTGTACTGAGCTGATTTTCGAATATTCCATTTCTACTCGACGCGTCTCCAGTACTAGAGGACCTTATGCGGGATAACTAGAGGTTAGGCTGTTCTCACGAAAACTACTGACGACTGTTTGAGAGCTAAACCTTACATTACGAACCGTCTGGAGTTGACCTTGCAAGGAAGCCGTTAATTGACGGTCTGGTATTGCGGTAAGGGCAGTAAAACAATGGCCTCTAGCCGTACATGCGGTCGACCGCTACCTTCGACCAAGAATTCTGATAGCTTTAAACCGCTGTAGACATCGTGAATGGTAGAGGGCGAAACACCCAGGACTTCCGGCTATGTGCGGACGCTATCCGTATGAATTAATTTTTGCCAAAAAATTTATTTTTCACCAAAGAAAACGATTTAAAAACCGACTCACTCGACAAATTCAGGAAAGGATGGAATTATACTGATTTACTTTAATTTTAACCTAAAGATTGTAAAATGATTAGAAACGCTCTATAAAGGTAAAGAGTTATTAATGCTGTGTTTACATTTTAAGTCAAAATACTAATTTTTATACCTAGTTATTATGGAAAATAAAGAAATAAAAGTGTCCGGCATATTGTATTGAGAGAGTTGTAGTTTTATATAATAATTTTACAAACCAAAGTATAATTGTAATAAAATATAATTCCAAAGTTAAATCCTAATTAGATTAATTTATTTTCAGAAATAAATTTAAAAATTTTCACCCGGTGCCCACTTTTGTTTCAACCTAAATTTCACTAAAAACTTATTATTTTTTCTTGCAATCGAGACGGACCAAGCTTACGCCGACATTATTAAGCAATTAATAAAAGTTCGTTGTTTGCGCTTTTTGAAGAACAAAAAAACAAAAAAACAGTGTTGTCTTTGTGGCGTAATGCCAGAAGAGCTCCACTCGGTTTATTGAGACGGTACAACGTAGGACGAGGTGGCCGAGTGGTTAAGGCGTTGGACTGCTAATCCAATGTGCTCTGCACGCGTGGGTTCGAATCCCATCCTCGTCGAATATTTTTGCCCCTTTTTCAATTCCCAGCGAAACATATTTAATCCACAATTATAATTTTTTAAACATCAGATGAAAATTTCAACTAACATTTTATTTTTTAAAGGCCATATTCACATTTAGTTGATAGATACAGCTCAGCAAAGGGTAGAATTAACTTTATATGCTAATTATACCTGCTAGAAAAGTGTAACCCTCCAATTTGACCAGGATCCAATTAACTTAAACTGATTACAAAATTACCCCTGGTGTTCCATGTCCGGGTGACACTCGAAAAAATTGTATAATAATTAAATTTCATTTAAAAAATATTAAAGTAAATTTATATTACAATACTTACTACGTGTGTTTAATACAAGGTTATTATTTAAACTAATGCACTATACAACTGTATATTCTAATTTTATAATAAATAGATGAGAGTTTTAATGTTTTAAAATCGAACGTTTCTTATCGTGTCTCCACTCATCTTCAGTTGGAATATTTGCCCACTGATGCGGCACTTTCTATCATCGTTGTATAATAACAAAAATATAACATAGATGGTGTCAATTTACAATTTTTGTATTTCCTGTTTTTCCGAAAAAAACCCTTTCGGCATAGCAAGAATTTAAAAAAGATTGAACAGTATTCTCTAAGCATAAGCTTAATTTTAAAACAATCACAGTTCTGTTTTCAATTGCATACAAAGTTAAAAAATGAATTTTCAACCGAACGTCCATTTTAATCCGTAGATTCATTTCAAGACAATTAGATCTTATGAAAAACGGCGAAAAAATAACAAACAGCGTAAAACATACAAGGCTTCAACAGTTTTACTAGTGTCTCCCCGGTTTTTCGCAAATAAATCTGAGTTTTTTTAAGTAAAAGTTTCTCTCTCTCTTTCTTTCTTTCTTTCTCTTAACTTTAATTATAATATTTTTTTAAACTAATTTTTTCTCAAATATTTAAAAAAAATATAATTGTTTATGTGTGGTAATTAGTGACCGTAAATCGACATTTATTTAGAAATCGTGAGATGCGATCTGGTGTGATGTAGGTTTCAGAAAAACATTTTCTTTATCGTGCCAACGTTTCAATCTTTATTGAGATCATCTTCAGGGCCATCATTGTTTACTTATAACAAGTACATTTTGGAAAACGTTGACATATAGAAAATGTTTTTCTGAAACCTACATCACACCAGACCGCATCTCACGATTTCTAAATAAATAATTTTTATTTTATTTTATTATGTTTAATACATGTTCTCATTGTAAACAGTAATTTTTATTTTATTTATTGACAGTCCAAACAGGTCATGTTAGTTATTGGTAGAAAATAGGCTTACAGAGGATAATAGATAATTTCTGTTGTTTGTTTGTGTTGTATTATTTACGCATTTTATATTATAATATTTTTATCTAAATTATAATCCACGTTGTAAGAGAGGTTGAAGAGACCAAATTCTGGGTGGATTAATATTACGCTTTCTGTATATTTCTATATACGCTTTTTTCTCTTCTTTATCTTTCTCCCTCCCCCCCCTCTCTCTCTCTCATTCTTTCCCTGTTTTCTCCCAGGGTTGTCACATCATGATGTTCTGTAGTCCTGTAGGATATTAAAAATACTAGATATTTTTACTATAGATGAAAATCACGCACCAGGGATCATCAATGAAATTAAAGAATTCGTGAAATATAGAGATAAACTTGATAAATATTTAAAAATAAAAGCATTGGAGATAATAAAAACTATAATTAAAAATTATTCAGATATCTTGAGATCCGGTCTGGTGTGTCGTAGGTTTCAGAAAAACATTTTCTTTGTGGTGCCAGCGTTTCGATCTTTTATTTAGATCATATTACGTTATGATATTATCACATTAAAGATATATTACTATACAATTGTATCTTGTCTTCACCCTTAAATGAAAGAAAGGCCTAAACCTAGCTTTTGTAAATAAAATGTGTAAATTTCAATTCATCGTAACAACTTACTTTCTCCCTGACTGAACCTCAACAAAAAGCTGCAGCAAACTATAATACACCAAGTTTTATAATCGATGAATCGCACATACAGTGAACAGTTTGAAAACGCAAAATATTAATGTTGTATAATTGCAATGGCATCGTGACATGGTCTCGTGGTGGTATTGTGCAACGTTTCGATATTTATTGAGATCATCTTCACGGCCTGGTATTTACAAATGTTGTTTAAATTTAACAAAAACATGTTGGATGTGGAAAAAAGTGTATTTAGATAATGCAAAAAATATTTTTTCTAATTTCTATTCATAGTATTTCTACTCACTCAAAGTGTTTGTTTTCTGTGAAATACTTAATATAAAAAATATTTTTTGCATTGTCTAAATACACTTTTTTTCCACACCCAATAGGTTTTTGTTAAATTTAAACTATGCTTGTAATCCCAGGCCCTGAAGATGATTTCAATAAAACGTCGAAACGTTGGCACGATAAATAAAATGTTTTTCTCATCTCACGATATCTGAATAATTATTGATTAACGGTCACTAATCTTTACATATAATACTACTTAAAGATTTGAATTATCAATTTGCCGCAATTTTAGGAATTGTTTTAACAATTTTATAAAACTTGGAAGAAGTAATTCACACTTAATGGTCAACAATAAAGCTTAAAGAAGTAATCAATTAATTGAATAGCATTGAGTCTAAAGCTGACGGTGTTGATAGCGACCTTATTAAAGTCTTGCAAATGCACGTGGATATAATGGCCCCAGTATTGTTACAAATTTGAACTTTTCTATTATACAGAAACTGCCTTATTCAGACACCCAAGGTAAAATTAACTTTAGTAACTAGTTGATGACAGATTTGTAATATCATTCAATTATGATTGAAATTAATTTTTTATGACAAGGTCTAAAGAAAATATTAGAAGTAAAAGCAGACAAGCAAGAAAAATAAGGCGGCTCAAAAATCTTCTTAAGCTATCCGAGAACAAAAATTATGAAGTTATGACAATTGAAGAGATAAACATTTCAGGAATATTCCAAGACAAACTCCTTTCTTTCCCTAACCATGCCATATAAATGCTCCCTATTTTATGTTGCTGTTGGCTGCGGGAGTGCGCAGGCAGACACCCATACTGTGTTTTCGATATGTTCTGAGTATGTGGAACAATTTATTTTGTTTGTCCGGCGTATGAATCATCGTTATGACTTAAGTGTTTTTCCATCCTTTTGCGAAAATAACTAAGAAACTATCTAAATATAGCATGGACCCTGAACTGTTTCTGCGGTTGCTTCGGATCCTGAATCATATGATGATACCATATAGTTGTACGCTCGGAAGTTCTTGGCTCGCTAGTGTTGAAGTCTGATGAATTGTTTGATATTGTTTATATTTTTAGGAGTTGATATAAACGAAAGAAAGCAAAAAAGGAATTTTCCAATGAAAATACTATGCCGATAATAAATTTTTAACAATTTACCTGTACGTTTTAAACAAAATGTCTAGAATCGGTAAGCATAAGGAAGAAAAAGAGTTCATGATAGAAAATGTCAAACCCCCTTTTCTTTTTAATTAAGAATTCCTCTTGAAATTTGAGAAATTAATTTGAACTCGTTCTAATCACCTTCGGGTCCCTTTTCACAGCTTCCCTTTATGGACGTTGAGAATTTTTCTTTATTACCAGCTGCCCAAAGGCAAAAGGGGGGCGGTCGGATTAGAACAATATTTGAAGAAGGAGGGGTCTCTGGAACAAATGTATAATACGAGCCTAACTTGTTGAGTTGCACTCCATTCAGCCTGTTATTACATCACATATTGCTCTCCTGAACCCCTCCTCAGAGCAAACATCGAGCCCTTTGACAATTATTTGTATTATTTGAAACCGTATATTAGAACGAACCCTTTGCCGGCTGGGGTGACGGCGCGATATGCTTTAGAGCTTTTCATTATCAGAGACACTTGCTCTTCGCACTTCATTAACGTATCCTTTGTTACCAGTCGCTTCTTCATCTATATTACACCGTCCCTATATTCTCCCATCCCCTGCCCCGTGCCGTTTAGAAGCGATTAAAACCTTATTCCTCCTGGTTCCATATTTAATTTACGGAACTCTTGACGATTATTTGCGACAATCGTTTCGATGGAATTACACCTTAACCGGTGGAGTTGAATCCTTTTAAAAGAAAGTATGAAACAAGCCAATCAAATCTGTTCAGCGCGAGCGACCTGCCCAATAGACACTAATTTGAGCGGCAGGATTCTAGCAACTAAGTACCTAACATAAGGACGACTCTTCAACTCGAAAGAACATGTTGTTTATTAGCAAGTCTTGCACTGTACATCTGTGGATCTATGCTTGGTACTCTTGAATTAAAGTAGAAAAGCCAGATCTCAAACTGTTCCATGCTGAAGTGCCACAAGGCAGTGTTATGTAAGTGTTAGGTTGCTCTTCACTAGGAATCTACCAGAAAATGAGAAATACTGATGACACAGCAATTATGACAATTGGAGAAAGCAATGCTCAATAGATTAGTATATTGGCCAACTCATTTCCCGAATTTATAAAATGGACGACGATACGGAGAATAATGCCGAAAAAATAAAATTAAAAATTATCAGGACAAGTTGACTGAAAATTTAATTGCACACCTTTAATACGCTTGCGGTGAAAACTGCGTAAAAAATGCAGTGAAAAGCTCACCATCAAATTCCCGAAAATGTACTAGTTAATGCGTACAAGCTGTTCTTTGCCCGTTGAAAGTAATTTTATCAATAGGTCCTCAAACCTATATGGACTTAGGGCATCCAGCTGTGGAGCTGTACCAGCATGATCAACTTGATTACTGGCCAAACCACAGAATTTCAGGATACAGTAATGACAAGTATGATCAATGCTTATTGGTACATCAGACGTGAACACCTCCACAGAGTCTTTAAAATGGAAACGGTAGAGAAGCTAAGCTGTTTTATACCACCATCATGGCTTAGAAGACACGTCAACGCAGGAGCGGTCCACCTGTTAGTACACCTAGTCAGATGGCTGCAACAGGTCACAAGTAATGTAATTTATGAAAAGAAAAACTAAATTATGTCTATTACAGAAGTTTTATTGCCCATGGTAGTTAGAAAACTATTAATTATTAGTTATATCAATAGATAATGTAATATCAATGAAGTCACTTTACCTCTGACTATAAGAAGAAAAAAATTTGTATATCTATTTTCTTCTACTTACATTGTTCTTCTTTAAATAAACAAATGAAACATTATATAAATAAATTGTAATAGATATAATAAATCAATTTACAAACATTTTAAAACGTTAAAATCGACACTGGGGACAATTTTTTAATTCATGTAGACAGACATCCAACAGAAAGGAATTGTGTCTAGGTTGCCTAAGCCTTAACTGCGGGCAACTACATTCCGAAGGGAGCTCTGTTAGGTGAAGTTTGAAGCAATGGAATTGAACAGTTTTGTCTTGCCCAACAACAAACAGGCACGTTGTACTTGATGAAAACACGAACACACATCAGCGATCAAATTTTCCCAGTTCTGTACGATATCTGAAACATCTTGATATCCAGGAAATATTGCAAATGTTTGAAATGCCTTCCACTGCGCGTTCTATTAAACAGTACGTACACTGGATGTGGTGGATGCTGCCTACTTATCTAGTGAATCACTGTTTAGTTTCCTTGACTTAGTTGACCCAATTAGATCTAAGTAATGCCAAGCATTCCAACAACGCTTACTTGGATTTCACATACTACAGGGGTCTGTTTTCTGAAAATGTCCATGTGCTATAGAAAGACCGCATATATATAATTATTTGTAAAGTTGGAAGGAGAACTGCCGACCTTCCGTCGTTAACTCTATGACTATCCCAGTTAGCAGGACTGTATGCTGGTCAATTACTTGATGAATTCAGACACGTTCTGCTTTGTTGCGCAGGCCTTTACTGGCCCATCATCAGTATTCGGTGAAAAATTATTTTCGCTAAACAAAATTATAAATCTGCTATATGGACCGTTTTGGAACTAGTTATTTGAAAATTATGTCAAACCTTTTCAATGACAAATTCAATTAAATTTCTTCTCCTTCTAATTTCATCATTTCTATTTATCTAGTTTATTTTTTGCATTTTTATATATGTTTTTATTCAAAACTAAAATGCCTATTCATATATATACATGTTTTTAGTCAACTACATTTATAAAAAATCATGCGCCGGCAGACATTCCGATTTCAGTTTAACTATTTATTTCTAAAAAAACACTTTTATTGCATTTTTATTGTACAACTAACATATTTGTGTGTGTGTTACATACATAAAGTATACTTGTATATACGTATATATTTATTTAAACGTGTGTACAGAGTTGAGCTCATCACTTATCGCAGCCCACCGGCAAATGATACGTGATTGATTATTCCGAGAACAAAATTATAAAGATATGAAAATTCGAAAAATAGGAATTAGTTGGTTGTTAAAACTGGACATTGTGCTATCTACGAATGTAAGGTGGAATGATTGAATTAGGAAGATAGTGCGCAGGCCAGTGGATGATCTGGTGGTTAACAACACAATCACAAAGATAATAGGGACATTCACGACGTTTATAAGTTGTTAACTCGTGTTAACTCGAATAAAGAAATGTCCAGTAAGGTCCCGAGGTCATCTAAGCATCAATCGTCGTGCTTTGGTTATAGGGATATTGTTGGACATGGATCGGGTTAATATGATAGGATGTGAGCGTAGTTTTCCACGGGATGCAGAAGATTTGGTGGAGGTTAATTTATCACAAAGAGTATTCTGAGGTCGTTGTAGTGGGTGGTATTGCAGAGACAGAAGAAAGTTGGCTAATTCTGGGGGCATTGGATTGGAATTCGTTGGATACTGATAAGTGTAGTGATGCCCCACAGTTCTAGTCAGTACGTCCAAATCTGATTCAGTAATGTTTTGTTTTTTGCCGCCATGTTAGATTTCGTCCGATTAGTTATAGAGAAGAAGAAGAAAATCGATTTTGTTAAACAATTATTGTAATGAAGACAGCAGTACTAACTTCACTGAAATTTACCTAACTAACGAAACTAGCACATTGAACGTGCTGCAAAAAACTAGCTGGTTACCGCACGGAGAAAAATGTAAGTAGTACTTTCTTACTGGGAGACAATAGGGCTAATCACGATGTTTGTAATACTCTCTAACAACTCCTGTTATTGTGACCAGAGAAATGCAGTAAGATCGTGAATGCCACTTAGTTAGCACACTTTCTTTAGTTAGCATGTTAAAAGTTAATTTTTCTGCAATTAACTGCACGTGGTGATTGGTAGAACCAAAAATAAAACAGTAACAGTCTTTGAAGGCTTGTTTTAGTTTGTTTTGTGTTAAATTGTAAGATGTCAGAAGCTTCTATAAAAGGAAAACTAATCAACTGTTTCATTCAAAATGCTATCTGTGCTCTCTAAAAGTATTAACAAATAACATATTTTAATTCATGCCGATCCTAAGATCTAACAGCCTACAACTTTGTAGGATATTGGACGTATCTATTATGAATAAGAGTATAAGGACAGGTCAGAAATCAGAAATTAATAAAGCAAATGTATTGATCGGATTTAATAAATACATATTTAAGAATTAAAAAAAACAGCTGTTAAAATCATGGCTGCCATGTTGGTTACCTACGCTCTAACGGATAGCAATGTGACTAGGTTTCGACAACTAACCTTTTAGATCGAGCAAAGTTAACTGACCAATTCTTACAAGTTACGTCATCATTTTTCTCGGATCTAACAGAGTTAACAAGGGTTAACACACAAGATCGTGACTACCCTTAGTGTGATGAAACCATATGGCTTGTAACACAAATAAATAATACTTTAAACGTACAGACTCATTTATTTTTTGAATGTAGGACTCATTTAATACCTAATTTTCAATTGAAAAATAATAATATCATTGGCCAGACGGTTCGAACAGTAATTGATTTATTATTTACCTTTGCTTTTAGTTTCATAAAATAGAGAAAATAAATCGGTAACTAGGTGAAAAATCGAGGTGCTTCGTTTCGTTGGTAAATGGATTTTTAAAATCCTTTCTTTTATAATTGACAGCTCCAGTTTACCCGGGGGCCACGAAGGAGCATAATCCCATAATAGCATCCGAAATCACCAGTTGTTCCAGTTTGTTTACCGTCGGTCATAAATCAAAACAGACGAGGAAAAACTTTCAACAAAACTCGAAGTGTTTTATGGCATTCGCTTCCGAAATCTTTTTATAATAGCAGCTGTGAACAACCGCTGACGAGTCAATCGTTCGGGATGGTGTTTACTCCTATTTTAACGGCTCAATAAAACTGATAGGCCTTTTTGGTAAATTGGCCTGATTCAGAGGATATAATACGTTATATTTAACTGGACGGAAGGTGAGAGAATTCTCTAAGGGTGAAATAGTTGTATTTAGGGCTTGGCCGTTGATATTTATATTTTCGGGGTCTATATGTGCTATTGAACTCAACAGTTTTTCTTAAATGTTTATTTTTCTTTTGGTTGGAAAAGTCTTTTTGCACCCTTTCTGATCGTGTCCTCAGCCAATTTGGCAGTTTTTTATATAATAAAAAGATATGAGGTTCAATAAAACAAATATCCGAAATGATAATTGGATATACAGTCACAAATATCTACCTTAGATAGTAAAATTATAGTTAATATTTATTTTATGGTCTAATAAATAAAATACAGAGCGATTTTTGTGTGTTTTAAATGACTATGAACCAAAAAATGCGTAGATACGTTGCGTAAGACAGGCCCGTGATTGGAATTTAGTTGTTGATTTGATTCAAATAAACTCAACTAGGATTGCACGATTGAAAAAACCTTTTATATAAAACAAGACGGTGTGAGGAAAAAAGGTTGGTACAATAAAATAGATCAATTATTAAACATCTATACCAGTTTCTCTTCAACATTGGATGAAAGTGGGAACGGAATTAGACATAATTGATCCCCCGATATAAAAGGTGTGTAATGATTTAAGGAAACCGAGTGCCGATCCGTGTCCACTTCGAACCGGATTTCCCCTTGATATGACACTATTGACAGATCCAGATTAAATGGGCCTTAAATTGGCTAACAGCCGGCTTTCGGAGCAATTAGTCCAGTGCTGGAAAGAAAAATCATGAAGATTTTTCATAGCTCTTAGCCCTCTACCCTTGAAACCCTTTACAATCCCGAGAAATGTAATTGATGAAATTAATGGAGAGTATGGCAAAGAGGAAATTGGAGGTCGGCATTGACACAATCAATGCCCCTTGGATACGCCGGGACATCCTGCTGTGGCTCAGCTCTGATCCAAGGCCGCGGCCTTGATATCACAAATTAAAACGGCATTATTCATCGATTCGTTCCATTTTTTACAATCTGCCGGGAACATCTCTGAATTTTAAATTGAGACTATATCAACAACCAATATAAACAAACAGCAAAAATATTGCGATACGGGTTGCCACAAATTTGCTTTTTTTGACACATGATTACAGTATGACCTATAATATAGTTTGTGACATTTAAACGAAGTGTTTACAGTTTCTTATTTACAACCGACATAATAAAAATAGTCCACTCCTATATCTTTCGCAACCCAATTCCCAGTTTCCTTTGGATCATCACTCTCCCAACCGAAAGAAATTGTTGCTGGTGTTCCTCAAGGTTCTATACTTGGACCTATTCTGTTCCTATATTTTACAAAAAGCCTCGCCCCAAGAATGAAAAAATGGCTGTCTGCGATGACAATATTACATTCTATTGCTCTTCATGAAGGATAGGATAGACACAATAGAGAGTAGATTATACATCGCAATGCGCTGCATAGGAAGTTTCTTCGACGGTTGCAATTAATATCAAAAATTGCAATTAATAACAATTAAAGGTTGACAATATTTACAAGGGTCCGAGCCAGTCAAATATCTTGGGGTGATATTGGACCGTAAACTCATTTTCACACCCCACGTCAGTGACAATGTGAACACTGGCAAAGCGTCTTTCGCGTTTTATTTCTGCTTTGTTGTCAATCTAGCCTGTCGCCCGATCAATAAGCTTCTTCTGTGCAAGTCGATGCTCCTGTAGCCAGGCTGCAGGTTGTGCAGAACAAGTTTCTTAAGATTGCTCACGCACCGTTTACACAAATAACGCTACAGCACGATGCGGCAAACATGTTGATGGTGATGGAGTACACAAGAGATATGAAATTTAAATTGTTTTAAAGAATGTAAAACTAGTACCAGTACTATCTACTGCCAAATAGGCAACTACTGCTTGGACGACAATTACACGCTCTGGATATCAACAAACGCTTTCCTTTAATTGGGTCATGATAGCTACGGCTTTTAATCTAGTACCTTTCCTCAGTAGAAAATGAAGCGAAATATAATAATTTTTTTATATCTTAACCAGCTAGTCTTTGCAGTCCCAGGACAGACCATCACAAGCTGGTAATAAAGTGAAGCACGTCTGACTGACCAAATAGGCAAGAATACCTCGACCAAAACGATCTGAAATGAGCATGATTCAGTTTTCTGTAATGGTATGTTGAAACATTAAAAAAATCATATTGTCGGCTTAATGTCTGTGTCACCCTTGAAGAATCACACACTGTAGTTGGACGACAGATTTCGTCTTATCCGCCCAGCCACCGAGGTTGGTCTCCTGATGCTGTCAACAGCTAGGTCAATACAACACGTGACGCATTCAATTCCTAGATCCAAGCCCATCCAAACTCCAAATCATTCCTAAATACTTTCGCTCCTATTCAAATAAATTAATGAGGGTGGTGGACTACCATAATCTCAATCACCCATTTCAGCTGTTATATAACTAACCTAATTGAAATTTGATGAGTACCAAATATTTCGTTATCAGCCCTCTTACAATACACATTCACGCCAATAAATTTTTTCACTCTCAATACACGCTAGTATATATCAGTGTTAATACAATATAATAACCCTGTTTCCTGCAAAAATCGGAACAGGGGATCCAAATATTTGCCATGTTCGTGCACAATTTGTCAGGAGGCATTACCTTCGCTTACTTCCGACAAATAGATGGGATCCATGGGGACAATCTTTATCTGTATAACGGACACATAAGCGGACTTTGATTAAAATATAATCGTCGGTGTATATTAACCGCGTATAGCCGATTCTAAATCGCGTTCGGATGATCCTTCTTCTGCCGTTTAGATCTTCTGGGGCTAGCTATCAGTCGTACTCTTCATGTGTAAGCGCTACAACTACCACCGTTTTTCTAAGCCTCTCGAAATCAGCCTTGCCCTGTTATTCTCGCTGGTTTTTTTTTTTGTCAGAAGCTATTTGGCATTTTGGCATCTTCCAACTTTTATTCCAAAAACTTATAAAGGCTAAAATAAGGCAGAACACATCTTGAAGATGGGGAAAATGCTGAAACGCATCTCAAATACAAAATACGATGTCAGGATGATCAAGTTACAGTACTAATACCTCATACACCATAACACATTTAATTAATAAACAAATTTATAATGTATAAAAAAAATTAAATTAAAGAGAAAATTTCGGAGAGTTCAGTATTTCGTTTGCTGTATTGCTTCTCCCTGCTTATAACCCTGAAGATGACGAAATGCCGGAACGCGTCTTAAAGATCAGCACAGCGAGGATAGGATCATCATTAACATTATAATAGAAAAATAGAGTACAGATTTTTTGTTTTTTTATAGTGAAACTACTTTGTTCATCCTTAAAATCAGCCCGGTATTGGTATATCAGAATCGCAGACAGTTCTAAAAAATGTATGGAGGTGAAAAATAAACGTTGGCTGGGATCGAAAGGAGGCACGAAGATCGTGCTCTCCGGGTAATTACTCAGGTCCGGACGGCATCGCTACATCGGTAAATATGAAAATTACCTTGTGGGTACTCCTCGCTGGCAAGATGGCGCTAATCGCCGGCTACGCCTTTTAATTTTCTCGACATTGTTCAAGACTCGTCGAGTTTTTGAGGGGGGAACGGGCCGGGCCGACACGATCTCGTGTACTGCACGACAACGGACCCATGGGGTCAGCTGCCCTCCAAATTATGAGCCTGGTGCTCCTAACAAATTTTCCCGTGCACTTTTAACATTTACAGTACATTACGGCAACCCCAATTATACTATCCTTTCTGCGTTCCCATGGGGCTGAAGGCAACGGTACTTATTATTTGGCCTTTCTTTCTTCTCAAACCCGCCTCCATTGGTTCAGACGTTTACACTTCGCCGTAGGATAATCTTGAAATAAACCTTCCATTGTTGAAGACTTAAAATTTAGAAACATTCATTTTTGACTTTTAAATAAAGCAAATTCAGAAAAGTTCACTTTTTTATCCTCTGCATCCTACGGGACGCCATGTTTTGCAAATACAAGAAATTATTGTAACTATTTATGGTTATACTACGTCAAAAAATATTAGGCACTAATCCTCCTTGCTAATTAGCCACAGCCGCCAAGAAAAAATTAAGTAATTTCGGCTGCTCGGTTTCTGCCTTCGTTGTGAATGAATTTTAAGTTTGATAAGGACTATAGTAGGCACGAACTATGTAAGAACTTCAATTTGAACGATAACCGAATATGGCCAGTTCCAAAAACCTAGTGGCCGTTAAAATGTAGCATATATTTTTGCAAGAAACAAATTTGATATTGGTTTTTTGCAGCCAAAACCTTTATGAATACAAATTTTCCGAATAAAATCATTGTATCATTTAATGTTTTCGCCTTTAAATTATAATGGTGATGATAATTTTAAAATGACTCCACCAATCTAAACTAATGACAGAAAATACAAACAAATGTCCTGATTTTAATAACGTATTTTCTTAAAAATAGAAAGCATAACATAAGAATTACTCATTTTGTAAACAAATACGTTTTCCCCCATTTAAATGCAATGTATTCTGCTTAACCATGGAAAGACATTATCTTGGACCAGAAATTCGTAATACTATTGTGAGGACGAGCCATCGAAGTCACCCCAAGTGGAATTCGCAGTGTTGGCCTGTCTCAGGGCGAAGTCTCCTGAGATGTAGCCCGACTCAGAGAAGATGGAAATTCTAATAGGAGGTGGTGGATTTGGAGCGCATTTCGACGCTGGAGGTAGGACAGAAATATAGTCATTGCTGCAAGACACTTTTCATAGTGCCTGCTAGATCTTAAATGAAGTACAAGATGCTTTAGTAGCGTTCAGCAATTCATCATCGGAAGTTGGCCCCATATCGTACGACCTTTTTTGAGACAACCTGCAGCAACAGCCCGCCATCAAAAACTCTGGAAAAAATTTCAACAAAACACGGCGCCTAGAAAAGAGCAACAGTTTGAATGCTGTTATGTTCACTGACAAGTCGCGTTTATGTTTGTATAGTGATAGCAGGCGCCCAAGCGTCTACTGAGAACAGGGAAAGGGTATAACGCCCCATGTCGTGCTTCGTTAAGTGCATTGTGGAAGGCGGTCAAATGGTATGGGCTGAAATGTTCAATGGAAGATGAAATGGAATCCATATTGTTGAAGGCAACCTCACCACAGTCCGTTATGTACAAGAATTTATAGATGAATACATCCCTCAAACCAGAGATCTCATTGGTAGGGATTTTGAATTTCAAGACGGCAATGCCAATCTTCATAGAGCAATAGTTGTTTCCAATGTTTGGAAAACCTAGGAATTTCCCATTGACCCCAGACCTCAATCCTATTGAACACATGTGGGATGCATTTCAAAGAAGGCTTTACAATCACGATCTGAAGTCACTTAACCTGGAACGACGGACTGCAGTGTTGCACCATCCGTGATGTGAAATTCTTTTTGAAATTAGGGAGAACGTTATTAACAATTTGCCAAAAGGCTCACAGGGGTTTTAGCTAACAGAGATTATTATACACGATATTAATTGTTAAAAAAAAAGGACACTTTGTCCAATAGACAAAAGTATGGAATTAAAACCTTTTATTTTGTTATTTTTCAAAATCACTTAATTCAATTTTTCTTCAGGAAGAGAAAATACTATAATATTATCAATCTCCTTGTCAATTTTTGAG
This sequence comes from Cimex hemipterus, assembly GCA_039619505.1. Lineage (NCBI taxonomy): Eukaryota > Metazoa > Arthropoda > Insecta > Hemiptera > Cimicidae > Cimex > Cimex hemipterus. The sequence goes on from CM077099.1 coordinate 34,189,208, forward strand.
CAGTTTGAGCAGTGATCTACATACATATAACCTACAACGAATGGAAACAATGAAAGTATGTAAATACTAAAAAATTGTTATACATTTGCTTGTAACAAGATGCACAATGAATGTCACAGAGTGCAGTGAAACTTGCATAATACTTTTATATTTTGCAACATTTTTTAAATAGATAGTGTTATAGCTTAGTATTTGTTCCAGTATATACTCGGTAGCCCTTAGGCGGATATGAGGATTTTTATGTCCGAAATAGCCCTATCGCTTTATCGGATGTTTTGATTCTAAAGATGAGAAATGACCACCTCTGTCTGGGAGGAGGCATGTGTTTGTTTCTAGATTATTAATAACTTGTAGCAATCTTTCAAAAATAAACTCAGTAGCTATACCATTATTTATACATAATTGCGACTTTCACCACCTGCGGCTCGCCACCAAATATAATTTTGACTTGGCGTTCTGACGGAGTGGGACTAGCAAGTAAGTTGAACTAATTTTTAGCAAAGAAGCAAAGTTAAAATTTGTTTTCTTCACCCAAGAAACCCCTGAATACAAATAGTTGGAAATTTAAAATATACATTTTGTTACCAAATTTTTTCACTTTCGAAATGTCAAATATCACTAAAATGGCTACAAAAAAAATATCCCCTTTCGAGCAGCAGGCTGTAGGGTTCAATATTATATTCTCTTGCAGTAGTTCTAGTAGTCTAGTAGTACAATTAGGGAGTGTGATATATCAAAATTTAAATTTTGTTGTTCAAAGAAAAGGTCAAGATGTTGGAAATGTGTCCGGTCTCTGAATTTATTTATAAAAGATGAGGTTGTATCAGTATCCTACTTATCATTTTTTTTTGTTAGCTAACACCGACACTGCTATAACAGTGGCTATTAATACTTCAACAAGGTAAAAGGTGTTTTTTTTTCTAACTCTTCCTTTGTGCAGCCCCATTTAACGAGTGATGACGGACATGAAATTATAGCTTCGATGCTATCAGATATTGTTAAGCGGCCGACTGGAGCCGTACAAATAACTTCCTTTCATGTCAGCGATGTTACCTGTCCTCATGTGTCGCTCAAGCCCTAGGAATACTTCAGCTGGTGGATGGGGCCGGTACGTCTGCGGGGGCAAAAAACCCGGAATCCGAACTCATAATTTAAGTCATTTATGTCAGACGACAAAAGGCAATCTGTATCACACAGACCGGAATCCGAGTAATTAAAGGTTGGGCCCTATTCAACCGGCCTCAATTTGGAAATGTCATATCTCTCTATCTTTTGTACGACAAAATGCTAATTCGCGATTACACATTAGCATCTAAATTGTATCAAATACAATCGAATGAAAAGAAAAATTATTTCCTCTAAAACAACTGTTATTGTCTTTACAACATTTAGGATTTTTATCGGAACCAGGAGGATGTTAGGGTAATAATAACCAGGAAACCGCTAATGTGTGGATATAGCGTTTAGCTTTTAACCTTCCTTTTAACATGGCCACACAGCAGCACGGCCAGCGGAGGCCATGATATTCAGAGAATCAGGTAAAATATCTCTAGGCCTTTTGTGACATTTGACAGCAACAATTATCATCCGAAACCTATTCTACAACAACAGATAATTGCACACATTTCAACAACAAATTTAACGCTGTAAATCAAAACATTGTGAGAAACTGCAAGAAGTAAAGAATCTTTGGGTTTAGTGCCTTTTACATAATATACTTTTAGTAATATACTTGAAAACCAGGTTCTAAGTTTCTAAAAAGTATTAAGGTAGCATTATATTAAATGATAACTATGTAAATATAGATTACATGAGGCTAGGAGAGGGAAGGAATCTTGCGAATTAACGAGAAAGAGTATGACGTGATATCTTTCAAAATCGATAAAAAGCGAAATTACTCTGAAATGGTTGAGAATCGGACCATGGACAATATGAACTTTTTTGTTCATTTTAGGGTGAAGAATCTACTGGAGAAGTTTGTAGCACGAGTAGCAATTCACCCTGTATA
>CM077099.1:34191615-34205741 GCA_039619505.1 Cimex hemipterus
AGGAGAGAGAGAGAGAGAGAGAGAGAAAGAGAACGAGAAGAAAAGAGAAAGCGATAATAAAGTGTTAGAAAAAAGAGCGGAAGATTAAAACTGTTAGAAAGAGTGAGTGATAATAAGTTGAAAGGTGAGACAGAAGAAAAATAAAAAAGAAAGAGGGAAAGAAGGAAAAGAAGTCAGAGTCAGTGAGTAAAAGAGAGAGAGAGAGAGAGAAATTAATATAATGTATGTATTAAAAATAAATAACATCACACATAAGTAACATGCCGGCAGTTGGTGGCTGCAACGGTGACGTTGGCACTGCGTGTAAAAATAAATAAATTACAAGCTACTTATTTATCAATCTCGTTACCAAGAAATTTTACAATTTCTCCAGTTTTATTATCATGAAATGTGTAATGTTTCTGGTGTTGCGTTTAACTGGATTTGATGAGAACGTGGTAGAAAAATATGGCCATTTAGAGGACGACGCCTTTTTATTTTTTATGATCTTTCCGGTTTAGCCCGGTATGCTCTGGTTCAGAATAGCAAAGCCATTCAATATCAACAATATTCCTCGGACATAGTCTACGATTGCTGGCGATTCTTCCCGCTTGCCGTTTCAAATCGGCAGCCTGTACTCTGCCAATAATCGTCGAACATTTTCAAAACTATTTTCATAACCACACTTTTTATCTTTCAAATTCCTGAGTTCCCACGTGGTTTTTCGAAGTAATGGAAATAAATAAGTGCCAGGGCCGGGTGTAATTATGTATAAATCTAGATAAGTTGAAAGCTGAAGGGAATGTGTGGGAACCTGGAGGACCCGGGCACATATCATAGCCAAAGCATAATGTCACTGATATTATAATAAGTTGTCCGGGACTAGCTTGTTCTTTTTTTTCCTTCTTTCCGACCTTTCCGCTCTTGACCCGACCGTTTGTCAACCGCTTTTCAGCCGATATGCTTCCGATTACATGTTTGTTACCACAGTCCGGTTTCTTTGGCGAATTTTTGTACAACTTCTGAACAATGGCCGTACAAATGTCGAATCTCATCGGGGGCATTAAATCAAATTCTTGGAGTAACACCTTTAAGCAAATGTTTTTGAAATGTGGTTTATTTACTTCGAGCGAATTGGATTTTAATAATCTAATTTCAAATTTAAATCCAAACGTGCTCTTCATTTATTCTCTCCGGGAAAATGGAAATTAGAGAAAATAATAGAAAAGCGCAATGTCAAAAGTGAAAACACTTAAAAGTTCGAAAGTCGTGAGAATGTGAACCAGCCTGTGGAATGTTAATTATTAAGAATAGGTTCATTTAAATTACTTCTCCGACAAACAAAGCAAACCCTCCAAAATCATTGTGACACTTATACAGTACATACGAATTGTGAATAAAGTCTAAGTCAAATATTAGGTAAAATTGAATTAATATGACGAAATTAGCACAATTGCCAGGAATTGACTCATTTGCACCTAATTCGTAAGATCAACCAGGAGGGCATGGAGAGATGGCGTAATTTATACCTTTAAAATAGTGTTGTAAAACAGAATAAAACAACAGCGTTTAGGCTTCAGCGAGGAGATTTGCGATTTTCTTTATTGAAATAAACGCCCAGGTTGTCCCGTTCGAATCCAAGCTTTTCTTTTGAAATTTAATGACCCTTTAAACTTTCAGATTGGTCGATTTCGATCATATCGCTCTTCCTCAAGAAAAGCGGCTTAAGTCGAAAAATTAAAATATCCGATTTTTTGAGTCTTTGAATTATTCGGGTGAGTGATGCTACAGGAAAAATGGCACGACTGTACGTGAACTCTTAGCTGCTGGCGTGTCACATTTGAACTGGCGGAAAAGTACTGTCACCCTACACAGAAAGTGGCATATCTTACTTCGGTGTCCAGCTTTAAAGCATGAGTGTGAACGACACGAAAAATGGACTGCTTTGACTTAGGTTAGTGTTTTTCTTGTTTAGAGAAAAGTATAAAAATCATACTGTGTCGGAGTCATAGTTTCACATTATGAAAAATAATTTTAAAATCGATTGTACAATTTTTTTTAAATGTGAAATTGATATGGGCCCTTATGATGACCTTAAAATCTTGCGGGACCAACTGAATTTGCTTTTTTTCTTCAAGCCCATACTTTGATCACGATTGTTCATGAATTATTTTACTTTCATTTCTTTTATTTTAATAAAATTCTTTATTATAAGATATTTTTTGCAATGTTTCTCTTAAATTTTACATTATTTTAACGTTTCAATGATTTTTCTAATGGTTTTCTTTGTTAAAAATCAATAAAACCTTTATTTCAATAATTAAATTTGCATTTTAAATAACTAATTATCCCTGACTTCAGGAGGAAAGCACATTTGGGTCAAACATGGTCTTAGTAAAACGTACTACATGGATATTTATGTAATTTTTTAGGTTTGGACAAAAAAATCCTCATAAGATCAGACAGGCAAGCAGCTATCAAAGCACTGGCATGTACAAGGATTACATCAAAATTAGTCAGTGAATGCATCCAAAATCTCCAAAACCTGGGAAAACACAACAAGGTAACGGTATCCTGGGTGCCAGGGCACAGGGGAATTTTGGGTAATGAAGAAACAGACAGACTGGCCAGAGGAGGATCCGCAATGGGCCCCGAGCCTATCCTTGGGATATCAAAAACAAACATAGAATCCTCCATCGCAGAATGGATCCAAATAAAACAAAGAGAAAAATGGATAAACTCTAGCAGTGCTAGACACAGTAAACTCAAGATAAAATAACCCTCACCAAAACTGGCAAAAACACTGCTACAATTGGAGAGGGCAAATATCAGAGGAATGGTAGGACTACTAACCGGCTACTGACATCTGAGAAAACATCTACATAACATGGGCATATACAATGATGACCCCATTTGCAGACTATGTAATGAGGAGGAGGAAACAGCTACTCATATCATCTTCGAATGCGAAGCAACGGCTCAATGGAGGTCCAATCTGACGCATAAAAGCGACTCAGAGAATCATATTGAAGCAATAACAGTCAATGACTTGATACTTCTGAGAAAAAGGATCGAGCCTATTGACTAAACCAAGAAACTAGGAAGGTACAATAAGTCAGAAGGCTGCAGTGCGTGGGGCACACAAACCCCACTTCCTAGTACCCTTGCCACCATTCCATTCCACCAGTAGCCAGACGCTATCAACCCGACCGCAGCGAACGAACAGGGATCTTCTCTCATATTCTCAATCTTAAAGGCCTAATTTTAAATCCATTTCGAGGGATTAACCTAAATTACTGAGATCCAATATACGCATGAAAAGTGTCATGATACAAAAATGGGCTGTTTTTTGGGGATAGTACAGCTGGATTTTTAAAGTGTTTCGTTTTCGCTACAAAACGGGAAAACAACACACGACAGTTTTTACTGCTTGTACTTAATACATAAGTAAAGAAAAGTAAAATTCCATCTGACTCTCTTGTAATATTTTGTTTTGTTGAGTTGTGTCAATTTTGGTATGTTAGTGGCGTTTAGGCTTCTCACATTCTCCAGTCACATGTATGCGAAATCTTTTAAGCAAATTGCAATTTTCTGGACCTTTTAACTTTCAGGTTTGTCGTTTCTGATCATATGTGCAAATTTGCTGTTTTGACCTCTCTCACCCTGGTTTCATTTAAATAAAGCTTTGTGATAATCAATAAATTATGTACTATGAACTATTATATTATTTTTAATGATTATTCGGAAATCGTGAGATGCGGTCTGGTTTGGAAAAACATTTTCCTTATCATGATAACGTTTCGATCTTTCTTGAGAGCATATTCTGGGACTGAGATTTACAAACATTGTATACATTTAACAAATAGATGTTGGATGTGGAAAAAAGAGAATTTATACAATGCAAAAACATATTTTTTATAGTCAATCAAAGTTTCCTACTCACTCAACGTGTTTGTCCTTTGTACTTAATGTAAATATTTTAATTGAATATAATTTTTTTTTCATAGTATAAAATGTTTTTCTGAAAGGTACATCACACCAGACCGCATCTCACGATTTCCGAATAATCATTAAAAATAATATAGTAGTTCATAATACATAATTTACACCACACATTATTTTTAATAATCTAAATCGTTGAATATTAAGAGAAGCCTGCTCGACAGAGGGATAGCAAGACCACAATGAACGGAAACGGAAAATTATAAAAATATCGAATCGCAAAATTTTAGTTTCACAAGCCTGTAATGTTTTGCTTTGTATAAGAATTTAAGGTTTAGTTTAATTCTACTTAGCAGGAGAAACGACGAACTTGAAAAGTTCTTTAAGGAAAATTTTTAACAATTTTTTTAAATGCGATATGAAGCAAATACACCAGAAAATCCGAAGTCTTACTTGTTTCAACCTACAATTAGACGAACGCAGTGTCAAAATTGGCAGATTATCTGATTTATGCCTGTATTCGCTTGTGAAGCGCATGTAACTTAATTCTGCAGAATTTCTTATAAAACCGGTTTGCCCGAGTGGGCGTAAATTTACAGCCCAACAGCTTTTGTTTTGTTTTTTTGAAATGAAACAAAAACCATTATAAAAATATACTGTTTTTGAAATAGCTGCAACTGACCTGACGACCTTGAAAAACATTTTTGTAATTCTACTTTATAATTCGTTAATATTTTTTATTTTACTAACTTGCAAACTTATCAAAAGTTCTAATTTCAAATAATAATAATAATAAATATTATGCTAATTGCTAAATATACCAATTTATAAAAATGTCGAAATAACTTGTAATCACTCAGCCCGTAGCTTCATTTCAGCCAGTCAGCTAAGTGTGAAATCCCCTAAGTCCAACAGGAGCGACAAATTATCTTAAATAGAGCTTTAAAAACTTTATTTGACCGAATAAGACATAATATAAAGTCGGTCGGCAACGGTCAGAACGGAGTGTTGACTGCGTAATAAGCCGGCTCCCCGCTGGGCACCCCCTGCGACGCCTAAACACGCATACTAAACCGTGATAGGACGCCTCCAGCTAAGGTAAAGTTATCTCGAATTGGCTACCGTTTCGGCCCCTCTTGGAATAAATAAACTCGCATTTCGACTACCGTGGAAATTCTCAATTCCAGATTAAAAGGATCGTTTCGAAAATTTAAAATTCTAGAGCCATCAAGGACCAACATAATTCGATTAAGTTTCATTTCAGTGTACATCGAGAACATCCGAAAATCATTTAAAAATTAATTAAAGTCATCATTTGTCTAATTGGAACTGTATTCTTTGTCCGAAAGGATAACCAAAAGGCGCGTTTTTCTTGATATTAGATCTGTGGGATCGACCGTCGCTTCGTGAACCACACCCCCACACAATTTGTACATTAAAATATTAGCCAAACAGAACCTCTTGCTACTCGACTTAAGTAGAAATTTTGGCCCTTCTATTTTCCTTAGAACAGCTTAAACATCTTTTAATTTGGTTCTGTAGACCTTTCTTCACCTTGTAACGAAACCTACATCTAGATAACCCTCACCGTAGCAGAAGAAAGTGTTTTTCTGTTCGATCGCTCTTCTACTTCTGGGCAAAATCTTTACAAAGTGTTTTCTGCCAATACTGCTATCCAATTCCTAACTTTCTTAGGCCTGCAGCCAAGAGACCTCCCAGAATCCGAGTTGTTTTATTTCTTTCGACCTCCAGTAAAAAAGGTGGCTATGGGTAGATCTGCGCGTTTGGCTTAACTTCCTCTATGGATGTGTTCCCTTGTCTCATTCATGTGGTGTTGATTTATAATTATGGATCCAGGAAGTGGTAACTATGGAATTAAACCAAACACTACAATTCATATTCGCCTTAGGCAATATGGCGCTGAAGGAGGATTAAAAGGCTAGGTAATAGTAAGAAAAGTGTAGCCATTTACTCGGATAGCCAGGTGGAACTAAGGGCACCTGATCGGTAGTAACGTTCTGCGCCGATTGAGATTGTAATTACTCATCAAAATTACCGTCGGCTAGAGTTCACAAGGCCGAGGGGCAACGCAGAGGATAATAATTAGACAAAGAAAATTTAAAAAGGACACCCTTGAAGTCCTTGTTTCAATGGGATTATATGCCAAGAAAAAGGCAAGCAAACATTTTCATAAAAGGACCATCGTAGAAACCAACGGGGGTCTATAGAATCTGCTGAACAAAACATATGTTCGGAGCTGCAGAATTATGCCTGTGCAGATAATGCCAGAAAGAAAAAGAAAGCCTCTATAAGCAAAGGCTTATTAAGGCTGAGAACCCACCTCCCGGGAGAGGAAAAGTTCGGTCCTTAAAAATTGGAGACGTAAGGACAACTGGAATCTCGTTAAAAGCCTCATGCCTTATGACCTCAAACGTCCATACTAGCTATGTGTATCTACCTGATGAGATAAAGAAATGAATATTGCATTGTATTTGTTAACTAAGACATTAATATTACTATTACCTTAATATTAGTATACCTTAATTAAGCTGTAGATAATAATGGAGATGCACCGTAGAGCATTAACGGTCGCTGTGCGAGTCGTTTTAACCTCTAAGCATCCATTTTGTGATGGTCGGACTATCCAAGCTAGGATTGAAACATTATTAGATTTCCGCCAAGGATTCGAAGCAACTGCAGACATTTTTGATTTACCCTCTCATCAGGTTTCAGTGCTGTCTGACTGGTTATATTAGTAAAGAGGACTCAGAGCCTAATTGCTATAATTTCCTACTCGTCAAAATCATAGCGTATTTGCCCAAGATTCAGTGAGTTCTCAGTCTCTTTTGACATCCGGTTTTTGAGCTGTCGGTGTACCAGAAAGAATGGCTTACGAGGGTCGAACCATTAAACCGAGAAGTTGCTATGGTATTATCGAAGAAATATCGGGTTGTCACTTTGTCAAATCCGAGAAATTGATACGCAACGAATACGAAAATTGTGAAACTGGACATACAAACAACAGCTAAAGATGGTTCAATAAAATAAGAATGATCGCGGACTAGTTGGCCTTTGTACTGCCTCATCAGTAATCAAGTAACTATTTTGTTACGATTGATGGACATTAGTAAAGCCTTCAGATGAAATGCTAAGTGTCGACTGAAGGTAAAGGCAGTCAGAAATAGACTTGACAGGTTTGAATGATTTTAGAAACAGGGGGCAACCAAAGTGACAGGAACCGACAAAATTACAGCTTCATCACTCAGGAAGCCTATGTTCCTGGCCAATTTTCTCTTGCTGTTGGATTCAACAGATCCGAACGGACCAATAGAGTAGATCGAAATTGTTCTTATTTTCATGAACAAAAGGCTCAATAAGACACAGACATACCATTGAAGACTATGTGATCTACATGCCATTATCTCAAAAACCAAACCATAGTGATAAAAACGACTAGTCTTTTATGGCTGAAGAAAGTTTTTCTGACATATTGTTAAGGCTTGTACCAATTCAATTGTATTATCGCAGCGGGTGTACGGTTTCCCCGAGATAAGCATAGACTTGTATTCGTTTGCTTTGCTATTGGAGTTTCCAAATTTTGCGGTTGGTCCGTGAGTTATTTAGTCATTCATGTGCTTTTATGAACGTTTGGAAAACCGAAAAGGATCAATAGTGTAAAATAAAGGACATAATGAGACACAGACAAACCACTGAAGATGATGTGATCTACATGTCATTATCTCAACCATAATACGACTAGTTATTTATTTCCCTGAGATAGGCATAGATGCTTGATCAAGAAGGTAAAGGATCAAGGATCAAGTCCTGACTGTGTCTCACTTTTTTTCAATTACATTTTAATTATTCCTTAATTATCCCTAATTGTCTTTTGGATGTAATGCCACTGTCATTGCACTGTTGGGAATAACAGAAAATGTAAAAATCACAAAAGGAATGTTTTTTTTTGGATGATAAATGGTATCAAATCGACAACGAAGTTTATGGTCTTTTTGTTATTTGAATTCTATATTTGAACTTGTTTCAAGGCAATGAATTTAGGTGATATGAATGAACGATGAAAAACTGTTGAAAACCGACTTAAGGCGTAAAAAGAGGGATATTTTTAACCGGCCGGTTGTTTATATTTTGATTCCTCTTTTCAGCCGAATTTGACAATCGGAAAAACATTGTGTGTCCTTTTGTGCCGGCTAAATAAGAGCGAAGGGCATCATAGTTAATCGAGTTATTCCGGCGCTTAACCGTCAAAAAACGCGACAAAGCCGCCTTCATCAGACATTGTTCACGTCTACACAAAGCTAACAACAATTTGCAATACAAATTTATAGTGGATATCTCTTTAGAATTGGCCCGTTGGGCCGGTTTAACGTCCCTGATCCATAAAACTGGGCTAATAACATAATTTCCTCTTTAAACGGCCTTTAGAAGCCCCGCCGGAAACCGCTCCCCCACACTGTGCCAAACGGCGTGGACTGGACAAATAGCGTCGATATCACCGGAATTCCTATATAGTCCGGGAGGAGCCGGTGGTACAATGAAACCTCCGTAATACCAATATTCATGTTACATGGATCGCAGTGAACCAGCCGGAAACAGGAAGGAAGGAACAATAACCAGGGTTTATCACTGTACATAATGCACGCTACGAGTCCGGACGACTCTTTACATGTGTAAATTATACGGAGGGATAATTAATATTCATTATTAATTAACCAGGAAACAGCAACTACAATAGAGACCGAATCGCTCAACTATTTCCCTTATGCCACTAACACGCAGTTACAAAATTATGAAAGGAATAGTTTGATCTGGTATATACGTCGTCAATGTACCAAATTCGTTTGGGCTCCACATGAGATTATGGAATAGGGGGGAGTGTAAGAAATAGAAAGAGAGAGAGAGAGAGAGAGAGAGAGAGAAAACATGAGGCAAAGAGGAGGGAGGAAGCGGCGAGAAATGGATTCAGAGAGAGAGGGAGAGAAAAACAGATACAGCCAGTGTTTAAGAGAAGATTGTGTATCTCTCTGTATCTCTCTCTCTCTCTCTCTCTCTCTCTCTCTCTCTCTCTCTCTTTCACTCTCTTTAATTCTCCTTCTGTTTAACATCTTACGAGTGAGAATAAATATTGGATATAGCACTATGTGGCTTTTCCTATGAGCTTAATAATTCAAGTGTACATTGGGTAAACGGATTTCGTCCATAACTTGATTGAAAGCTGTAATTTTTCCGGGCTGACGGATTGATTGATTGATTGATTTAGTGGGTAAGTAAAGGGCGGGCGATGATGATCTCTTAAGAGGCATCTCAGAGGCGTAGGAGTCGAGGGCCACTTCCGTACAATGTCTTGTTGATTGGGGCGAGTTTCCGGTCCGCCGGTGAGTACCCTCTTTCAAGCGAACCCCCGTGGCCGGCGAGGCTCCGCGGGCATTTTCTGGGGGAAATGACGTGGAAAATCTGATTGCGCCTGATTGCCTTCCACTGGGAAGAAACGTGATGCGAATATCGCCCGTCTCTCGTCGGGTTTTCAATGGGCGAAAAGGACAGAGGAGAAAAAGCCGATTGTATTAAATTTGCCTCCTCTTTTTTTTTTTGCGGTCGGACGGCCATCCGAGTCAACGGGCCCGATTATGCAGGGGCAACCGTTTCGAGTCGGGTTTGCCCAAATTTCATGCTCTCTGCTCGCAAATGAGACGACAATGCTGCACTGTTTCCGGAAGGGCATACACAAAAGAAATCACTCATCTGTCCCAATCTGCTTTATCTTTTCACGTCATTTTCACTTTTAAAAAATATTATTGTGCTTACATCTTACGGTGTCATTTACAAAAATATACCTTAACCCAACACTATATAGACATACTGATGGTTAGTGATGTTGATATTCTTCAAATACATATGAGCAAAAATAAACAATCACACAATCACAAGTACTTTCAATTGTATGGCATTATATCCAATGCAAAACATTCAACCCAACTGATTTTTTTTTCATTTTTCGATAAAAGAAAACTCTGCCCTTAATTTGTCTAATGGCTTTCATCAATAAATATTTTTTATGCTATGTTTCAAATCAGGAATATCGGTTAGATGTAAACACCCTTAATCCTTAATCCAAAACAGGATAAAGTATTCTCAATGCTTAATTTTTTTAGAATTAAAAATGTTTATTCAGTCTCATTTGAGTTCTGAAGCAATAAACGTGATTTCATAATTTCATTTTGAAAGTTAACAATTCCATTTAGTGCTTAGGATGTTGCGCGTGGTGTGTCATTTATTGATGATGGATGTTCCATCAGGTTTGCGGCGATTGCCATCGGAGTTCCCTACGAAACACCAGATGCTCTGTTAGACGATTTTGAGATACTGGGTCATACCATAGAAGGCCCGGTTCTGGACACCATAGGATCATAGACCTGCAGGATGACTGTTTTTTGATTTTTATGATTTTGCGAAACCGGCACCTTCCTGTTGTTCAAGCGATTCATCAGCTCCGCGAAGTTCGAGGTGGCCTAATTTCTGAACGCACTGCTCGAGAAAGATTAAATCAGTATGGACTGATGTCTTTTCGCCCCGTAAGAGGACCAGAATTGACCAGAACACACATAGTTTGACGGCTCGCATTTGCTCGAGTACATAGTCTTCGGACGATTGGTCTACTGCGCTAGACTACAGATGAGAGTAGACTTGTTCTACGATCTCCAGATGGGCGTGAAAGGGTGTGGAGAAGGCGAAGCCTGTAATTTTTCCCAGAGTCGACCTTTTCAACGATAAAATGGGGAGGGCGGGAATTTTAATGGAGAGTCACAAGGAGTTGGCTGTTGTTCGAGGAGCGTCTTTCACTGCCATTCCCTATGTGGACAATAGTTTGGAACATCATGCGTTGTTTATCCTCGATGAAATCAATGAAAATCCTACTCTAATGCACGATAATGCTCGTCCACATGTCGCCCGCATAGTACAAACGTACCCTCAATAGCATAACAACAGCGTGCCAGCCTGGCCAGCCTGTTCTCCTGCCTTGAACCCCTTCAGACGTCTTTGCGTTAAACTCAAAATTGCACGTCCATCATCATCAAGGGCTCTCAAGAATGTTCCCAGCTCCAGTAAAGAGACATTTCCAGACTGGTAGATAGTATGCCGAGGCTTTATCGATATCGACTTAAGGCAAGAGGAGGATTACGAGTACGCGATATTGAAATGTTAGTTAAAAATCTAAAACAAAATGAAAACAAATTTTGCATTTCCGGATTTTTTAAAATTTGTTTTTATATTTTATATGTCATTTTCCTTAGCAATTTATATTTATTTTTTTTTTCAGGCAGATTTAATTATTAAACGTTTAAGCATGGTTAGAGTTATAAAACATTAAAAAACGTGAAATAAAAATTACAACGACAACAGAATTAAAACAAAAACAACGTGAAAAATTAATATTTAAAAATATACACAAATCAAATTATATTACAATGTGCGGAATTTTTTGCCCTGTCAGTGTATTTGTCTTTCTCAATTTCTCGGTCCCTTCTAATTTGCCCCTTTTTTATACATTATGCTTTCCTACTTACCGGTTCTTCTGATTTAGCCTTCATCTCTACAATTAATAATAAAACATTTAATCTAAACCGATATAACTAAAGATTTAGGAATTCACTTTGACTATCAATTATGCATCAGATACCATATAGGTTAAACTTTTTCTAAAACTCTGATAACACTAAGGTTTTTAATTCACTATTGTAAATCTTTTACCTCTTTTGTTTTTCTGGTATTTAATGTTTACTCTATTGTCTGGTGTTCTCCTTTCAAATCAACAGCATCGAAGGGGGCGTCGGTGGCCGCAAGGTTTCGTCCTTGACACGGCGCTCATCACCGTAAGGTCAAGGTCCCGGGTTCGAATCCAGCATTCGAACCCGACATCCTAACAAATCGGCTTTTTTTTCAAAAACACCGGTACCCTGAGGGTTTATATGACCTCTGCTGTTTCGAACCCTCGTAAAAAAAAATCTTTGGTACTGAAACCGGTTTTTAAGCCACAATTTTTATTTCAAAATATTTATTCTGAACATAGATAATCTAGAAGCAAAAACTACACGGTTTGACTGTTTTCCTCTATAGACTATTTAATCACTTGATCTCAAGCCCTGCAATTATATTCTATATAAGGTTCTTTCTTATACAAGGTTCGATATCTGTAAATACACAACTTGTAATTTATTAATTTTCAATGCCCCTCTCTACCAGTTCCACTCTTCCGTTAATAGAATTCAGCAAACAGGAAATATACTAAATCTAAATTTATTTAAAGCTAGTCTAACATATTTACAATATACTAAAATGTCTAAAACATTTTTTTTAAGTTTTATAATATTGTAAATTTATTTGCTACCTTCATATACTTATTATATGATAATTATTCAGATATCGTAAGATGAAGTCTGATGTGATGTAGGTATCAGAAAAACATTTTCTGTATCGTGCAGACGTTTCGACCATTTATTGAGATCATCTTCTGGGCCTGGGATTTACAAACATAGTTTACATTTAGAAAATACATATAGAATGTGGAAAAGTGAATTTATACAATGCAAAATATATTTTATATTTCATGAAAGTATTTCTACTCACTCAAAGTGTTTGTCTTCTGTGTAGTTGTGTCATTCTTGTTGTTTGTTTTTCTGATACCTACATCACACCAGACCGCATCTCACAATATCTGAATAATTAACATTATATGTTTGTAACGTTTTCAATATTTTATGTTTAATTTTACAATTTCTGTTTGCAAATTTATATCAGCTAAAATAGATAGATATGTATATAAATAAATAAATACATATAATTGAGGTTTGGTAAAAGTTTATAACAAGATGAATGTAAACTAATAAAAATGGTAATAATTATTAATACCCTCAACAGTGATAACAGTATAGATCGATTTTCGGTTTCTATTACAAAGTTATAAACTATTAAAAGGTTGGTTCAATACACTGTTTTAAACCTTTGTATTGTGGATCACCATTGAAAGTGGAATATTAACGATTTAATCAGTGTCGAATTGATTTGAGTTGAGTGGGGGATATTAATCTCTCTGTGTTAAATCCGCTCCCGGCTCGACGAAGACAGGTTACAAATACAGGGCGAGTTTATATTAAGAGCTCTGGATTATGTTGGTACTAATGTTGATCGGGAGCACTAACTGAGGTAATGGAGAGCCAATGAGAATCAGGGGCCTGCTATTGCTAATAGATGCTTGTCTCCATTGATTACTCAATACCTCCCGGGCTTCAAGGGTGCCTCTATGATAATTTGCCCCCTTCCGAGTAAAGGTAATGAGGGGCGTTTCAAATGGAATACAGCACCATTAGGAGATTCAAAGGCTATTTACACAAGCGCTGAGGTTGACGCGGTCATAATTGTTGCAAAGTGGCGAGCGTGAAAGCCCCGCTGCAATTCCATTTACATACATCGGTTTCAATACTATCATTACATCAACGCGTGTTCCGCTTGTTTTTGATTAGAACCTTGATGGCTGAAAATTGGTGAAATAAAATGTCGCGACATGTTAGTCGATAGATTATTGGATTGTAATATAACAATTATATGTACATCGACTCTTACTGAAAATATTGTTCTGTCCTTTCACACAGACAAACAAATACACATACACACTCATTCTGAAAAACTTCATTATATTTTACTCTCACTTCTCATTCTCTACATTTTTCAATATCACAAGCTTTCTCTGTCAAGAATGAATGGGAAAAGGGAAAATGACGAATGGTAAGATTGAGAAGTGGAGAAAGAGAGAAAAATAAAATAAGTGGAACGTGAAAAACATGGAGGGACGGCCAAATGTGATATAATAGAGAAAAACTGAGTAATAGTAACAGAAAGAATGAAATAGAGAAAGTAAAAGAAAAAGAGAGGTAGGTTGATAGACAAATAAAGTTAGCTACACCTAGAAAGAGAAATAGATACAGACAGATACGTAGTTAGATAAATATACAGAAGGATAGATTTGATTTGATAATAGATTTATTTTTACAAATCTCGCAGAGTTAAGTCAATTTGACCGTTTTCACTCAAGGCGAAACGAACATTTTACAATTTGAACATGCGCTTCAAGATGATTATATATATGTATATATATATATATATATATGTATATATATATATATATATATATA
>CM077099.1:34206141-34221779 GCA_039619505.1 Cimex hemipterus
GAGAGAGAGAGAGAGAGAGAGAGAGAGAGAGAGAGAGAGAAAGAAAGAGAGAGAGAGAGAGAGAGAGAGAAAGAATGTTATATATTATATACATAACATATACCTTAATGTTTTCTATTTCTAACAGATTCTACTTTCGTATTAAAACCAATTGACATGAAATTTAACTGACAATCGGCTTAATGGCTTATTATTTAAACAGCTGCAATCCCAGGGTTTTCACCTAGATTAACCGATTTCAAAGATAATGGAAATTAGTGTTTGCGTTCGGATAATTGGCTAAAATGCGCGGTTCAGACAGTAAAGCTAATAGTTTGTGGGCTAGGAAGTAGTTAGATATGCCGTCGATTAGATTGAACACATGTTGTGTGCTATTCTAACAAACCTCGAGCCCACTGTTTAGATTCAGAACAGTTTTAGTTTTGATTAGGCCCCAGACATATCATCCCCCACCCCCTTAAACCATGTATATTTATATGCATTTATAAACAGCCGCTGGGAAAATAATAAACTCGCCTCCTAACGTAAAACCTAAACATAACATTATTCTTTGTAATGTATTTACAATAGTAAGTTGTTGAACAATAAAAAAAACAAAGAAAGAGGAAATCTGTTTATCGTCTTCTTATTTATAGGTTTTCATACGTTTGCGCAAGGTCTTTATTTGAAATTTCGATATTCTATTCACTTCATATCCTCCCAATTTTGTTCTTTTTGCAACAAGACAAACAATTGAGTGAATTAATTATGAATTAACAAAATCACAATCAAACTGAAAGTTTAATTTTCTCAAGATTCGGTCAAGGAAATTTTACAATGAAATTTAAAATAATCCTAAGATGAAATAATAATAAAAATGTAATACTACACCACCTGACCTATCAATAAATTTAATAAATGGGGGAAATTTTATCACTGCCTTCGTCATCATAGTATGAAATAATGTTGGGGGTTAACAGTTCCATTGTGTCACCATTAATGAAGGTTTTTAGTTGAGATAAAAAAGACAATGGCATGAGCGGGATTCGAACCCACGATCTTCGGCTAGATACGCAGCTGCTCTACCACTTGAGCAATCGTGACCTCGATCCACTCGGACATCAACTTCCCATCTCAACCCTTCCTTGTGAATTTTCCCTCCTTTTTGCCATTTTTCAAATGTCGTCTAATCGGATAACACAAGATAACTAATTGTAATATATTAATTGGTCAATCGGGCCAGGAAATTAGTGAATTTAATAAGTTCCATTGTGTGTTGAACTTATTACCAAACTTAAACTACGTACGCTTGTAGTGATAAATACTAAATTATTAAATTTCCCTCTTACTGTTCTTACTGATGATGTAGTGTTCAACTTTATACTACTATGTTGTTTTTCGTTCCTCTTGCAAACCTTCTCATCATTTGTATTAACATTTTCATGGAAGTAGTTGAGACTGAATTAATTTTATTGTGGTTTGTTTTTTAATATTTATAATAAAATATTCTTATTCTAGGGATGGAGAAAAATGGATACAGGAAAAATCGGATCAATATCGGTATTAACTAAGATAACTAATAAGATCCTAGTGAGTATTCCGTCGGGTTGAAGTCGGCGTTTTTTAAATTTCGGCGAGTTAGGAGAATCGCCTGGAAAAAAAATACCAGGTTGTAATATCGACACGCCCGAACGCGAGTTGACGAATACAGTTAATAAGCGGTTTGGAAAAGTCCAATTTGAAATTTTTCAAATCCAACTTCCCGCTACAGTTTGAAACCGGGCCCGTAGAGATGGAAGGGGCGTTGTGTTTTCCTCAGGTCCCGGATAGGTCCGGTGCACTGGGTGCTAATTTAGAGTACCGTGTTTACTCCTGCAATAACAATGCAACGGATTCCAGTGTTTTCATGACGTAAATGTGGAAGCGGCCACTCTAAAACCTAGTACAAATCTATGATGTTTAAACCACCATGGTACCACGGTGTTATTCCTTTGACCTATCGGAATTTTTTTAAATAAACAATTGCTTGATTTATTTTAGAATTAAATAAAACCTATCACTAAGGTTTGGGTCACTGCGTGTAGTGAAAATCCAATAATCCTGATAAAGCTTTCCTTCTTAGAAATCTTGAACCCTTAGGTGCAATACGTGAGTGAAATTCACAAGGACGTTAAATGAAGCCAATTGTATGCTATATATACATAAAATACAACATTTAGACGTGAAAATCGTAACACGATTCACGCATAATCGCTTCTGTTTGGAGTATATTTTTGTATCGTTTTTCCAGTAAAGATTTTTACAATATTTTCTAAATAAAGAGATACCTATTAGTAAATAAACCTTTATAAGTCCTATTTTAAAAAAGCTAAATAAAAACGTTAAACTAAACATTTAAAATTTATATAAAACATGCACCAATGAGATTATTTTTCAATGTTTGCGAAGTGGTGAATCTGTAGTTTTATCGTTTTGATAGTCAGGTGCTTTTCACGATTTTTTAGTTGTCGGTATACAAAATAAAAATAAAAATATTAATAATATTTGGAAAATTTCCTCATAGGGTCTGCGGGGCAATGCATTCAGTGCTCGTCGTCTATCTGAGATTATGTATATGACATTAAATATTTGTGCATCTTTTAACCAATTTTTAGGTTTTTCTTATACTCACCATCAAAATAAATTTAACAATAATAATAATTCACTTTTTTCGTCGTCCGATTGACTCCAATTAATATTAATCAATTATTTAAGGTTTTTAGTAGAGATAAAAAAGCCACGGGCGGGTTTCGAACCCACGACCTTCAACTAGATACGCCTCTACTCCACCACTTGAGCTATCGTGACTTCGATCCTCTCGGGCACCAATACTCCATCTCAACCTACAACCGTTCGAATCCCGCTCGTGGAACTGGCGTTTTTTATCTCAACCAAGATCTTACATAGAAAGAATAATTAATTGAATTGATATGAATATTCAATAATAGATAGTATTTTTTGTAGGGACGTTGACTTACTTATTTTTAGTTGTTCTTCGATAATTTGCTTTGTGATAAAATAAAAAACAGGTTATCACATGTCGAGCAGCCGAAACACATTTGACAAAATAAAAAGATCATCAACATCAACACTACAAATAACAATAATACCCGCCATTATTCATTATAATACTTTTTTATTACCCTATTGTTTACGAATAAAGTATATTTTATAAATGTGCTTTTTTAATATATTTCTCCAAATTTTTTTTACGTCTGGAAATTTCTTACTATTGGAAAACTCTCTACTAAAAATGGGCAAAGGCGAGAGTAGTACAAAAATGCCTGTCACACAATCGGGCTTAACGTCCAACTGCGCGGCGGGTTCGGTGGAGGAGGTGTCATTCCACATTTATCGTACCATCCATTAAAAACCGAGTCGAACACACAACCCCTCTAGAAGTTCTTACCTTTAGGCCACCACGGTCCACGAAAGGGGAAGATAGATAGATAGATAAAGATAGATAGATAGATAGATAGAGAGAGAGAGAGAAACTCGATTCACCGAAATCGACCTGAAACGGCCAAGTTTTAGAAATCTACATTGTGTTTTTAAATTTTTCGTAGTTTTTCTAGACTACAACAGCGTAAAATTCCAAATTATGTACAAAATAAATAATACAAAGTGACCAAGGTTTAGGTGTTTTGATTTAAATTTTCAACATCGGCTAATGGAATACCACATAAATTGAAAGTATTTTAAAAAGTTGTTTCTTCTTGCTATCGTAACTTAACAACCAGCGGTTAGATTGAATATAACAAGGAAATATATTTACAATTGTAAACAGATTACTTGGGGATAATGGAATCGCGGCAAATAAACAAACATGTACACGAAAGTACTTTTTGTGTTGTTGTTTTTGCGTATTAGGTAAGTATTACGTTTGTTTGGACTGGAACCTACAATACTGTAGATAAATTAATTAGGACTAATCTATAATATGGTAGTTTGTGTAGTATTTGACGTTAATTTTTTAATGCAAAATATATATTACTATGCTATTTATTGAATCTGTATTGTCTTCACCCTTAAATGTAAGAAAGGCCCTTCTAAAATCCTAATTTTGTTAGCTTTTGTAAATAAAATGTGTAAATTTCAATTCATCGTAACAACTTACTTTCTGCCTGACTCAACCTCAACAGAAAGCTGCAGCAAACTATAATACAGCAACTTTTATAATCGATAAATCACACATACAGTGAACAGTTTGAAAACGCAAAATATTAATGTTGTATAATTATTTCAATACGGCATATTTGTGTGGTGATTAGTGACCGTTAGTCGATGCTTATTTGGAAATCGGGAGATACGGTCTCGTGGTGGTATTGTGCCAACGTTTCGATATATTATTGCGATCATCTTCAGGGCCTGGTATTTACAAATGTTGTTTAAATTTAACAAAAACATGTTGGGTGTGGAAAAAAGTGTAATTAGATAATGCAAAAAATATTTTTTTCTAATTTCTATTCAGAGTATTTCTACTCACTCAATGTGTTTGTTTTCTGCGAAATACTTAATATAAAAAATATTTTTTGCACATGCAACATGTTTTTGTTGAATTTAAACAACATTTGTAAATTCCAGGCCCTGAAGATGATCTCCGTAAAGACCAAAACGTTGGCGCACGACGAAGAACCTACGTCACACAACAAGACCGCATCTCACGATTTCCGAAAAATCATTTAATGACATAGTAGCCATTTGTTAATTCTGTCTGTCTGTCTCTCTCTCTCTCTCTCTCTCTCTCTCTATATATATATATATATATATATATATATATATATGATATGATATGAGATGTATAGATATAAAGAGAAATAGAAAGGTACATAGATAGATAGATAGATAGATAGATAGATAGATAGAGAGAGAGAGAGGAGAGAGAGAGAGAGAGAGAGAGAGAGAGAGAGAGAGAGAGAAGGAAAGAGATAGTTGGTAAAATTGTTTTCAATTTATATCATTCTTACATAAATGATCGTACTACTTTGAATCTTATGATTTTTATTTTTTTCAATTATTATTATTACTATTTTTTATTATTTTTTTTACGAGGGTTCACAACAGCAGAGGGCATATAAACCCTCAGGGTGCCGGTGTTTTTGAAAAAAAGCCCATTTGTAAGTGTGTTGGGTTCGAACCCCGGACCTTAACTTTTCAGTGATGAGCGCCGTGTCAAGGACGAAACTTTGCAGCCACCGACGCCCTCTTATGCTTATTACGTATGATTATTAATAGTTATTCTATTAATATTATTATTCTTAATTTTTAATTTAATAATAGTTTATTTTTTCATTTTATTTATTTAGCATTTATAATTTTTTTAATAAATTTAAATTATTTTATAATTTTACATATTTGTGCTTAATATATACATATTGTGCTATATACATAAATTCTATTTTTTTACGAGTTGTTTAAAGAGTTATATTACTTTCGAACAGCTATAACTATGATGAATTTATTAATTTAATAAATCAATGTATATTATTTTAAAATTTTACATTATGGCGATTTAAATGATTTTAGAATTTAACGGAAAACAAATAAATAACATAATTTGAAAAATTGTCACGTTCTCAATTAGTTATCCATGATTTTTTCGAAACTAAAGATTTGTGCCCCAGCCGGGATTCGAACCCACGAACCTCGGCTCTATTATATTTTGGCATGGGCGATAGATGTCCGATAACAAGAGCGTCCTGAGCAGAGGCGTATTTAGTCTAAGGCCGAGTGTGCGAATCCCGACAAATTTTTCATTTTGAAAATATCGTGTACTATTAATGGAACATAATAATAAATTGCCAAGTTATATAAATAACGAATTATTTAACATTCCATGAAAATGCTTATCGATTCCGTCCAGATTTTTTTTTTTAACAATAGTTTCATATTTTATTTGCTAATGATGTACTTTTGTACCAAAATTATATTATTTATAGTAAGATTAAAAATTACGATAGGCAATTTATTATATCATATACTGAGATTTTTGAAATCTGTTATATTTTATTGGTGCCTTATAATCATAGATAATAGTTACATTTGGACTTGAAGCTCTTTAATAGAACTGTTACGGTGAAAAATAAAAATACTGGGTACTTCTTTTAATTAATTAATCTTTTTGTGTAACGTCTTAGTCGAGATGAAAAAGTTTGCTTCACGGGCGGGATTCGAACCCACGGCCTTCGGCTCGATACGCCGCTGCTCTAACCACTCCAGATATCTTAACTTCGATCCACTCGGACACTACCTCTCCATCTAACCATACAGCCACTCGAATTTTCATACCGGATACCCTTGAAATGCTGAATAGCTGAATCACTACCGTGATAAAAATTAATATTAACAATCATACACAATGAGCATAAAACCCAAAATAGTGTGATCATTTATGTAAGAATGATAGAAATAGAAAACTGATGTTTAAATGACCAACGGAAATTGTATAATCTCTACCTATCTCCTTTTTCCTCCTCTCTCTCTCTCTCACCCTCTCTCTCTCTCTCTCTCCTCTCTCTCTCTCTCTCTCTCTCTCTCTCTCTCTCTCTCTTCCTCTCACACACACACACACACAACACACACAAATAAAGCAAACCATTTTTAATTAATCATGAACAATACGGGTGTCAAGACAGATCCCTGAGGAACACCAACAGTTATTTCACGAAGTTGTAAGAATTTATTGCCTGACTTGAGTCCATGCCTTGTCTAGGTAGGAAGATATTGATTGAAAATAGTAGGAAAATTTGATACATTTTTTGTAACATCCAAATTTACATATTTCCGTAAAAATATATCACGATTGGCGCGAATTTTTTTACGCTTTTCTTATATTGAAAATAATTACGCACTTTTATTTATGTTTTCTTTTCCATTATGGACGAATTTGATTACGGCTTATTTTGTACTTTCATTTGTAATTTTAAACAGGGTGTGATTCCAAATTGCATATCAACATAAAAATCCCCCTCCTCTAAATTATCCGTAGTACACCTTTCGTGATGTACCTCAGAAATAATTATGTACAAATTTCAATACAATAAACTGTACATTAGGTAAAAGGTTTCTTATCGTTTGCATCCAGGGTTTGCTATTTCATCTAAAGCTAATTCCAAATAAATAAAAGGCGGACAGTCGCTTTCGTATCGCCTTTTACGGGTAAACAAGCAAATAAGGTCTGAAAGTTATTTTTTAGTTTTGAAAGTAATTTTTTTTTACTACGTATATTAAATATAAATAAGAAACAGGAAATAAACGCCAGAATAAATTAAATTGCACTTTTATTTATAAAATTTTTCTCGTGCCTTACCTTCAATAATTCAGTGTCTTAAGTACTGAAAAATGTCCCTTTATTAACCGGATAAACCTGTAACTTGGTCGTCTACTTGTGATCACTGTATTGGCTCGTCAAACACGTTTCGGAAATTAGCCACTATTGGGTCTGTATGATTTCTTCGTGGGTCATTTAATACTCCTACAGTAGTTGGGGTGCGTACTTCGGCTTTTATGTGCTTTTGGGGTATTAAGTTTTTATTGTAACGGTCTTTGTGATCTGGACGTTTTCTATGCCAAAATGAACTTTTTTCTCAAAAACGAATGTTATCTGTTTATTCACACCCAATTCTACTGTTTCTACCAAATTGAAACATTTCCAAATCAAATTCAAGGTCGGTCTAAATCAAATCGAACTTCCGTCCCAATTCGCACTGTCTACAAACAAAATTAAAATTTTTCCATACCGAATAAAACTTTCTATACCAAATTCCTTTTTTTTCTCCTTTCTGCGTGTATGCTACAGGACACGCGTTCATTTTTGAATGTATTGTTGAGGATGTGCTATTTTTTACTGTGAGCTGAATCGTTCTTTCTAATGTTTAATCTTTTCAATAAAAAAACAGGTTTACTATTATTTTCTTATTTTAAGTTTTTTTAATGTAAATAAACTACATAATTTTGTAATATGAAAAATTAATGGTCTGAATTTATTTATAATTTTTGTTTAAAGTACTGTTAGTTTTAACAATTGGGTAACATTAAGTATATTATTACAATGAAAATTATTGTCAGAATAAATTATTTTGTACTTTTTAAGGGCGTTTTACTTCATAACTAAACTACGCCCTTTAGTCGTGTGTACTTTTAAAAACCAAGAAAGTTAATAATTGCAATTAAGTTTTTAAAAATTAAATTTCTTAAATGTTTAATTTACTATTATTTATAGCAACAAATAGTTTTCTATATGAAATGTTATACATACGGCTTAATCACAAAAATTAAAATGTTTGAAAATTACGTAAAAATTAAACGTCAAATATATTTTTCACAGATTTATATACAAATTAAAACGGAGTTGGAAAAAGTCCGTTACCGTGGACAGTTTTTAACTTTTTTGGTAAGTTATGAAGAAAAGAAAGAGTATTGTTAGTTTTGCGAATACACATGGTAGAAAATTAAAATTTTAAAAAGCAAGTTATGAACATTTTTTTTTTTTAATTACAAAAAATGATAAAGATTAGTCACCAATTATTCAAAAATGTATATGTTGTAATTATTATTAAGAATCATGAAAGGAAGGTTTCTTTAAGTATTTTTGCAGTACAATTTGATATTCAATGAGAGTACAACTAGCAATATTTTAGCATTGTAAGATAGCTTGGTTTTCTATAAAAAATTATGTACTTCATGATAAAGTTCCTCCTTCGTAGCACAGATATAAAAAAAGAAAAGGTTTCCATGTAAATTATATAGAGTTGTAAGGTGAAATATATTGTTAAAAGTGTTTACAATTAATAAGAACGAAAAGGGTGTTGGAATGAATGATGCCCGCGTAGATATTATCTGTGGGCCATTAATCGAACTTCTGCCCGGAGAACTGTGGAAATTCAACGCTCCTTATATCGGAGGCCAGTATAAAAGGTGCAATTTCAATTTTGAACATCGCCACTATAAAGTCCTTTAACACCCCGAATATATAAGCTTCGATCTAGAACCGATATTCTTCCTCTTTTTTTTTTTTTTGCCTCTTGAACAATCTTTCAGATAATTCTTCCGTCTGTTCTTTTTGTGGCCACCCTTGCACAAAGGTCCTGACGGCTTTTCGACAGGTTAAACCGGGCCGTATTTGCAATTTAAATCTCCTCTTTGACGGCTTTTGTCCCAAAAATAAACAGGTCGATGACATTTCCAAGCATCGTCTCCCTCTTCCCAGGGAATCAAATGTAACTGAATCCCGTGGGGAATGTGACAAATATACTGTACTACGATCTTCTTTTTTTCTAAGAAGAAACGATAAAATGATATTTGCCAATAACGAATTCATAGTTAATAACGATAGTTAAACAGCCAATGTTTTGACAATTTTACGCGAAAATTGTATTATGGCGTTGACAGATATTAGCAAGCCGGGTTGAGTTCACCAGGCACTCGGCCTTCTGGCTTATTCCGCCTTCCTAGTTCACTAGTTCGGTGCTCTCAATTTTTTTACAGTCTAAACAGGTCAGCTACCCAACATAGGACAGTCAAGCAACACAACAAAACAACCATTATAATATCAACTATTAAAAAAAGGATATAAAAATAACAATAACAGCAAAGAAGCGATTACACTTTTAACAAAAATTCAATATTATATATAGATTAATAAATAGCACTACAAAAGTAATAAATAAACCCTCAATCACATTTTAAAGCACGCTCAACATTTTTTAGGTGTCCGCACTGATAGCGAATTTATTTAAGTAATGCACAGCTGTGTAGATTGAAGACTGTAACTAGAATTTGTCCTGTGCTGTGAAGTACCAAAGAACTCATGGGTCCGTAGTTAACGCTGGGGAACCCTAAAGCCAATTCAAGATAATATCTCCGGGGAGTCCATTATATTATTTAGGATCTTCCACAGAAACACAACACAAGCCAAGACTCTTCCATCCTACAGAGAATCCAGGCCTACCTATTAGAGCAAGCCTGGCTGCATAGGAGCAATGATGTACTAATAGTATTTGTAGTATTTCGTTCTCTGTTTTTATCAGGTAAGATCAACTTAAAGAACTCGGCGACCAAACAACACCGGCACCAGAGATTGATTGAAATTGGGTAATTTTTTTTCAAAAGGGTTCGTAAAGTCAGCAGTTTGTATGAGTACGAATCCTAAATTTTTAAACGATTTACATCTAAAGGCTTTTGTTTCGCAGGTTATGTCTGTATAGGGCCGTTGCTTACCATTTCTAAGAATTGGTGTCTGATATTATTAATTATGTTGTATTCACTAATTTCGTGGTCCGCTTGACCAATCAATACATTACATTTAATTAAGGTTTTTAGTTGAGATGAAAAAATTCAACGACACGAGCGGGATTCGAACCCACGATTTTGTCGTCGAGAATCCAATCCGATTCCACATTTGAAAAATGGCAAAAAGGAGGGAAAACTTAAAAAGTGGGGTTGAGATAGGAAGATGATGTCTGAGTGGATCGAGGTCACGATATCTCAAGTGGTAGGGCAGCGGCGTATCAAGCCGAAGATCGTGGGTTCGAACCCAGCTCGTGCCATTGACCTTTTTATCTCAACTAAAAACCTTAATTAATTATGTTGTATGTTATATCCCCTTTGTGTTGAATCCTTGAATTATTTAGTACCCATCAAATTTGATTGTTTATGGAAACTAAATAAGCCTTTACTAGGTTTTTTTTCAATGAATATTTCCAGTGGTTTAGCTGAGTTCCTAGAACATTTGTTGGGTCGTTCTCATTGCCTCTGTGATGTATAGGTTTACTAATCTTTGTATGCTGCCTAGTTTTGGGGTAGCTAGTTTTTGTTGAGCTTTGGACAACCAGATTACTAACGCGTAAGTTATTTTGGGTCTTATTACGGCGTGTACAGCAAGTGGGCCATTTAATCATCAGGAATTGACTAGGGTTTTTCTTATGGTCATTAGCGATATTTTATCTTTTGTTATGATATGTTGCAAGTAAGGGTCTAGGTTAATTTTTAATCAAAGATTTCCAGGTAAGTTTTTATCCACAGCATTTAATTATATAAACATAGGCCTTTTATTTTTAGGCCATGTTTGTAGGTTTTTCTTTAAGTCCGCGTTGTGAACACCATTGTTCCCCCATGTTTAGTGCTCCATGGGAGAGCTCTTTTAATGAATGTTTAATGTGAATTGTAAATCTTTTACTTTCTAAACCAGCCAAATTTGGATTAGATAATAAGTAGAGTAGAGGAATTAATAATAAATTATCTATACAAAACAGCAGGCCAACGAGAACTTAAATTGTTTGAATATTATTGTTAGTCCAAAACAAATAATGAAATCAATTGAACGTTTTTTTTATTCACATATTTAGTTTCTAAATTTGCCATTTATGTTGAAACAATTGTTTTAAAAGAAAGAATGATAATATTGTTTCTTCTCGGAAATCCGCCTACCAGATAATGTATCAAAACAGGCGAAACGAAGAACTGTTGTACATTTTCTTCACAATTACAATGGCCGGCCGCCCTGAACGGTTATGCTAATTCAATTGTTAATCGAGCAGAATATGGCAGCTCTCGCCATTACAATGCTTTGTTTTTCCCGGCGTAATTAACAAGCGGGAAAAAATCCCCAACTGTGGGCACGCCGCTTTGTGAGAACACCGGGATAGATCTTTGTTTTTCGGATGTAGTCCGTTATGCGGAGGATGGATCTGAACTTTCCCACTCCGCGATCCAACGTTGCATGCTAATGGAAAAGCGACGCTATATTCTGTGCTCATCGTATTGACGAAGGCGACAGTTGTTTGTGGTTCGCGCTCAGATGAGAGATATTCATGAAAGAAGTACATATTAAGATGTACAACTCTTTCAGTTTTTTTTCTGAAAACAGAACCTTTTCCTCAGTAACTTGTACTTTTTCAAATCGGTGTTGAAGGTTATTTTAATGGAATTGAGCTTTTTATAAAACAATTGAACAAAATTCTAATAATTTAAAAATTGTTGTTAGGAAATCAGATTACAATTTTTACCATCGCATTTCTAATTTTCTAATTTTAACAACATCAAACATAGAAAACAAAACATTCCACTTTAAAGATTTGTTCTGACCTTGGTTGTGTTTACGATTATATTTTTGGTAAATACCGAGTGAGGGTTTATAAAAGACGTTTTTTCTTGCTGCCTATTTCATTAGAAAACTAGAAATATACTATGAAATATTATATAATACACGGAGTGTGTACATTTTAATTGTAAAAAATTCACTTTGAGTGCTATTTTATCACCGTAGGTTCATCAGTGAGTTAATGAATAAATTTATTTAGTAGGCCTGCCTCAAGGAAAACGTCTTCTTCAGAGCGATACAATGAATTTTGAGATCTTCATAGAATTTTGAACAAAAGAAAGGATTTCAAAATTTGTCAAACTAGACAAGGACGTTAACAAATTTGATGATCGCAATTAAAATTCAAAAAGCACCAGCAGCTTCTAGATGCAAAATTAACTGTAAGACGATAATGAGATTTACAAACACAAACAGAGGAAAAAATAAAATATATTATTAACGTATATATTTTTATAATATATTTATTCACAAATTATTATACAATTTGGACATTCTGAGATGCAATCTGGTGTGACGTACATTTCAGAAAAATATTTTCTTTATCATGCCAACGTTTCGATCTTTATTGAGCCCTGATGATGATCTCAATAAAGATCGAAAAGTTGGCACGATAAGAAAATGTTTTTCTGAAACCTATATCACACCTGACTGCAGCTCACGATCTACAAATAATCATTGACTAACGGTCATGGAACACTACACATTATTGTGCAACAATGATGTTTTTCTAAAGACTTTTTCATTGAGATGTTTAATCACGTTTGCAAGAAAATGAAGGGGAGTAGGCAAATATAAAATATGACGGAACATGAAAATTACAAGGAAAACGCCTGCAGTTGATCTCATGACCGCAATATGGCAAAAAAAGCGAGCATAACTATCAAGAATTTCCAACTCCAACTAACATACTATCAACCTAGAGATCTTATTTGTATTTGATTAAAGTGCTAACATAAAATGAAAAATAACAAAATTATTAAATTAAGCGTACATCAATATTCAGGACAATGGGTGTTGTACGTCCTCTGTATTAACTGAATTTTATACCTTTTATAACTCTTAAAGTTGGATCACAACTCTCAGAAAGGTGTGTTTTGTATAAATTCTTGAAATTTCACAAATATTTTAAACAATAAAGTATAAAATCAATATGTTCAAGTGAAGTCCGTAATTATTTAGACTTCACTGATAAACCATTATTTAGAGATCGTGAGATGGGGTCTGGTGTGACGTAGGTTTTAGAAAAACATTTTCTTCATCGTGCCAACGTTTCGATCTTTATCGATATCATCGTCAGGGGTCAATAAAAATCCAAACGTTGGCACGATAAATAAAATGTTTTCTGAAACCTACATCACACCAGACAGCATCTCACGATTTCCGAATAATCACAGACTAACGGTAACTAATTGCCACACATTTCTTGGTTCAATATTATTCTCGAGCGTGATGTCATCGGTCCTGGTAATTCTAATAAGTTAAGCAATTTTTATATTCGTTTTTCCGAAATTTACAATTTTTTGTTGTTGCTTTTAAATTATGAAATTGCCTAATACATTTTCAATTATCATCTGTTTTATACATCAGACGCTGTAGATGTTTTTTCTTTTTTAAATGTAGGATGATTTTTTTTTTTTTTTTGTTTGACAGTATTCATTTATTAACTCTCTCAACACGACACCCATTAATGATCTATTTAAACAGAAAACTAACACTTTGAGCGCTGAAGATGATCTCAATAAGGATCGAAACGTTGGCACGATAAAGAAAACGTTTTTCTAAAACCTACGTCACACCAGACGGCATCTCACCATTTCCAACTAATCATTGGCTAACGGTCACTAAACACCACAACTTCATTTATAAATTTGATGACTTGTAGATAGTCTATACTTTGTTAATGTTGAAATAATAAAATCTACTATTGTTTGTATTTTCTTTTAATATTGGATCGTTACTCGCCTAACAGATCGAAAATCTATAAGGAAATTATAATGCAATAAAAGACTTCCAAGGTGGGCAACAATTTGCGCCCAATATTTCGACATTATCGGAACGATTGCAATCTTTACCTCATATTATTTGACAACAATTTTTTTTTATATGTAAGTGGACGATAATACGTGATCCGAAGTGTTATCAGATCTTTCTTGTATTGCGATACCCGCACCATCTCTTACTACAGCCTCGAACTAGTGTATAAAAAGGGGAATCGGATCTTCACGCCGAGTCGGAAAGAAACTATTTTCGAAGATTTCACCCGAACTAAATAAAAAAATTTATCTGATTTTTCAATCGATTTTAAATAGTAGGTGATCTGGAAGATGAAATCGTGGCTACAAAATTTAGGGTTTACCTTCAATCAAATATTGATATCGAGTCATTTGTCGAAAACTATGCAATAAATAATTATAAATTAATTAGAATTCTAAACTAATGTTTTATAATCAAGAAAATTTGCCTTATAAAAATGTTTTTAACTATGTAATGCATTTTTAGATCATATTGGTGATTTATCAATATTATCAAATGTAATATCAATTATTAAATTTATCCACATTGCCTTATGATCATAATTGACCATATTTTATTTATTCCAATTAATTATTCTTTTTATCTAAAGTTGTTAGTTAAAATGAAAACTTAGTGCCATTTCATATCTACTCGTGGCAATCTTGGATTTAAAAAACAATTAATTGGTTTAATTATTAGCTAAATTGTTTATATGGTAAGGAGAAATTGGCGGAGTAAACATACAAAAGAACATCAATTTTAAAAAAATCTCTGCTTTTTATCATTTTGAATTTTGTCTTTGGACGTAGATAATGTGGAAACCGAAAGTTTGGGTAGTTACGCGATGTATGAAAATTAGGAAAATATCCAGTTTTCAAACAAGTTGTCATTTAAGACTATTTTGAACGCGAAAATTTCTTATATGCTTGCAGGAAGGGGAGGGGGGTTGTACACAACGTAGATGGAAATAAAAATAGAACGACTTTCTATAGGCTTGATTAGAAAATTAGTACTGGGGATGTGGACAAGTTGCTCAAAACAAGAAAGCATGAAATTCATTTCGTTCCATTGTTCCACAAGAGCGATATCGAACAAATTCCGCAATTAATGACCCAGTATTGGCATGAACTAATTCATTTCCCAATATATTAACAAATAAACGTTTTACAGTATCCGTTTCGGTTTATGTGTTTGGTCCATTCGCTTGAACTTATTTTGTAATTGTGTCCAATATGAGTGAGCGGAATGCGGACTTGAAAATAGGTTTTCTCAGTTAAAGCTGCAAAGTAAAGTTTAAAAAAATATCTGTACTTTTTTTTAAAAAAAGGAATACTTAATCACTATTATTTCTCTTATTGGTAAATAGTTATTAGAGAGATAGATGGACACAAGTAAAGACGGACAAACAGATAGAAAGAGTCTGACAGACATAACAGAAAAGTAACAGAGAGAGAGAGAGAGAGAGAGAGAGAGAGAGAGAGAGAGAGAGAGAGAGAGAGAGAGAGAG
>CM077099.1:34231779-34254050 GCA_039619505.1 Cimex hemipterus
GTGAGAGAGAGAGAGAGAGAGAGAGAGAGAGAGAGACAGACAGACAGACAGACAGAGAGTTGTGTGTATGTGTGCGAAATAGATGGCTGCATCAATATATCATAATACCTAAAGGCAGAGAGAAAGATGGAGAATGTGAAAAATAGATAACCAGATAGATGAATATGTCGTAACAGAGAAAGGAAGTAGGGGAAAGTTAGAAAGAGTAAGAAAGAGAGTGGAAGAGGGAGGGATAAAGTGAAAGAGAGAGAGAAAAAAAGTGGAAAAACTCCTTGTTGAAGTGCTTGAATTATTGGATGGACTAACATCTACATATAAAAGAGAATGAATATTTATGTTGAAAGAAACAAATACACCATCATAAAATAATAAAGACGAGCAATGGGTAGCTGAATTAATAGATGGATAGAAAATTTATGTTTGTAGTTAAATTAATAACTATTGTTTATAGAAAAGGCAATGAAAATTGGGATTTTCAGATAGCTAAGAGATATTTTGATGAAGAAAAGACGTGCGCCTGGCGACTGTTGTAGACACATAAAATTTATTTGTGCATTTTAGAAATCATTGACCTGGATGTATTTAAGTAGAAAGTATTATTTAATGTACATTAAAGATTTAATCATTAAACCTTTGTTTAATAATTTAATTGACACATTACACAAAGGAAAAACTTTTTTTTTATATATATACAAAATATGTCGAAACGAAGAATTTTTCAGTAATAATACTAATCAGCGAACAATTTAAAAAAGTCAGTATTATTTCACAAGATTCAAAATGCAACGGTGGTGAGTCTTTTTCGGAGAGTTTTCAGAATATCGTCAGTCTGGATACCGAACGGAACGAAAATAAAGGAAAACAAGTAGAAACAGGAAAAAGAGAAAATATACGACAGCTACATAAACCTGTATAAATCAAAGTTAACGAACCAAAATTTATATTCGCCGGCTCTATCAAAGGACTGGTGCCCGGTCTTGTTAGACAATGGACGGTAAATATGAGATAGGGGGGGTTCATAGCTAATGAGTCCTCCGGTGGTGGATTTAATGGAATTTTCGGTAGATTTAGTGTCACCTCCTCGCCGATAAAAAAAAATGCGGTGGGGGAAAAGTTGCTCTGCCACGACCATAAAGATGTCAAAGGGAGGAGGACGAGAGGAAGATTTTTGAGAATGCGTGTCTGAGTCAATGTCTGGTATATTTGTCCTCTCTTGTATTAATGCTCACCGTGATAAAAGCCGGTCTCGTTTTTCAGCACATTGCTCCAGAGGTAAAAAGGTGTTAGGAGTACCCTCAGCAAACCGATTTTTCTCTTTTGAATTCCAAATTGGGGGACAACCAGTTAGCCAGGTGCTCATATGGAATTGCGATTTTTTCCTCTAACTCTTTATATTTAATTCTTTAGATAAGCAAGAGGAAATAAATTATTTCTAATTGCCACTTGTTTCAACGTTACTATAGAAAAACGTATGTTATTCTATGTTATTCCTGGGCCATCTTCAAGAACCACACACTCGGAGACGAAACCGGACACTTCTATTTATTTGTTTATTGTTAACTTATTTTTGTTATGTTTAACTTGTTATTTTACTCATATCTAGGTATAAAGATTGATAGTTGACATAAAACGTAAACAGAACATTAATAACTTGTGGGGCGTCGGTGACCGCAACGGTTTAGGTGTTGACACGCCTTTCATCACTTTAAGGTAAAGGTCCCTGGTTCGAATCCAGCGGGCCTGCATTCGAACTTGACATACTTAGAAATGTTTTTTTTTTCAACCCCCCCCCCCCAAAGTATGCTGACGTTTCTCCAAATTTATTAACATCTTCACGGTAGGTACGATTTGAGCTTTTCAGTCCATGTTATAATTTTACGTTTGTAGGTTGAAACAAACCTGTTTAGCCATATTTCTGCCTTCTTTCCTATGTACGGAAAATTAATCAGAACTGTATTCAGATTCAGCCAAAGGCTGGCGGGGCGGTCTTATATCCTTTATATTGCTCAAACGGAGATAGTCAACACCAAACGGTTCGTTTCGTAAAAGTGAACTATAAAACAATCATCAGAAATTTCGAGAGAATAGTCCCACATCAGTTCTTTACTATTCGAGAGACATTCGAGTGGTAAAGCGACTATTTGCAAATCAGCATTTTGCCTGAACATTTCAATATCGAGGGGCTGTTCTCATCAGATGAGTACCAGCTCGGTTTGATCCATGTGTGGAGAACGCATCATGTGCCATTCGTGAGCCATGGCCTTTTCAAAGACCGTCGGCTATGGCACTGGGTTGAATCAACGTTCTTGCCTGTTGTGAACTGATTACCATAGAATGACTGCTCTAAGCTACATTGAAACGCGTCATAAGCGTCAATATATCAATGATTTTCAGCTATTTTGGTGAAGTTTCTTTGAAACCATCATAATTAAATAATTTTGATCAAACTTATACATTACTGAAATCTTCAATTTGGTTTTTTGTCACTTTCAGTCTGGCTTCATTAGACTCCAGAGCGGACACGAATAGGAGTATCGGCGATAACACCACCGTCTACAAGAGAATTTTGTTGGCCGGTGACACACTGGAAAGTGGATTGCTATTTTCACTCAATCTACATGAGTTTAAGGTCTAAGATGTTTTACCCATTTAAACTACTGCGTTACTCTTTCTTTGATTTTTTTATGGTATACTAGGTCTACATGACAACGGTCTTCACTGGCAGAAAACTGTTGCCTCCGTTTTATCGTGATTAAATTTAATTGTCTGACGATTGCAGAAACTTCCTTCATACATTGCGCTGTCTAACATGTTGGGTAGTGCAAGAGGAAAAGAAGAGGGCGATATCTTCAATGTAAAAAAACCAATTTTACGTTCTTTGGGCAAGGTATTTTGTTGAAAACAAGGACAATGAAGATAAACCCAAGTTGGAACAGCATTAATTTTTTTTTTTGGTTAAACTTTGGTAAAAAAAAATCCCAATTTCCCTCTATCACTTGTATACAAATTTATCTTTAATTGTGAGAATCCATAATTATTTTCTGTAAAAATCCTTAATAATGACAATAATTTAATCGATGACAGGTATGCATTAAGGAGACAAATAAATATTATCCACCTCGTTTCCAAGACACAAGAGTTCATGGGCAAACGGTCAGCCGAGGAATCTCAAAAGTCTCGTTCCCACACCCCCACCTTTTTTTCCACGGTTAAAAAAAAATAATTTGTGTTACATTCCCTGTCCGCAAAAGCTACACTTATAACATCAGCGTATCAGTCTTATTGATCCGGGAATTACAGGCCTCCGAGGGGAGTTATTGAAATAATTACATATTATAATTAAAATGAAAACAAAACGCCGGCTTCGAAATAATTATCGATAGGCACGCAATTTCGGAGTGGAAACCTCGGATCCGAGAACTTAACGTTGTTCAGCCCGTATGATTATGATTGTGGCTTGCAACTAACAACCTATCGGTGTTTCGGTAGTTCCATATTAAATAACAATTAGCTTAAGAACCGGCAAAGCTACTGGTTAAGCTTTGTATTTATTTAATTAAAAATCATCTTATATTAATTTTTTTATTTGTGCCTATACAATCCATACAGAATATTTTTGATTATATTCCTATAAATTCAAATATATTGAATACAAATATATTGGTTGATTTTTATTCGATTGATCTTTTTCTGTTCTGTCCCCCGTCTATATAATCCAGATAATCAGGCCGAACCATTACCCATTTTTTCCCATTGTGGCGTTTTTCTTTCCCGACTTCCTTCCTCAGCCCCTTCAAAATCTAACATGAAACATCAATATCTCAATGGAACTCTCAACACGACACACAAAAATGGCACATCTACACAGAAAACAGACATTTTGATCGAGTCTTAAATTTCTAGCATTGTACAAATTCATTTTTTTTTACATCCTACATGTGTTCGTATAATTTAAAATTGTATAATATTCAATTTTTAAACCCGTTCAACTTTTTTTTTCGAATTTTCGAATTATTCATATTTAGACCATACGGATATTATCATTTCTGCGTTACAAAAAGAAGTTTTGCATTTCAGATATGACACATGGCAAAATGGAGGGAAAATTCGAAAGGTGAGGTACAGATGGGAAGATGGTGTCCGAGAGGATCGAAGTCACGATAGCGCAAGTACTAGAACAGCGGCGTATTTAGCCGGGGGCCGTGGGTTCGAATCCCGCTCGTGACGACTTTTTTTACCTCAATAAATACTTTATGTAAACATTAATTAATAGAAAAACGTTGTTCTGTCAATCGGACTACGAACTGTAATGAATTTAAAGAATGTTTATAAATTCCTGATCTCAATAAAAATCGAAAGTTGATTGGTAAAAGTTTTTCTAAAAACTACGTCACGCTAGATCACCACCACCACACGATATTCTAATAATCATTAACTAACGACCACTTAACACTATTAATAAAAGAGTGGATAACAGTGAAGTACTATTGACTTTAGTCAATGTTTTCATAATTGGGAGCATGAGTTGCTGTTAAACATTTTGAAATGTAGGATGTTTTCCTCAAACAGTACTAGAATCCATGCAGGGTTCAATTATTGTTTGAATATTTAGAAACATCTTAAGAAGACCGTCCCGACAAAAACTAACCGCGACAAAAAGGCCAAAATTCTAAAAAAGTCAGCCTAAGTAGTGATATCTATATCGTGGTTTACCTCATTTCACTCCTGCTTTCAATTTCATTGCTTATCATTCACCGAGGAAGGTTTATTTAAAATAAAAGATCAAAATAATTCGAAAGTTCAATGAATAATGAAAATTGTGAAATATATGTATTGTTTTCTTATAACTGCCACGAAATTTAGTTAATTGTGCAAAAATAGATATACTTTGAAAATTTAAATTGAGAATTCGTTTCAAGAGAACGTAGGAAAAGAAGTGTGCTTCAGACTGATTCTGCCAATGGTTATTAGCATTTGCTTTCTTTTTTTTGGCAGGTAAATTGTCTTGTACAATTTTTATTAGTTATGATAATGCAGTTAAAGGTATTATATTGTCTGAGTTTTTACAAAAGACTTGGCCTTTTTAATTTTTACACTACCAATTTTACTGAAAATTAAATACGGTTCTAGAGATAATTTGTTAGGGAGATTTTGCAGAAAATTTAGAATTTTGATAGTATGGTGTGTTTCAACGACATTTTGACACACTATGAAAATATTTTTCATTACAAAAAATGAAACTCAAATACACAGTGATTATCGAAATGAAAAATTAAGATTTCTTTTCCTGTTCAACTTCCAACCCAAGTGTACTACAGCCAGACTTTTGTCAAAATTTCATAAAGTTTTATTCGTTAATCCATTTTTTTCACTTACAATGACTCCTAGTTGATATAAACGTGACGAGTGAGGCTTTCGTACCACTATGTAAAATATTGAAAAAAGAAGAAACGTCATTCATTACCTTCGAGAAACTGGCTGTGATTACTATTATACGAAAGGGATGGTGCGATACAAATTTTAGGTAGCGATCTGGGTTTCTTGGTTTTTTACACCAATCTATGATTATTTTATTACGAATGTATCTAAAAATGGTATTATTTGGTTGTTTTCAATTTCATGTGTAAATTGTAGGCGTGGGTGAAAGCTGTTGAATGTACTAATGAAGTGTTTGACTTTGATCTATGGGAACTGCTCTCAATATATCATCTACGTATTTACGGTGAATTACTGCTAAATACGTACAACAATTTAGATACAATGAGACACAATTTAGATCTTTAAAAAATATTCAAAATAAACGTCAGAGAAGAGACGTGCGAACTGTTAATTGTTTTCATTGTTTGTATTTGTTGATATGCAAAAAAAGAAACCACTACTAATAGTTCGCCGTTTCGCTGCTTAATTAATTCCCTTAAGTATTCCACAAAGATTTTAAGCGGCCTCGACATCCTTCTAAATTAAAACTTCTCTTTAAAGACGGATCGAAATCCATTGCTATTATAGTACGGTTGTCCATCACGGTTAAAATTTCCCTGAGTTTTGAAGAAAGGATTTGGCCTCCATACAAAATGTAAAAAATGTAACATGGCGCAAATTTTTATTCTTTAACCAAGGCTCAGGACTTTTTTTGGACTTTGGAGAAGGAGGCATGTTGCGACACAACTTCAACGGGATAATAAAGCAAACTGAGAAAGTGAGAAGAAAGAAAGAACAGTATGTTGAAAGTAGGCAAAAGTTGTGCGAGAATCAGTTCGAACCTCCAATACATTTTTAACGAATTGTTTTACGAAAATTGTTTACGCACCTGTTCTTTTTTCCGCGCATAAAGAAATGGAACCGCAAATCTTCAAACTTTCCTCATTTTTTTCATATGTCAATAGTGAAAACTGCAAATGTCAAAACCGCGAGTTTTAAGGGAGTACTGAATACGTTTTTCTTCTACCATTAAAAGTTTCCCTTCTGTTCAGGATAGGACTGTAAAAAAATATTAACAAGATTTTCTCTTTCCTCAAATGGCAGAGCCTTGCAACTTTAAAGCCGGGAACATACTTGCCCGATGCAACGCCATGGGACTCATACTAGGTTGTCCTGAAGGACTATGCGGATCTTTAACGCCCGCACCTACCCTATTCGGCCTTATCGGATGTTTGGTTTCTCTCCTCCTTGGAATAGAGTTACCGCCGCAGCATTGGAGTCCCCGAAGGGCCAAGACAACATCGCTCCCCGCTTGTCCATTCCGAGGGTTGACCTGCATTGAACATCGGGTCGTATGCCGATCGCTAAAGATAACCAGCCCGAAATACATTAGCCTGTTTACACGCGGACTCCTTAGATAGAGAAGGCCACTCTATTCCCAGAGTATTGGGGCTTCTTTAGTGTCGAAACTTCCGGATGCGCCCCAGCCGCGGTTTTGTTTTGGTTGGAATTTCTAATTACCCCCTAGCGGAGTATCGCCTACGTAAAATTCTCCAGTCGAGCTCAGGCTACAGCTGCCATAAGCATTCGAGGTACACCGTAGGCTTACGCCTCGGAGGTCTGATTCTTCGCTACCCTAAAGGTACCACGACGGTCACAACAATGCAAAGGATACTCGATTAGGAACAACCAATTCGCTACCCGAGGGACTAATCAGCAAAATCATCGCGCCCTCAACGCCTATACGCAGTTGTCCGATCCAGCGTATCCCATGAGGGCGGGTGTCAAGGTTGGCCATATGCAAGTTTTGCAGAGAGATCACAGGCAGATGACAGCCTCTTCTCTAAGTTCTCGCCGCAACCCACCACGAATCCATTCCCATCGTAACATGGGCTGAATTTAGAACGTTTTGTTACCCCGTGGTACAGATCGTCATGGACCCACTTCCGTCTGTGCAGGCAGGATCTGGTACACTGACTCTCGTAGAGCTTGTGCTTTAGAGAGAGTGAGAAGCCCTCTAGGCTACATCATTATTTTGCGCCTGTATACCCCCTTGTAACAAAGGAATGGGTCACAGGATAGAATGAAGGGGCCTGGATTGAGAAAGGACCGTGGACGAGGTCTGTTACGGGCTCGAGCCTCAACCACCCTATACGGCCCGTCGTCGCCTCAGTGCCACGTTGAATTGGACACAGCTTCCAAAGTGGGTGAGACAAGATGGTTGTTCAGTTGTTCAGATTGGGATTTTTTAATCTCAGGGAGTCATTCTTCCTTATTCAAAGTACATGTATGTGCTCGTGATGGTCGATTGGATCCTCAGGTTTTTGCAGGCCGCTATTCCACAAAGGCCGAATGTCGCTCTCACGTAGGCTTGAAAGACACTTCCTCACCAATCCCCTTCGAACGCTGGATCGCAATAGAGGTACGGGGGAGAGTGTTCCAAGACACGTGTAGACAATATTCTTAGAAAATATGTAAGGAGCATTAAATTGTATTTTCTCCCTCTCTCGATCTATCTCGTTAAATTATATATCTCAACGAGATTTATAATTATTAATTAACTCTCTTGTCAGACGGAGATGTAGGACGTCTTAACTTTTGTATTCAGTTAGTTAAATAACAGTTCGTTTTAAACACACTTCCGTTTATTCGCCTGTATATGTTTTCTTCACTGTTCAAAATAGGTTCGCACTATAAAATCGAACTGCAGGAAAATGACAAGAGAGAGGTTTAGGAGAGGATTCAAATGGTCAACGTGCCGGGCCTATTTCGTTTTGGAACAACTAGTATTTCAAAAATATGCACACCCGCGACTGAGTAGTTTCTTTGTTGACCTTCGAATCAATGTGCAAGCCGTTAATTCAGGTCTTTCTATTCACGGAAAGAAGTACTTTATTCACCTCTTCCAGCTCCAATATTCAGAATCTGTCTTTCAAATTTGACACTTGCTGTTTGTAGCAACGAGCACTGAAGACTAGGTGAACCCACGTCTGGTCAGATACTTTGGCGAAATGACAATTCGGATCATTAATAATTGCGTAATTATTTTTCAATTAAAATAATAAAATATATTTTCCAATATTAGTTGCTCTCGTTGTTTTCTTATTTTAAAGATTACATATGAATATAATTAGTAATTAATTTAAATTTTATATTAATTAAATTTTGTTATCTGCTAGCGGATTATCTGGTCTTTAACCTATATATTTATCATTTTTTATTTTTTGTTTTTGTTTTCATAAATGCTTATGTTGAATGAGATTTTGTCAATAAATAAATATTATTAAGTCGTAAAATTGAATTATGGTTTGATCGTCCGTTATTTTTTCAAAATTTTATCCTGGTTAATGTAGCTGATAGACTTTTTTCTTTTCTGCTTGATCTGCTGGAGAGTAGACGAAGGATATTTAGCAATAAAGTGAGAAAGGGTAAGAATTTTATTTTCAAACTGAACAAATCGATCCCTATGTGGATTATCTCTTATTTGGCGAGGGGAGGAGTTACGTTCTGGGATTCCGCGTGACGTACACCGGCCCGGGTCGACTTCCCATCGGAGAGCCCCAATGATTGACACAGCCCCTCGCCTCCTATTTTATATTCAGTATGTTTCCGAGTCTCACCCCTTGGGCACACAGGCCCTTAATTGTCAGGTAAGGCCTGACATGGGGCGGTATTGATGCCCGGTAGTCTGCAGAGGACCTAAGGGACTTTTTTCAAACCTAAATGGCCCTCCTGAGCTTGTGCCACACGTGGCAAAAAAGGCAGAGCAGGAAGCGGAATTTATTTACGACGTTTTATTTATTCCTGAAATATAAAAAACGAAAATGTTAAATTTATTGCAAGGTTTTATAGCACAAGCTAAAATACTACATTTTTTGACCATTACAAATTCATTAAGCATAGTATTTTATGCGTTAAGAATTTGGTCACAGGAGACGATGCCGACAGTGAGAGCCAGTAAGTAACAAGTGACAGAGTTAATAAAAAATTAAAAAGTCGTCAAAATGAGGACACGTAAAATGTCCTTTAGGTTTTTCCGGAATTACCAGGAATTCCCCTTAAGTGCTACAAGAGTCGCCTTGTCCCTGGGACGAGTGCCGGGTTGAGGCAGTTAGCGGCCAACACCGGTGGCAGTCTGTCCTGTTGAACAATTCAGAAGGGTGCCGAAATGACGGCGGAGAAGTAAAGTTGACGGGCCCGGTTGAATAATGAAAACCAGGCAAGGGATACAGGATAAACATTTGCAAGAAGTTAATATTTAATCGTGATTAAGAGAAGAGCGAGAGGGAGAGAGTCGAGCTGAATATTTGACAACTCATATCTGACACAGAGGAAGCGGCAGAATTATTCATAAAAGTGGCCGCTTCCTCACTTCTGATGCTGAAAAACAAATCTATAAACCCACGTTCCCCTCCCAAAAATGACAGTCAATCAAGCCAATTTTGGTGGCGTCGTTGTAATTCAAAGTTGAACTGTAACGAATTCCCATTTGGTGATTCAATTACCCACAGTCACCATGCTCTCGATGTGGACCTGAAAGACGAACATTTAGAAGATTACAAATGTCCTCATTAAATCCCTGTTTTATATCCGTATGTATCAGCGTTCTCAAGTATACAAAACGTACTTTTCATCTTAAGAAGTTTAGCCTGAGCCAGTTAAATATTTCATACGTAATGGACCAATGATAGCGAAATTTGATAGTTTCACTTATAATTAAGATGATCAGACTGATTTCCTGGGAATTAAATGCCAATTAAAAATGATCACTTTGTTAAAACTGATTTTGGATTTATTGGAATCATAAAGCCGTAATTACATAATTTCATATTCAATAGGCGTTAAACAGTTAAAGGTAAGAGAACAAGTGACTGTTGGAGGATTTTCCTGTATCCATCTATTATTAAGTTACCTACCTCCTTTCTAATCACCAACACATTCAGAAACGATAATATGCTATTAGTTTCTATTTCCATTGTAAATTGGAGAGAAGGATGGTGCTCATTAAAAAATGTCAAGAAAAAGGATGTCTAGTCTGTCCCTTGGGACAATTAAAAACAGGTCGTCGACATACTTCTTGGTCGTTTCAATGGAAAAGTATGTGTATGTTGCCACCCAATTCAGAAGATCCGTTGTTTCCAGGTCTGCCAACCTGGGAGACATAACGCACCCATACTATACTCTCTTTTTGATTCTGAAATTCAGTGCTATATCTAAAATATCCTGGTGGCAAGTTTTAAAATTATTATATTATTATTTATGGAATTGTATATATAGAATATATGTGGCGATTAGTGAGGTTTCAGAAAAACATTTTCTTTGTCGTGACAACGTTTCGGTCTTTAGTGAGATCAACTTCAGGGCCTGGGATAGCGCGTGTCGCGTTGAGAGTGCCAGTGGGATATTGCAGTTTCATGTTTATATACATTGGATTTTTTTTCCCCACCCCTACAAAATCCAACATATATAAATATGAAACAGCAATATCTCACTGGCACTCTCAACACGAGTCGCAAGAATGGCATAATTACACAGGAAACAAACACTTTGAATGAATATTAAAATATATTTTGTATGGTATAAATTCATTTTTTTCCACATCCCACATGTATCTGTTAAATGTAAACAATGTTTGTAAATCCCAGGCCCTGAAGATGATTTCAATAAAGATCGAAACGTTGGCACGATAAAGGAAAATGTTTTTCTGAAACCTACATCACACTCGACCTTCTCACGATTTCTAAATAA
Organism: Cimex hemipterus; assembly: GCA_039619505.1. Taxonomy (NCBI): domain Eukaryota; kingdom Metazoa; phylum Arthropoda; class Insecta; order Hemiptera; family Cimicidae; genus Cimex; species Cimex hemipterus. The sequence goes on from CM077099.1 coordinate 34,242,946, forward strand.
TTATCGATTAACGGTCCCTAATCACCACACATTTCTACAAGAGAAGAACGAAGAACAGGGGATTCTCTGAAAAAATTTCAACGACATATTGACACGAAGCTTAAAGTATTCTGAAGGAGATCGCCAACAACAACAAGAAACTCGCATCGGCTATCAACCAGAGAACTTTGTGTTGAAATGAAGACAACAAAAGGTATTTCCTACTCACATCAACAACAATTTCAACTTCACAAAAAGCCACACTAACTCAGCCACACACCAGAATTAACAAAATACATAAAGCCACAATAAATTTCAAACGAAACATCTTAAACGTGAAAATCACCGCGAGCATGGGCACTCATAACACGACACGCAAAAAGACACAATTTTGAAACACTTTGGGCCCTGAAGACGACCTCAATAAAGAATGAAACGTTGGCACGATAAAGGAAAATGTTTTCTGAAACCTACATCACACCAGACCCATCTCACGATTTTTGAATAATATATGGAACATTTATAGACTATGGAATATATTAGAAATATATATTACTTAGCTTAGTGACATATTTAGCTTTTTATTGTCCTATTGATCATTCTTATTTTATTTTACTGATGTACTCACCAATTTCTTTAAATTTATTTCGTGAACATATTGTTTAGTTTATTTCATTGACAGATTTTTAATTAATTTATTGGATTTTCTTGGCATATTTATTAATATTATTTTTCTTTGTGACAATTTTTGCTTTTCTTTATTTATTATAATCTTATTTTATGGAAATATTACTGTTGATTTTTTTTAGGTAATAACAGTTTTTTTAAATTTTATGTCATTGACATATTCACAATTTATATTTGTTATTGACATATTTAATCAGTTTTGATTTGTTTTAGTGAGAGGTTTATTAGTTTTAATCTTATATTACTGACATAATTATAATTTTACTTTATTTTCTTGATGGAATAGTAACTATTTTCATGAGATGTTTTATTTTATTGACATATTCATCATTTTATTCATTTATTATTTTGTCTCATTTTTTATTTTTATTTTATTAGTATAGTTATGTTTTATTTTTTCTGATTAGGTGGGAAACATCTCCGGCCATCTCTCCTATTATCTCACCTGATTTCCCGTTATGAAACTGTATAAAATTCTTGGATTTTTGTCCGTCAATAACATTGTATACATAAAACATACAATCATAAATCTTTATAGAAACAAATAATTCACTGTAAAGGAAATTTCAACCACATCGGACATTGTAAACAAGAAAAAATAAGCACTTACTGTCAAAACATAAAATATCTGTAGCAGACTGGAGACATAGAAAAATGGTCTTGCCTAGAAAATGGATGGTATGGGTATGTTTTATCTTTTTATTATTATATATCAATTTGTAATACATAGTATAAGACTTCTATATAGCTACAGTATTGTTAAGGAGATCATAGAGATCAAAAAATATTCGCAATTGCATTAGCTAGTCCGGTATAGTTTATTCGGGAAAATGTTTTTTAGATAACAATAATTAATGAGAAAAGGCAAATTAAGGCGCCGACTTAACATTGACGCCGAATTGCTGTCCAAAACAATAAGAATAGGCGAACCAAAATGATATGGAACGACCGGGACACACATTCATCACTCGGCAGTACTCAAGAAAAATTTTTACAGTCAAATATAGCATAGCCTAGCCAACCTAAATGCTTGCTGAAATTTCATCCTCTGGGGATTTACCTTATGAAATTTAGTTATTTGCTTTATTGTAAATCTTTAAGCGTAAAGGGCGCATTTTAGTAAATATACACAGGGCATTGCCATTTCAGTGAGATTTTACCTGTTGCCATTCAAAGAACAAAATAACTCTCTTCCTTAATTTTTTTCCCCCGTTCGGTCTCGTTGTTCCCCACTTGTAAAGGGGCAAAAACAAAATATCCCACAGGGTTTTCCTGTTTTTATGTAGAAAGTGAAAGTTGCCCTCCTATTTCTTAAAGTCATTTATTGAAGCGATTGTCCAACCAGGGCCGTTAATCATGAGGTCATAAAACGTCAAAACCACGCGGGGGTCCGATGGACAATGAAACCATAAGACCTTCCCAGAATCGGCCGTAGGTTCAAAGGGACTTTTCTTCCTATTTAAAGGGTTTCACACCATTGGAAAGCATCTGCTTGCAGAATGTCAAATCGTACTTACGACCTATTTATTCGTTTAGTTACTTTCATTTTATGATTCGCTTCTTTTCTTGAATGATTAATGTGATCCTGGCAATAAAATGCGACAAAACGTTTCTATGTACGATTCAGACTTTTTTATTCGCCAGACCAAACAAAGATTCACTGCTATGTTTCCAATTCTGCTGTAAAGAACAATGAGATGAACGTTAAATAAGATTAAAAAAGTAGAATGAACAAAGAAATGTTGGTTGATATTAAACAATTATAATTTCCATATGTCGTGACACCTTTGTTTAAGTGATGTCATTAAATCTTCAATGGAAGACATGTATGAGTTGAAGACACGTCTATTGCCGTCTGCGGACCATCAATCGGATAATCCGGTCATTTTGTATTCACTCGATTCACAGGATCGACGTTACTTGGCCCTGTAAATAAAGGACACTGATAACCTAACAGTTGTAAAGCTCACGGCCTTTCCTTTATGCCTCTATAAATGGTATCATTAAGCAGGAGATGAAATCCTATTACGAGGCACTTAAACAAACAAAAAATATCTACCTTATAAATGGTCGGCAATAAATTCGACTATTCTCAATCCTTCGAACACACCGAGTCGAGAGGATTATGCATCAATAAAGGAAATAAAAGATTTTGTACCGGATAAAAAAATTAAAATTTATATTTCGAATGATGACGAGGGCACTTACAGGCTTAAGACCGTATAATTTAATGCAGCCGTTTAAATAAATAATTTTATCGTATAAAGAAAAAGGAAGTTAAATTATTTTACGTCTTTCATAAGAATAATTTCAAATAATCACGGAAGAAATTAAATATTGTACAAATCTTCATAATTGAGAAGGTTAATTATAAGGAAATCAGCTGCTGACTCATTTCTGAAAAAGGAAAAATTACAGTCAAATTAGAAATGAAAGCATAGCGAAGTAAAAAAATATTTTCTTAAAAATAGCTATGTTGTATGGGATGCAGGTGACTAGGCTATTGTGGCTCCGCCTACCTAGACTGCACCTCCTTCCTCAGCATGGTCCTCCAATGACCCTCTCGTGCTCTTGTTGCAAAAATATCATGAACTAGGCAAATCGGTGGTTTTGTCCGGATAGCAAGACACATAGGTCAGGAGGATAACGAAAAGGCGGACGAGGATTCTAAGGCCGGAACGTCCCAACCTCCGGACATAACCCTCTGACGTTAATAATGGAGTAACAACATAATAAAAATAAGTTCTCGCGTATCATGGGCACTGTCGGTAGGCGGCCCTCGGAGAATACGAGGTTGGCTCACAGGCACTATACTGTTGGGCAAAACACCACCATGTACTGGAAGGTTTCCTTGATGTGCTCTGTGCCTCGATTCATTAAAAGGGTGCCATTTCTTTGCTCCATGTAGAAAGCATACGGATGCACTCGATTTGAGAGTTGTGCTTGAACATTGCAGCGCGTATCGCGTTCCCTATTCCGACTTTTGGAGGGAACAGCGTTATTTTATTGTATAAAATGATGGTTTTGTGTTGAAAGGAAATGTATTTATAGGCTATTGTTAAATGAACAGAATGAACAGAAACGAAATATTAAAATACCCCCAACCTACCATCAAATAGGTTAGTCATACAATATGCATAATGGGTGAAGGAGGAATATCGACTCCAGGTTTAGATTTTCGAACGTCCTAGCTTTTGATAGCTCCTGGAGCCAAATTTGGACTGAGCCTATAATACCTAGGTCACTGCCAACACCCGAGGCTGGTAATTTATTGTAACTTACACAACTGCTGGAATTCCCAATGGATTGCGATAGACTCACCTCAGGACGTGTTAACGTATTTACATGCATGTACAGGTTTTATCTGATATAACTTAATAACCAGTAAAATATAACTGCATATATAAACTGTTACTTTATTCATTAAATTATTTTTTAAGTGATAAAAATTTTCACCTTCACTCACTCTCGCACAAACTCAAAACCTACAGCACTTCCACACACACACACACACACACACACACACACACACACACACACACATATATATATATACATGTAAATCAAGTTTTATGGCAAATCTAGTTTTATCTAATACCTAGTTTTCAAAAATAGTGTTATGTACTTTTTGTAAAGAGCACATAAATTTTTAGAAGTATGTATTGTCACTGAATCTAATTGTCTATGTCAATAAGTCTTTGTATGTATTGAAAATGAACAAATGCTCTTCTATGTTTATTTGCAAATATATATCATACACAGGCCACCCCTTTCAGATAACATACAGTTCATTAAATAGTTGCGTAGGATGGATAGGGAATACATTGCGTACACATGAAGTAAATAGGGGCTCATATGAGCCTCCTTAGCCAGAAAATCGTCCTCCGAGTACTACCTGGTCTTAACCTGATTATTTAACCTCAGTCTCTCACACTCTCTGTCTCTCACACTCTCTGCATATCGCTCTCTCTCTCTCTCTCTCTCTCTCTCTCTCTCTACATTTAAAAATGTAAAGTTACATTATTATAACTACTTCACAAATAATTTGCAAATTTAAATAAAGATAATACTGAAGAAATTAATATTTATGATACTAAATACTTTTATAATATCTAACCTTGAATAAACGTATTGATTGCTTGCAGCAGGATACATTCCTTTGTATATTATTAAAAAAATGTGTATGCATTATATCTGTAATCTGCACTATGATTCTAGAATTTATGAGAAATGCTGTAATTTAACATTTAAAAAAATTGATGATTGGTTATAATAAAACTTTTTGAATATTTTCCATGACATAAATCTATATACCAACAATTATGTGAACGGGTATAGAATATAGACTCAGTGGGGGGGGGGGGATGAAATGACCTAGATGTCGGAAGCCCCGGCAAAAAAAAAATAATTAAAAATAAATAAATTAACCATTATACTTATTTCATTTTGTTTCTCGTTTTAAAGTTAAAAACTACTTTGGTACTCTCTCAAACTGCATTTAAAGTGCGGTTAAGTCGTACACACTGTTTTTATAATTTCGAGATGCAGTCCGGTGTAATATAGGTTTAAAACAACATTGTCTTTATTGTGCCAACGTTTCGATCTTAATTGAGATCATCTTCGGGGCCTGGGATTTATAAACATTGTTTAAATTATACAGGGGAAAAAATTGAATTTATAAAATCCTAGAAATTCAATTTGTTTTCCACATCCTACAGGTATTTGTAAAATTTAAACAATGTTTATAACTTAATTCACTATTTTCGTGGTCCGCTTGACCAATTAATACAGTACATTTTAATTAAGGGTTTTAGTTGAGATGAAAAAAATTGAAAACTCATAATGTGGGGTTGAGATAGGAAGTTGATGTCCGAGTGGATCGAGGTCACGATAGCTCGTGGTAGAGCAGCGGCGTACCTAGCAGAAGATCGTGGGTTCGAATCCCGCCCGTGCCATTGACTTTTTTATCTCAACTTAAGACCTTAATTTAATATAATGTTTATAAAGAATAATCATCAACTATCAGTCCCTAAACAATACAATATTTATAATTCATTCTTTTCTAAATTTATAAAAATGTACAATCACTTACCTAATTCTATAGAATCACTTAAACTTAAAAATATTGATAAGAAATGTCTAAAAGCTTTTCTCTCATTTGATTATGTTTAATCATACTCTGCGCAATATCAGTAATTGTTAGTTAGGTTAGTGAGACATATTTTTGGAATCTTTTATAATTTGATGGTTCAATTCAATTCCCCCCCCCCTCTCTCTCTCGTAGTCATATTTCTTCCAATGCATGTATTAGAAATAATGGTGGTATTTTTTGTTGTTTTATTTTTTAAATTAACCTTTATCAGTTTCTCTCATTGTTTTATATGAATAAAATACTCATATAAAAAAGGGATGATAAATATGTAGACCTCGTCTAGGCTGTACTGTATATATTTTTAATCAACAGTCTGCACTCACATGCGTCACAAATACTTATGGAAGGAACGAATTTACCAAATTCAGTCGAAATATTCTCAGTAGATTTTTTTTTTATAAATAGAAGCAAAGGATTTTCGCTGACCTATTTATTCTATAATCATCATGCAACATTTATGTCATGCGTATTTGAAGTTCACGCCATTAAACCGGCAAGTTAACACCCTATGCAATTAAAACGTTCCATCTTTTAAAGTAGGATTAAATCTCCGACAACCGGCGCTTTCGGTTCGGTTAATGCTTTGGCTAAACCATTGAAGGGCTTTTATCCCGGTCGCAGCTGAATGGGGCGGATCACCTTACCTGCTGACAGTCATTTGGAGATCCCTTGGAGGAGATAGCGATGTAGAAATATTGTCCCCTGTCATATAGTGGCCTGAGAATTGTCCTTTTATTCTTTGTTTTTACCTTGGTCGAATTTCACCCACTTCCTGAGAAAAGACATATTGTCCTTTCGGGAATTCTTATTTCCTCGGTTACTCCCCACATTATTTTTCATAAAGGCTTTGAAGTTCAATTTTCCAGAGAACATATAATAAACGAAGTATTACTTGGTTTGTAAATTTTTTAAATTCAAATTATACATATTTTATGGCTTAAAATATTATTTAGCTAATGATTGCGAATAAATATAGTAAGGATAATTTATTGTTTATCAAGTATTTCAATAAATTAGCACTTAGAATTAAATATAAAATATTTACAAAAGTTTTTTTTATCATTTTGACTGAAATATTAAAAATTCAAATCTTGTATAACATTTCAAATCGCCGATTACGTATGAAACCTGACCGGATTTGACAAGTCATGTAAAAATCCAGGCGAGGACAGGCCGAATGGAAATCCATCGCCTCCCCCATCCGAATAGAATTAATAATTGATATTTTTATATTATAAAAACTTGTATCCACACCGGAACAACCGCCAGAAGTGGCCTTTTTAAACAATTCCGTTGTTGTATTGCATTTTCCAGAAAAAAAACACGATCGGCCCATTTCATCATCGGCCCCTAAACCGACGAGCGGGTATTTCATAAGTGGATTCCTGTGTGATTTTATTTCGGTTCATAACGAATTCGGCCCCGTGTGACAGACGGCGCAAAGTTAGGCGACGCCAATATCCAAAATTCAACGGGCATTCAATTAACGATAAAAGTTTGTACGAGATGGCATATAAAGCAAACACAAAAAAATTAAAAGCTATAACGAATGAAGCCAGTCCAGAATAAAAAACATCGAAATGCACAGCAATTGTTAAATGTTAAAACCCTGATTAATTTTCACACTCATACATATACAAATCGACAACGTTAACGCACTACTGCATTTATTTAGTTTATAATTAAATCCATTACCGTCCACATTATTTCGAGTAATTTGGAACTATCGTAGTCAAAAGAAACAGTAAATAATGCTTTGTTTATATCCTTTTTTTACTTTTGTACTGATTAATCCCATTTTCATAAAAAGTAGCATTATGCCGTTCCATTCTGCTACGCCTAAATATTGCTTTCAGTTTATCATTTTCGTTTGTTGGTTTCATTTAATATTATTCTTTCTCTTAAACCTTTCTCAATGGTTCTAGATGGAATTTGAATGAGTATGAAAGTGTGAGGATGTCACCATTATTCGAGGAAAGATGCAACCAGCGCGAAGTCGCCAGGAGACTGAATATTGAGAGAATAATTGAATAACGTAAAAGTACCAATCGAGAGCAATTTGATCCGGTCCTTCAGTTCCAGCCTAACCTTCTCGACACTGCTCCAGCATTGTCAACATTTCTAGAAAATTCTTCTTGGCGCATTGACGATGATCAAGAGCGCGATGTGCCGAATTTGGTTGCATTTCACACACCGCTCGGTGCGGTGCTGGCCGTATTGTCTGTGTTACCTGGTGGAAACGACTAAATTTTTTACAAGCTACGAAGTAATTTTTGGTGAATTACACTTCGCAACTTATTTTAATTTAAACTCTTCTTTTGTAACAAGAAAGAAGAAAAAAAACAAGAGACATCGAAAAAAAAAATTGAGGAAATTATATTACCCGTCAAAAACTCTAAATTGTATAGAAATTAGCTAAAAATGCAATCATGGAAATGGAACCAGTATTTAAAACGATTCCTTTAAAGGCAACTTGTCTGACAGGTTATAAATTTAATGAAATTTTAATAATATACTTGTCTATAATGGAATAACAAGTCGAATCGATTAACTTTCGCACAAGAATGTACCCGAGTTTCAAAATAACGTTCAAAAGTATATTTTACCACAATTATGACAAATCAACAAATAATTAGCTCGAAAACGCAAAACCTACCTAATTTACATATTTTACAAAAAAATACATTAACAAACATAAGCTAATTTGCATGCATTTTCGACGCACCTATATGAAAATCAAGCATAACCTGCTTGAACGGTCTCTGGTGCAATTTTATTAGTTTTTTAATTAAAACGAACGTATTGGTAAACACTGAATTAAATTGCAATTTTTCATTGTAGTGTTAATATGCAGTTTAGTAACCGATAATTGATGATTTTTGAAGATCTTGAGATGAGGTCTGGTGTGACGTAGGTTGTAGAAAAAACTTTTTTTATCGTACCAACGTTTCGATCTTTATTGAGATCATCTTAAGCGCCCAAAGTTTTTGTTTTCTGCGTAGATGTGTCATTATTGGGTGTCGTGTTGATAGTAGTGATAATAAATAAATTCCTTCAAACAAAAAATTCATTCTGCATTTAAATAAATCAATAAAAACCATCTACAGCGTCTGATGTATAAAAGTGATGAGAATTGAAAATGTATTAGGCAATTTCATAATTTGAAAGCAACAGCAAAAATTTGTAGATTTCGCAAAATCCAAAATAAAAATTGCTTAACTTATTAGCATTACCAGGACCGATGAGATTATGGTAGAAAATAATATTGTACCAAGAAATGCGTGGCAATTAGTGAGCGTTAGATTATGATTATTCAGATATAATCTACAATAAATTCAGATATGTAGGTTTCAGAAAAACATTTTATTGAGATCATCAAATATGCAAAAACATTTTTTTTGCATTGCATACATTCCCTTTTTTCACATCGTACATGTATTTGTAAATTTAAATAACGTTTGTAAATCCCAGGCCCTGAAGATGATCTCAATAAAGATTGAAACTCTGGCACGATAAAGAAAATGTTTTCTGAAACCTACGTCACACCAGACCGCATCCAACTATTTCCGAATAATTATACAAAAAATATTTGGAGTCTGAATATATTCAAACTATTTATTTTTATCGATATAGCATGGGTGTCCAGTACATTTTATGGATAATCATTTAATCATGCGAGGGGTGTGTTTGGAGATATTGAAGTCCATGCAACAAATTCACAACTGGCCACCGTCGCGTCGTTTCCTATACATGAAGTATTCCCCGACTGAAGGAAACTACACAATAAGCGACTAGAAAATAAATAAATTGTTTAAAACAAAATCATCTCCGACTAATGGTGGAAAAGGTATCATTACGAAAACCGAGTGAGGAATATTCAGAATCACATATGCACAAAGAGAAAGATTTTAATTAAAGGATTAAAGTTCAGTGTTTGAAAGAAATATTTAGGAGAAATAAACTGATATAGCAAAATAAATAATATATATGACTATGGCACATACATATGAATATAGACCACAAGAATAGTACCACACTTTATGCCCTGAAGATGGCCCGAATACAGGTCGAAGCGACAAAAAAAAAGGTGTTTTTCTAAGCACTATTCTTGACCGCTCCTCACTACTTCAACAAATAATGAGAAAAAAAGAACTTTATCTGATCAAGTATATTATTATTACGAATATGCATAATTTAAGCACATTTTTCTTCTTTATTTTCAAGACATAGAGTTCAAATCCCATCCGTGACTTTGACCGTTTAATCTCAAATTTCGTGCTTAAAAATTAACATATAAATGAGAAAATAAATTAAACCAATAAATTGATACATTTTGTTCATGTAACGTTAATGTTCCTTTATATTTACCGTTGGATTTCCTACATTGAGATTAATTGTGGAAGATTTCCTTTAAAATCCAGAGAAAAAAGAAGGAAAGTTAGCAAATGCTTAGGGCCAAACTCAACCGGTTCTCGACTTGTCAGACCGATTTCCTCTTTAGCTCTGAAATTAGCCGGATATCATAGCGTAATTAATTTTGTACGCGCTGACAACAGGAGAACAATGCTTTCAACGCGTGTCAGTCATACAGACATGAGTTCGTTCGAATAATCTGGCCGAAATAGTTTTGAACCAAACAGGATGTGACAAAACAATGCCAAGAGGTGAGACAGCTTTATTGGGATGGTTAACAAATTACAACCATTAAAAAAATTATATGTTTGCAATACTAGAAAGGTGGATGAGGTCGTCTTATTCGGATTGTATATGAGCACCTGGAGGATCCGCCATGTGTTTCTGACTATCAGCAAACTGAGGACTTGATTTAGTTTCTCACCAAAAGACTAAGGATCGAATAATTTATAATATATTTTTCCAGACGCTCACGTCACTGTTTTAATAATCAAAGCTGATATCGCGTAATTCAATTTAAAACTCAAAGGCTTTTTACAAATTGACCCCTTTTAATTTCAAACTAAACTTTATTAATTTCAACTTATGCTTTCTTAATTTTAAATTGACATATTTTAATTTAAATTAATCCTTTTTAATTTCAAATGAATTCTTTTTTAATTTCAAACGAACCATTTTTAACATTAAATTAAAGCTTTTTATTTAAAATTAACCATTTTTAATTTGAAAATAGACCTTTTCTATTTAAAATTAACACTTTTTTGCATCAAATAAACCTTTTATTTCAAAGAAACCTTTTATTTCAAAGAAACCTTTTTAATTTCAAATTAATTATTTTTATTTTCAAATTAACGATTTTTATTTTCAAATTAAC
>CM077099.1:34311295-34327403 GCA_039619505.1 Cimex hemipterus
ATATATATATATATATATATATATATATATATATATACATTTTTACATTCAATCAAATTATTTCTTCTCACTCAAAGTGTTTGTCTTCAGTGTAATTGTGCCATTCTTGCGTTGCGAGTGCCAGTCCTGCTGTTTTATGTTTATATACGTTGGACTTTGAAGGGGTGAGGTAGAAAGTCAGTATAGAAAACACATTTTTGTACAAGGCGTTGGATTGTTTAAGGTGAAAAGATGAATTTGAGTAAGCAGAAATACTTTGATTGGATATGAAAAAATATATATTTTGCATTGCATAAATTCTCTTTCTTCCACATCCTACATGTATTGGTTAAATGTAAACAATGTTTGTAAATCCTAGGCCCTGAAGATGATCTTAATAAAGATCGAAACGTTAGCACGATAAAGAAAATATTTTTCTGAAACCTACATCACACCAAAACACCGCATCTCACGATTTCTAAATAAATATTTATCGACATTTTTACTGCATTTATTATAATAGTTTTTTAATTGCATAAAACATTATTCAGTCTTTCTTTATATATATAACAAATCTGAGCACATAAACAAACATGATTAAAAAATTAATTAAATTTTAAGTGAGCAAATATGGCGAGTTTTTCAATATAGACAAGTTCATTACTTTTTGTGGTCCGCTTGACCAATGACATTCTGATTTTTTGTGGATTGGCAATTTGTTTTACCGATATTAACAGTCCTGATTAGTGAAGCATAATGATTTGTTCTCAATTTTTTTCTCTATTATCATTACTATTTTCATCTACAGCTGTTTAAAACCCGTGGAGACGTGGAAACGAATTTGGTCCTGCTAGAAAGTTTAATGAATTAAAGCTCACCTCAAAGAACATCTCAACCGAATTTTTAATACTTGTCTCATTTGATTAATTGCACGTAATAATACACGTTTCCTATTGTTTTAATAGTATTTAAATTATTTTTAACAGGCGTAAGTAATAAGAGAACAACGTGGTAGTTGAAGAAACGGAAAGGGTAAAGAAAGCCGCTCAGGTAGCCTTCAGCCCCGGTTATGATCGCAAGTACTCTCAGGATATTGATTTCTACGGAGGGGTGCGGCAGATTATGCAAGTGACCGACTAACAAGACGTAACGACAAAAAAAAATAATAGCCTCTTGCCCTATATAATTTTTATATATAATAATATATAAAATAAATATGAAAATTACAATAATTTTGACTGCTTCGGCAGTCCAACAAATCTCTGTGACGTTATTGAAGAAAATAGATCAGATAAACTTGTAAAGTTTCAATTATATAACTTAAAGTCAGAGGTTTCTTAAGAGTACTTGAATACTATTTTACTCACAATCAGTAGATTTTAGAATGCACCTGTAGATCTCATCTCTCCATTAAACTGTTATTTAAGAAGAACACAATTTAAACAAAAACCATTTCTTTATCTGTTGTTAATTAATTATTAATTATTACTTAATTTATTAGTTAAAGATGATTACAGTTTATGAAGTTCTAATAAGAATAACTGAAGGCCAAATGACCGAGCTTTGCTGAAAAAGGTTGAGAATTTTTTTTAAATTTTACTGTGCTTTCAAGCTTTTATTTTTTTCATTTCTTGTTTTTGAATCAATTTTCCTAATTTAGTTTTCCAAATTTTTATCGGTTTATTATTAACATGGTTCAAATGATATTCTATAAAGTAGGCAAATTTTTCGATTTTTTTTTAATATTTTATTTTTGGAATGTACTTATTTTGCATTAATAGTTAAATTACCCTTAGAAGAAAGATTAAACAATACTTTTTATTAAAAGCTAGTAGGTTTATGAAGCTCTCGGCTGAGTGAAAATATTATATTTGCGTACAATTTTTAATGTTTCAGATTAACACAAATCCATATAATCGTGAATTTACGTTTGGAATTATTTCAAATAATTGATTGCCTTTTATAGATCTCATAAAACCTCATTTGAATTTACTGGCATAATTTGATGTATTGGATTTTTATAAAAATACACTATGAAGATGTGTTTGCCGATGTAATAAAATACACGTTGTTTTATACGATGGGATTTGTAATAAATAGATTCTCTTGTTCAAAATAACACATGCTTTTGCAAAGTTCGTTTCTATCCCTAAAACCCTTCTGCAACACCTGCAAGTGACCTGACACCAACGATTTAAATATGCAAAATTATGTGTTGGTCTGGCACTAAACGAAAAAAATGACCCAGGAAGGGAGTGAAAACTATACAGTTTCAGCTTAAATCTTTCAAGAAAATTTTTTAACAAATGCCAGACATCAGCAGTATATCAGCACCGTGTAGACAGAAAAACAATACCTCTGACCAAAATCACTCTCCAGCCAGCACTTACCACCCTTTCTAATGTTAGTAATTCCATAAAAATCAGAAGTCTGTTGAACAAATCCTGCTCAGCTACCTCCATATTTTATAGAAATTTGTAAAATCCTTAATATTAATAAAGTTTATTATTCTAAAATATATTTGGGGATGTGGTTCAATGAATGTTCTTGCGTTGAAACCACACCAAGCTTTTGGTGTTTTATCTCAACGTTTCTCTATAATTCTCTTATATAACACATAATATTTTATAATTATTCATCTATGCATGTGCAAATCAAAAATCAACGTGTTTTTACAACTTACAGATTCTCAGTCACTATTTAAAATTATTGTCTCTCATCTTCATGAAAAACCTTTTTTCTTTTTTTTATCCTTTCGTACTTTTTATATTAAATACAATGTTTGTAATAAACAAATGGCACTTGTTACAAATTAATATCAGGAACTTCTTTATCTTTCTACGTTTGGGCCTTGTCATAAATGGAATAAATAAATAATTAAAACTATAACCTATGAATTTTTTAATCTAAGCAAACTATTATATAAATTAAACAAATACACAACATTACAGTTTTCAATGATTATTCTATTTATTTGTTTGTTCCTTTAAAAACCCACTTTAATTGAACTTAAACTATTGATGCCTGACTGTAAGTTGCATGCATTTTCATGCATACAAATTTAGTAAAATACCTTGTATTTAATATGAAAAATAAGAAATAATACAAAGAAAGAAAAAAGGTTTGTACATGTTGGTAAGAGAAAACTATTTTAAATACTGACAAAAGTTGGTTTCTGATTTTCACACATACTGACGAGTAATTATAAAATATTATATGTTTATACATCTGTAGTAAAGCCAGGGCCGAGGAAGGTGAAATAAAACGCCGAAGGTTTGGCGTAGTTTCAACACTCGAACATTCATTGAATCACATCCCCGATCTATACTAAATATTGGATAACAGATGGTCGATCGCGTTTGTATCATTATTATTATTAAAATTTCTGATAAATACATCTCCCCAATTCTCTTCTTTTTCTTTCTAAAACAGATATACTTCGCTACGAAAATCATCAATTTTTTCGAAACCCGAAACCGAAAGGTGAGGTTTTTTGGCTGTGCGTCCATTCAAATTTAAACTTGCCTGTTCTAGCTAGCGTATTTACGGGAGAAAGTTGAGTCCCCAAAAAATTGCCCTTGCTGCGTTTTTAGATCGTAATAAAAACCAGTTAGCGCTGACTCATTGCTTTCTAAAGGCTTATATCCCGGCGATTTGCCCGCCATTTGTGAGCAATAATAATAACAACAACAATAATGCTTTATTGCACTTAAGAAAAATGTCAAGTCGTTGGTTAAAAACAGAAAGGAAAAACTATACAGAATAAAATAAGATAAGATCAGAAATAAATTTAAAAACAGACAAATAACAACTGTCAAAACGAGAAAGGAAGAAAAAACAGGTTATACAAAACAAATCAAAAATTAAACTCCTTAGTTTTAATTTTTGATTTGTATTGAATAACCTGTTTTTTCTACCTTTCCCATTTTGACAGTTGCTGTATCTCTTTTTTTTTATTTATTTCCGACTATCTTATTTTATAACAGGCCAACTCTGAGGAGAGTGATACATCCGAGATGCAATAGCCGATTCTCACCCAGGGATGAGCACTCCGCCAAGAAATGGAAGTTCAACAACAGTTTCAATAGGACGCGAATTGCAAAAGGAAGAGATTCTCAGTCCCCTCTAATCCAAACAGCCGAGTTTAAGTTGAAACCTCACTTTTTAGAAATACCCATAGCGACTCATTCGGACATAGAGCGACAAAATTGTCTTTATGTAGGTCGAACAATGCAGGAGAAACTTGTACTTCTTTGTAAAGGGAGAGATGCATAGAAGATTAGACACGTGATCGACATTTTTCAAGATGTTTTTTAATTTGATTAATAAGAGATGAAAAATAATTATATAAAAATAATATAAATAATAATACAAGTTGTACTTTTCAAACAAATAATTTTAACGTACAAACCATGAAATATTAGACCTTATTACCGCCAAAGTTGTATTTTTTAAGTATGTAATCCAACAGATGCTGAAAATCATTTTTTTATGTTTATTGAGTATACGATTTCATTTAATTTTATCTTTCTCAATAGAGCATACGTATAAGTTATTCCTGTATTTCCAAAGTACGGAGTGTAATAATAAATAATGAAGCGGGGGGCGGGTAATAAAGAAAAGCGACGTGTGTCTGCGCCATTTTCACCCCCCTTTCCGGGGGTGGCATCGGCCGGTGTTTCATATCGAAGAAGGCCGCCGAGCGATATGATTGGCGGATATGAAATATGTAATAAAGACGAGGGGGTGGTGTTGCGCCAATGGGGGCTGCCGGCCGAGGGCGGGGACCAATCAATAGGCCGGACCGCCAGGTAGCGCTAGTGGGCTTATGACGCCCTATCATATCTATACAGGAGGCAGTGTCGGTCGATACCACCTAAACGTTTCCCTTTCTTCAAACTGTCTTTGTCTTCCTTTGTCACCCCGTCCGCACCCTCGCCCACAAAATCTCTTAATTTCCTCTTAGCAAAATATAAATACTATCAACAAAGGTCGCAAAATAATATTTTTGCCTTCCAATTTTCTGTTTAAAAATGTAATAATGCCTTAGTGCAACATTACACCAAGCGACTTTCTTTCCATTTGGATTAAAAGTATTAATGTTTTGTTTAAGCATTCGCTTACTAGTTTTAACATAATATTAAACATTAACATAACGAGTTTCAATAAAAAGTAGCAAAAACATTTTGTTCACTATTAATATCTCTTTTGAGTAACAATCCTTCCTTCTACATTCACAACAAAAGGCCCATAATTTTTAATATTTAATCAACATTACACTAATTACAGTTAATTGATAAGTATAATTCAATGGTTTTAAACGTGTGTTTGTGATTATTTGTAAAATACGATCAATGTTTAATAATTTACATCTAATATTCCAAAAATATATAAATACTTCAATACGCAGAATGATTCAATATTCGTACGACAAAGTTCGTTAGTTGTTTCTACATCACATATCCAATACTGTTATGTTAATGAAGTAATTTATAAATCAATTATTTGAGAAATGTTTTACGGATAAAATAGAGCATTCAACTGTGCAGATTTGAGATCCTTGGCGGACACCACAACCCTCATTACTTCCTTTCCGAGTGAGTTCAGCCGTGAGCTACATTAAGACTCCCTGATCCCCATTGATTCTCTTTCACTGGGTCAGTAGTCACATTTTACAGTTATTGTTTCTCTTGAAAAACTAAAACATAAGCTGTCCCTAATCATATACAGTATGTATTTTTGTTAGAACACTATTTATTTCTGTTTTTGCTGCACAGTTCCTAAAATTTTGCGTTCATTTATGTTTTATATTTATTTATATGGCAAGGGTCTTCTATCAAAACCTCTGTCTATAATTTTTCAAAAAATGCAATTTTTTAAATAAATCAACTAGTGATCATTCATCCTTAAAGGCACTGGTTACTAAACCTTCCTTAAATCTAGAATAATATCATTCTCCATGGTAATTGCACTCACTATATCACTACGATGTTAAGGTCTCAATAATAAAAGAATTGTTATTTTATTAAAATTGAAAGAAGAAGAAATCTTTTGAAGAAAAGAAATTAATTTTTACTCTGTGATATTTAGCCGAGGAATTGGCACTAATGTTAGTAACGAAAGTTTCACCATTGTATTTTTTCCTTTGACCATTTTGATCCCGGTAATGCCAATGTTTTCCATCTGAAAAACTGTTTATTAAATAGTTTAGGGTTATTAGCGATTTGGGTACTAAAATTAGTAATGATGAAAGAGATATTGTCTGAGTATTAGTCATTAAGAAAGTGGAAATAAAAGAAAGAATGAAGGAGGGAAAAAAGAGCGAGAGAAAGATAGAGAATGAAATAGATTTTCAGGAAAAAACAAAAAAGAGGATAAAACTGAGGCTAGATGAGTAAGGTAAATGGAGAAAGCAGAGAAAACGATCAAGATATATAGATTAACATCGAGAGAGAGAGAGAGAGAGAGAGAGAGAGAGAGAGAGAGAGAGGTGAGAGAGAGAGAGAGTGTGTGAGAACGAAGATAGATAGAGAAAGTGGTATAGAGAAGCGGTGAATTAATGAGAGGAAGAGGTAGAAAAAATGACGAAAAATAAGAAAAAAGCGAGGCTACGGGACGTAAAGAAAGAAAGCTGCGGCACATAGATAGAGAGAGATATTGTGTGTGTAAAAGAGAGAGAGACAGACAGACAGACAGAAATTGAAAGAGGAAGGGTAACATTCAATGTTGAGTGAAGGAGGATAGTCAAAATTGGCACGTTGGTTCACTTCCAGAAGAAAAAGAATATGGTAGAAGTTTCGGAGAGCTAAAGAAGATTAATGTATAACGTTAGAAATTAATGTATAATCTTAGAATGAAAAAGAGCTATACATAGACAGATAGACAGATGGGAAGACAGAAAAAAAGTGTGAGAGTCAGCCAATAAATATACAGAAAGAGAGTCAAAAGAGCTAGAAGGAGAGAGAAAAAGATTAATTTATATTTGAATAAGATTGCAAATAAATCTAATAAAGAAAGAAGGTAGAGAAAGAGGAATGAAAAATAAAATGTAGAGTCAGAAGGAGAGTTCGCTAAAACAATGATTTACCAATAATAATATACTAATTAATACTGTATTTTAATTGAATGTTTTTTATTGGCACTAGTCAACAACATCTCTTGATTATTCTGTTTAAATTTGATTAATTTCTTATTGTTCTTTTACGCAATGCAAATTTACAATGTGAAAAATATTTTTCTATCCGCAAAGTTGGCTTGTAATATAATTATGTTCTTTTGCAGTGATTTTATTTGTCTATTTTATTGTTCCTATTGAAATAAGGCAAGATAACATCTCAATAAAAAAAGTTAATTTCACCGAGACATTGAAAGTTTTCTACAAGGCCGTGTTGAGTGGAATCAGTTTTCCCCCAATTTTCTTATTACGGTTCGTTTTGTACCAGAAACTTAACGTGTAAAATGCTTTTCCCACACCCCCTCCTGAGTAACTTTACAGGGTTGTATCCGAAGGGTGAGAGAGAAAGGTTCAGGGAGGAAGTCTACTCGCTCCAATAGCCCCGGCGTGAAGTTGTTTAATTAAAATAACTTGTGCCAGTATCAATTAGTGAGCCCAAATTAGGGGTAAAAGCTTGGGAATCGGCCTTTTAATTCCCAAACGGCGCTCGGAGAGGTGCAATCATTTTAGTTAGGGGATGAGTAAAAATTAGATAATTAGTTATTTATATCGAAATTAAAAAATATTCTCTAAAACGTAGTGTTATGTAAATATCAAGTTCTACAGCATCTTAATGTATCGATTATTAATAGTATAAACTTGCAATATTTATACAGTTAAGTTTTACCGAATAGAGTTAATCCAAAGGTCCAATAGTTAACAGTGCGAACGTTCACAGGAAACTGAAATAATAACTGACCGTTATGAATCAGCGAGGGGTCGCAGCTGGGGGAGCCAGCAATCACGTGTTGCTGCTATTCTAAATGACCAGTGACCGATAATATTTCTCGTCAAAAGATAACATTATGTTTGTGAAAATCGATATTTCTGTTTTTCGAGTCTGTTGATCCATTTGAGCAAGGAGGAAAGCGGGTGTGAGAAACTAGGTTGTGGCCGGAAATCGAGATTGATAAAGTTATTAAACTCTGTGAAAGAGAGTAAAGAACTGCTAATCCAAAAAACCTGCCTGAGGAGCATTAAAGGTTAATAAAAATTATTCATCTAATTCATGTTTAATATTTAAAAGATTTGCCACTTTAGATTGAAAATTAGCAATCCTACTGTGTCGAAGAGGTTTTTGCACAAATGTAGGAAAATAAGGTGACTCCTAAAACGTAGATAACATCATCAAATCGATTCTTATGTTCAATGGCAAACCGAAACTAAGAAAACTATTTGGTACTGGGAAAACTCTTCATTGTCTAACAATAATCCTGCCACAGAGTCCAATCTTTTATATATAATATGAAGATGTATATGTAAATTCAGGGGAATTGGCATACTGCGAACTTTGGAAGCTGTTGTATCCACTGTTTCACACTTAAAGCACACCGGTGAGCCAAGTACAACAAGGAAGTTGGCTAATTGCACCTTTTTGGTGATTGCACATCTACGGTTACGTCTAGGCCCCACAGAACCCATAGAAGAACAAGCATCACAGTTTAGAGGTATTTAGTTCGGTTTTGCCTCTTCGCAGAATCTTCACGTGTTGGTTGATGCCAATATTTCTTAAGTCCAACAGTCCGAAGTGCTTCCTAATTAAGAATCCTATTAAAGTTTGGAGTATCTCCAAGTTTCCTTTGCTGCATTAGGGAGTATCTTTCTTTCCAAACCTTGCCGAAAGGCTTTTGGTTTAATTGTGGTCAGTATGTGATTTCCATTGTCTCTCTTTCACCAGGTCTTCGTTCCTATAGAGTATGGAGCCCATAAATCATAAAATAGTGACGTATCAGCGGTGTGTCCTAGGCTCAATGGGAAAGAATTCCAGGACAAAAGAGAAAAAATTTAACGAAAGATCATAGAAGAAAGTAATTAGAACTTCTTAGAACTAGACAGTGAATCGTGAGGTATATGTATAGAGATGGGGCAGCAGAAACAATCCTGTGCAGATATTACCTATATTGGTCCTCTGTTGGTACGAAGGCCTCTCTCTGAGCTCTCTTTGGAAAAGAGACGACGAAACTTAAATGATACATACGAAAGTTGGGACTCGTAAAAAGCCCTACACATAACAGAGCTCTAGACAATAATGAAGATTAAGGAATAGACCAATACTGCACGCGATGCATAAGGGCATAATGGGGAGGAAGAATCCATTTAACCTTAACCTTATCTGCGGTGTACCAGCCCCTTTTCTTGCAGACTATTTTTTTGTAGATACAAAACTCTTTTTTGACTGGCTGTTTCAAAATGAAAAAGAAAAATCAATTAGCAAATTGGAACTATTAAAACAAATCTTCCATTAGGTTAAAATTGAGGTTTTTAATCTGAACTCTTCTGGCATTCAATTTTTAATTTCATTACTCTTCAAGGCATAGGATTCAAAAATTTTAATAAGTTTCATATTTTAATCTGGTAAATTAAAAATTACAGTTCCATTCTTGGTGAAAATAATATATTATTTGAAAGCTCTACGAGGGTTTTTCTTTCTAATGGGTATAATGGAATATTACAGATAAACCTTGAACTACTGATACCTTTGTTCTATTGGTTTAATGTACAATATCATATTTTCTGAGATTTCTTCTGAGATCTGCTTGAGAATTTTTAGCTTGGACGTTTCCGAACATGTGGTTGCTCCTTTCCTCGCTGTTTATATGTGTTATACTTGTTTCTACATAACACCTTCCTTCATCAGTGAAAGTTGTGTAAAACATGGTGAATTATGTCATTGAATTTAAATATTTGGTCTTTTTGAGAGATTAGAGAGATCAATACTGTTTTTTACACATATTTCCAAGCTGTTCGGATTTTTTACAGGCATATTACACATGTAATAAAGTCATGTTGTGGACCATGGTAGCCGAGTGTCCGAATGGTGAGGGAGTTCGACTCTAATTTGGTTGTGTTAGATTCTGGATTCGAGTTCTGTCATTGCTTTCGTAATTTTATTTGGTAATAATTAGGTCAGAAAATAGTGTAAAATGGTTCTGTTACATCCCCTCGACTCGCAAAATTCGGACATTAAGCCCTTTTGGATCACAGGAAGTCAGATTAAATTATTATTGCACAACTACAACTAGTTAAGCTCCGTCTGCTAAAATTAAGTATATTTATATATAATCGTGACACTAACATTTTCATTTCAACGAAGACCTTACATAAAGATTAATTAATTGAAATGAAATAAAAGGTTAAGGTCAAAAATTCTTGAACGAGGGCTTTTAAGATAAAAATATGTATTTATTACAAGTTAATGAGCGTGAGTGTGAATGTCTTAGTGATCAAATAAATAAAATTGTATGCGTCGAACTGCCTTTTGTCTTCAATCTAAGCTCAGATTTGTCCCCCTACCACCAGTTTTTGATTAATCAATACACGTTTTCTCTAGTTTATATATATTTTTTTTTAAGTATCGTTGAAATGTTCTTTAGGTTGGTATCGAACCGTCTGAAGATAGTTTATTAGTTTACAACAGAAATTACCGCGGGTGAGGGCGGCCAACTTGTCCTTACAGTTAATCAAGTTCCGACCTATCCTGGACACTATTGCCGCCCCCAGCGAGGGCAGTAATCGCACTTGGAACCGGCCATCGCTGATTCAGAATAACTACTGCTGATTACCAAGTAGCGGCCCGGTTTGCGCTTTGCTAACATCGGTGCTGTGACCAAGTAATTAATCTTTGTTGAGTTAGACTAGTAGAATTAATTCAGATGAGATTATGTCTAAATATTGGCTCTCCTGATCGCAGGGGCAAATTAAGGATAACATTTGCTCCAATGTTTGATCCCGTTTACATATTTTTGCCACCTAGAGGGTCCGTTAAACCATCGGCAAGAAATAGATATTTTGGTTTAAAGGTGGTTGTCAAGTAGGACTGCTAAATTTATATAAAACTAATCTAACTCCCACTAAAAAATTAATGAAATTATAAAAATTATAAATTTCCTGAAATTCGCTAATTTCAGGGACGTTAAATTTTTTAATTCTATTTAATGACTATTTAATATTTAAAACTATCTTTTAAATTAACACATAATCTAACGCGATATGTATATAAAAATTGGGTTAACTCAAGAAGGGTTTAGTTCAATTAATTCTTTCCATAGGTTTTTTATTTGGAAAAATCAATTTCAAACAATGTAGCAACATGTGGAATTAATAAGTAAATTTAAATAGAGAGAGGTTGTTTGAAAATTATAGAACTGGTGTCCTTCGAAAGGAAGAAAGGCTCCGGGTAACCATCAATGGATATTTATGAAGTTTTACAGCAGGCTGTAAAATCAAATCCATCCCCCAAGAACTCGCGTACTGTAAAATACCTTCTATACGACATTGGGAAGGTTACACGATCAAATTAAACTTATCCTGCCATAACTTATGCTCTAGAAACTATCAAAAATGTAAAAAAGCCCCTAGGTTATAGGTTTACAAAAAATCTGATACCTATGTTTACAATTCATTTTACTGTCAAAAGCCAGATACCTGTAAACGATCAAGAAAATACAGCAATTTTAGTTGCTTGAGGGGCATTGTATAAAAATTATTCTTTTTTATAAACTGTAAGGTCATTCATCATATATTTATATATAGTTATATTTTTCATTGAAATTACTTTTCATAATAACTTTGGAAAACGGTTAAATAGACAAGCCGAAATTGTCTTGACTTTATCTAGCTTTTGATCAACCGTGAATATCTCTTGTTGCAAAATAACAATCCTCCACACTATTTCGTCGAACTATGGAAAAATTTTAAAAATCTTAATGGGTTCTTAACGGAAAATTTCTGCCACCAGACTTTTCCCATCAGATTATAAACTTGGCTCAAAAATGTTAAATATTTCTGAAAATTGTAAGACCAAGAATTTGCCGACAGGCATTCTAAGTGTTGACACCAGCTGAAAGATCACTAATGGTTCAATAAACAGAAATATTCATGAATGAATAATCCTGATCGTACACCAGTCGACTCTCAACACGACACGCAAGAATGGCACAAGTACACAGAAGACAAACACCTTGAGCCCTGAAGATGATTTCAATAAAAGATCGAAACGTTGGCACGATACAAAAAATGTTTTTCTGAAACCTACATCACAGACCGGATCTCACGTCATCTCAATAATTTTCACTGAAATATTAAACTTTAGTTTAAAACGGTGCTTTTTGTTACTCACTCGGTATTATTCAGAGAGAATATCCAGTGTTTAACGTTGGAATTTACAGAAGAAAGTACACCTGCTTATTACAGACATGTTCAGTCTTGCGCAAAGATTTTTATGTACACATAAATGCCGAAATGTCCACCGTGACGGGCCCAACCCCGAGGACCGTTGTGAATCTCTTTCTTTTAAATATTGAATAGGGTCACTAATGAAGATAGGGCAAAGGGTAGTGCGACCAATAACCGTTCCATCGCCCTTCCTCCCGCCCGCCCGCTCTCGCTGTCTCTCCCTTTTCTGGGGAAAATAATAGCGAGGGCGAGCCACCTGACGCTTTCCCCGGGGTAATGGCCAGTTAGGGGTGGCGATGACCGTCCTGCCTCATTTCACACGGCTCTAACCTCATTATCCAGAGAGTGATGGAAATTCGGACGGACAGATGGCCGCTATACTGTTCTGACTTCATCCGGAAATTTGCCAGGATGCAAACGGGGATCGGCAGAAAAGGAAAAATTTCGTCTTTAATTTCCCATTCCTGTATCAACTGTCGTTTGCCACCAGTTTATCACATTTATTCAAAAATAAAAACTCAAAAACAAGTGCTATGTGTGAAGAAAGTTAAACCTAATGTTAAATTAGCTAAATTTCACACTTTTGACAATAAATACTATGTGTGGTGTTTTGTGACAGTTAGCTAATGATTATTTGGAGATCGTGAAGTGAGGTCTGGTGTGAAGAAAAACATTTTCTTTATCATGCCAACGTTTCAATCTTTATTGAGATCATCTTCTGGGCTCAAAGTGTTGTTTTCCGTGCAGATGTATCATTCTTCTGTGTCGTGTTGGGAGTGTGAGTCGAGGACGTCACACTAGACCGCACCTCCCGATCTCCAAATAAGTAAAGATTACTTCATGTTAAACGAGCAGACGCTAACAATGATAAGAAATTAATTTCCATATTAAAAATTTAATGTGCAAGTTATTAATAATATTTTATCAATATGAACTATATTATGTTATAATACCTCTTCAATGAGACACCCACTTTTCTCAAAAGCAAAGGGTAACAGACAACAGAATTTAAATGATAATCTCATAATTTTGTAGAAGGATCTAAACTTAATAGTCAAAAAAAATTTTAATGCCTTAGTAATAGATAATTGAGTATCAACTTTATATTTTCAAATGAATCCTCCCACGTTTTGATACATGCTTAGAAACTAGATAGTTGAACATAAAAATTAAGATCAAGAATAATTAGTTTGTTTGCGAATTTTTGAAGATATTTGAGTTATACATAATAAACTTGAGAGTTATTTCATACTCTTGATGTTGTTCTAAGGTATATTGGTGTTATAACTCATCTTTTAATTTAATAGTTGTTGAATGTTTTTAATAACTTCATTTATTATTATACAGTAGACAAACCGTTGACTGTATTAATCGAAATTTAAATAGATGAAAACATGTTTAAACTAAAAATAATTGGTAAAAACGTATATAATATGTTGCCTCCGATAAAAGAATATATTGAAAAACTTACTAAAAAATAGTAACGTGGTGCATAAATTATAATGTACATGCCAAAAAACTATTGGGAAGTGTAACATTCCTATACAAAAGAATTAACCAACAAAAAATAATTTAAAAAACTAAAGTTATAATACTGGTTTAAAATGTAAACGATACAGGAACCAAAACGAATTTTTATTGGGTAAAAATATTAGGCAGAGAGAATAAACGCCAAAAATTAGTTGGGTTGAAAAATATCTACAAATGTACAACAAGATAAAACAAAGTATGTAAACAATGCAAAAATAGATTAATAATGTATAAAAATAAAGTAATATCTAATAAATAAAAATATAGAACTAATTTCTATAAAAATAGTTATTTTATAAAACGAAAAAATAAATTATAAATGTAATATTAAGTGTAAAGTACAACCAAAAAATTTATAAAACTAAAAAGCATATGACAGTCGCAAATAATGCCACAGCAGGAAATATATAACCTAGATGAAACCTACCTCTTTATCATTTACGGACCAGAAAGCAAGTAAACAACCAATTATTTTTGATTAAATAGAGAGTTGATTGTAAAAAGACATTGTTTTGTAAAAAATATGTAAACTGTACATTTCAGAAAGAATTGTCAACACAGATGTCTCCTGTACCCGAGAACGATCTCTTACATAAAACAAATGCACCTGGCTCTGATTAGTCTGATTAGTTCCAACACATTTTAAGTGAAGTAAATGAAAACAAAATGCCCAAAAATATGACGAAGACAAAATTATATTATGCACATATATTTCCCAGCATCAAATTAATTTGTATTATTTATAAATGTGATTAAATCCAATTTACACTGGTTTGTTGGTCAGGCAATCGGCGAGTGAAGCAATCACCGGCAAAGGTGGACATACCAGCCCACAGGATAGCCTAATGCTTTGCTAATCACTGACCTGAGCACTTCTGGCACACATAAGCGCACATCAAACAGAACTAACTGATTACTGTGTCTACCTCCAGTTTACTTTAATTAACGGCTAAATCGTAGTCGCAATATAAACTAAGCTGTTCTATGTATGTGCCCAGCCAGGCGGATCCTTCCCGTATAAAATTGGTTCAGCGTAAGTTGAGTTAATCCGGAACAGATTACACTAGGATTCGTTCTGTCTAGCGAACGGCTGTTCTTAGGAATATTTACGGTAATTTTTTCCTTATTTTAATCATCAAAGCTGTACGAATTAAAACACAAAATAAATGTACAAATTAAAAATTTATTTGGTTGTATTTAATAATATTTTAATATTAAGTTTAACTCATTTACCTTCTCTTGTAATTCTTTTGTAGTTTTTCTAGTTTAATTTTTTTTAATTTATACGACAATTTGGCTGCGCATACGTTTATTTTTGTGAGATTTCCTGTTTACTTTTAACTTTGTATTTATATTTTTTATTTTTGACTAGATAACTAAAGAAAATTAAGGAAACTTTCGTTTTAAATCTGCAATACTACATATTATATTATTAGTATTATATATTTTCAGACAATTAGTCCAACCCATGTCATATCTGGAGATACTTTTTCTCAGTGACTTATATTGAGGACCATATCGACAGCGTTTGATGTCATAAAATTTTGAAAATGCGGTACAATTAACAAAATCCAATTAAAACTTTTTACCCGTCACTGAAAAATCTTCACATTACTAGGAACGCCTCCTACTGAAAGCGATAAAGTCGGAATTAGAAAACCCGCCAGGGAAATTCGCTTTTCTCTCCGAGTTGATGAGTTGAGGTGAAGTTAAGTGAGACACGTCCTCGAGGGAAAATGGAAATATGCAAACCTTGTTAATGGCGGGAGTGTTTTAGTATGCAGCTCTCCCGTCTTTAATAAAGGTTAATCAGGCACCGGATGTTGTAATATGCAGAGCACGCCTTAACTCCTTTGATAACATAACCAAACAGACTTGTTCACAAAGCTACCTTAGAAACATTCAGCGGTTTAAACTCTTTCACGGATGAGTTAAATTTGAAAGCTGATTCAATTCACATTCAACTCGTGAAGTAAGCAACGGATTTTCGAGATTATCGATGGATAACCTGAAAAAATGTGCAGTTAAACGTATCATTGCTTAGAGAAAATTGAACAAAGCATCGTAAAGAACATGCTCGACAATTATTATTACGTACAAACTTTTAATTGCGATTAAAGTAAATATCATAGTGATATTGGGCAATATTCATTTATATTGTGAAATTTTTAGTTACAAGTCACACACACACACACACACACACAAATATAT
>CM077099.1:34343967-34357692 GCA_039619505.1 Cimex hemipterus
ACACACACACACACACACACACACACACACACACACACACACACACATATATATAAGTTAAATAACTTCTTTGGTCGAATGAGTTTTTAAAAACTTTTATTCAAAGAAATTACAAATAATCTGATATACATTCAGAACTTTATGAATCTAAGACAAATCTCTTCGATATGCGTTCGGGAAAATCTGGCTTAAGACTAACGTTTATTAAAATTAAAATTGTTATAACATTTCTAGAGTGGGAGAGAGTGCTGATGACAATTCTAGGAGCAACACCTGCATCCTAGCATTGTCATCACATTATTTATTTCACACAATGTTTATACTCGTATA
The DNA here is from genome assembly GCA_039619505.1 of Cimex hemipterus. Classification (NCBI taxonomy): domain Eukaryota; kingdom Metazoa; phylum Arthropoda; class Insecta; order Hemiptera; family Cimicidae; genus Cimex; species Cimex hemipterus. The sequence continues at coordinate 34,344,298 of CM077099.1, forward strand.
TAACTCCTCCCCCCTTAGAGAGAGCTTCCCTGGAAGCTCGTAAAAAGGAAAATTACAATTATAAATTTGAACTAACTTATTGTATGTTAAGGTATCTTTTTACATTTGTAATGAACCACACCTGTGGTTACTTAAGGCTAACATGCTTTTCTTATGTCTATACAAAATGATGGTTATGATAATTATTATGACGGGTAGGATTATGTACAGGATGATAGTCCAAAGGCTGGGGTTGATGTGCACCACTGGTGTTTCTTGAATGTTGTGGGTGAACGTTGGCATGTCCATTCCCAACTTTTGTAGATGAACGGTGATGTTCAGGTTCTGCATTTTTTCCATTGGGAACGATAAGCCACTCAGCCAGTGTGGTTGTCCAGAAGTTCTGGTCTGTAAGCTAATCTTCTTGTTCCTGTAGAATAGCGCACCGTCTTCCGCATTTATAAGGAACAAACCTTTCAATTTATGCGTTTCTCGGCCAGCTGCGGTTTCTACTGTGACCGTGTCCGGTTCCTCAAAAATTGCTAGGTATTGGTTGATTTCTGGAATTCGTTGCAGTAAATTGTTGGCTATTTTGATGTTGGCAATCTGGCAGTGTTCCATGTTTTCTTGAAGCAATATGTTTTTGCCGCAAGGTGTTTCTTGATGGACCTCCTCCTCGGTGGAGCAAATGTAGAGTCCGTTGATTTCAGGGCACAGTGTTCTCAGTGGTTGAATGATCAAATTGTCCTTAGACTTTAAAAAGTATTTGTATTCTGCCAGCACAGTTATAAATTTGTTTTTATGATAGGATGGAATAGAAAGGAGACAATACAGGTCATAATCTGTTTGTTGTGTTATAGGTAGTGACAGATAGTACACAACTTCATTTTTATGATATTTACATTTAGTTTGTACCATTGATTCAATTTTTAAGATATTCTCTAGTTTTAGTTCAAACGGAAATCCACTGGGGTAATGTTTTAATAATTTATTTAATTCATTAAACATATCTCTAGGTTTTATTATACTGGGATGTAGTCTCCCTAGATTACAGAATACAATAGAATTTTCTATTTCCCTTAGCATATCAGAGATTAATTCAAATAATAGAACAAGTTGGTTAAGCATATTTTCTAATTCTAATACATAAATCTCCTTGTTATTATTCTTAATGATATTATTAAGATCTACAAATTTATTTTTTAATTCTACATTATTAATATTTATTTCCTTAATCAAGTCTTTATAATTTTTAATTAACATATTGTTTACAGAGTATTGGTTATTTAATTGATAATTAATGTTATTTACACTATTTTTTACATCTGCTAACATTTTTTCATATTTTTCACCATCATAGGCGTCTAAGTTACCTGTTATGAATTTTACAATGGATCCTATACCGTTTATTATTCCTCTTTTTACTCTCAATTTTCTATGTACAATTAAAGCATTTAATTTGTCGCTTATTACACTGCCTTCATAATTGATAATTTTAAAATAATTATTTAATTTCTTTTTTATATCGGTATCGTTTTTTGTCAGCTCAAAGATTTTCAAATAGTTAACGTTCAACTCATTGAATTGGGTGTCTAATTCCGTAACATTGTAGTAATGAATGAGCGTGTGGCGTGTTTGTTGGATTTTCGCTTTTCCTAGCTTTATGGGTAGTATACCGGGGTTTGTTGTGATGTTTTTGATATTCAGTCCATTTGCATAACAGCTGAGGATGGACCTGGAACAGCGTCAATATTTTGAGTGATTTTCCTAGGTCTTTGAACATCTGACAAGTGAATTTTACTTTGTGTGTTATAGTGTTGTGCATTTAGTGTACCTAATTTCAGAGTTTTGTTGATCGATTTTAGCGTTTGTTTCTTATATTTGTTTTTTGTTTTACTTTGTTTTTGTATATTTCTTATATATACCTCTTCGGGGATATCAGGTAATTCTTCTCTTTCTTGGTTTAGCGTTGCTATAGTTTTTTCTTTGATTTTCGAATTTAGTTCATTAATCTTTTGATATAATAAAAGAGTTTTCTGTTTGTGAGTGTTTATGTAATCGTTGTATATTTGTATTTCTAAGTCTAGTGCGAACGGGGAGTCATTTTCGATGTGACCGCTGATTATGTTACTTGGTTTTGCATTCGTGGAGGAATGTATTGTGTTGTTATATGCTAAAATAGCATAGTTCATTTTCTCTTTGATTGAATCATTCTTAAATTCTTGTCTATTGTTTAGTATTCTTAAATGTTCCAGGAGTGTTGAGTGTAAACGTTCGACTGGTCCATTTGATTCTGGGTGTTGAGAACTTGTAAAATGAATTTGGATTTTGTGAATTGCTAGCAGTTCTTTTACTAAAGAATTGTTAAATTCTGTTCCGTTATCCATGACAATTTGTTTCGGTACATTATGATGAGAGAAAAATTTTATTAACTTATTTACAACTTCTATAGCCTGATTAGATTTTAATCTATAAGCCTGTGCGTATTTTGAAAATGTGTCTATTAATGTTAAGAATTTTGTTTTTTCGAAGGTTACAGTGTCTATATGAATTATTTCGAACGGTTTAGTAGGGTTAGGCGTTATGTTGAATTTCAGTTTTAATGGTCTCCTATCATATTTCGTTACTTCCGTTCGCGGCTTGAATTCGCGGGGCAAACATGTTGTTTTGTGAGTTTTGTGTGTTAGGTTTTGTGTTTTGAGGGAAATTAGAATACTGGTTGGGGAATCTTGCTGGGTGTCTAATAGGTGGTTGAAATCGAGGTTTCCTTGACGGATAATTGTCTGGTTCTTGATAAGTTTTCAAAAACTGAAAATCATTCGTAAGGATATTTAATGCTTCTGTGAAATTACTGGGATTCCTAGTGCGCATAAGTGAGCCTAGGGGTTCTTTTAGACCTCTGAGTAAGACACGAAGTGCGACGCCTCTCGCATATTCAATTAAAGTGTTAGATTGAAGGGGATTGTGGTTTTTAAAATATGCTATTTGTAAGTTTAAAAGGTTTTGCACTCGTTGATAGAACTCATACGGTTTTTCATTTTGTTGTGTGAGTCTGGAGATTTCAATCTGGAGAGTGAATGCGTCCCTTTTGTCGGCGTATCCCTCTAACAATGCAGTTTTTAAATCTGCCCAGTTTGATACGTTACTATTTTCAATCACTTGAGCTGCAGGACCTTTTATCTTATTTCTTAAACATGAAAGCAGGTATACATTTTGGAAATTGTTAGGGTGATTGGTATCAACAAATGTGTTAACAAGTTTCTGTGATATGTCTAAGAATCGCGTAAGAACAGTTGGGTCTCCGTCGAATTCCGGAACCATGTCCAGAAATTCTCTTTTGAATTCCGGGAGAGCGATCTTTTGATATTTATTAACAATGTGTGAAAATTTTCGTTTTTTAATAAAATGTTAATGGTGTTACAATTTTAAAATTTTCGTTTTTTAATAAAATGTTAATGGTGTTACAATTTTAAAATTTTCGTTTTTTAATAAAATGTTAATGGTGTTACAAATTTAAATTAGATTATTTTAAATGTTCCTTACATAAAAAAGAGAGCTCGTACAACCATGTTCGCTGGTTCCGAGAGTCTGGAAGTTCGATGCCGATTAACCGTTGAAACGGAAAGTTACTAAATAATAACTTTCGACAATGTCCAGTACCGACTGCGCCAGTTAAATAACTTCTTTGGTCGAATGAGTTTTTAAAAACTTTTATTCAAAGAAATTACAAATAATCTGATATACATTCAGAACTTTATGAATCTAAGACAAATCTCTTCGATATGCGTTCGGGAAAATCTGGCTTAAGACTAACGTTTATTAAAATTAAAATTGTTATAACATTTCTAGAGTGGGAGAGAGTGCTGATGACAATTCTAGGAGCAACACCTGCATCCTAGCATTGTCATCACATTATTTATTTCACACAATGTTTATACTCGTATATAACTTATATATATATATATATATATATATATATATATATATATACGACCAAGCTTGTCGCGCGAATCTCATTAGTTACCGACTGTGCCTGCCATTAAGGAATTCACTTATCTGGGCTCTGCTGAGCCTGCTATGACCTGTATGGGAATATCTAAATTCCGAGAGGATGGGACATACACCCAAGAAATGGATCACATCCTCCTTTTCTCTGGACCTAGAAAGAGCACAGAGGGGTAACTCTCTTTCTCGCCACGGAGTGCAGTTAAGATAAAGCAACTCGCCTCTTAATTTAAACAACTGGCTCAGCTCCGTGGGAGAATTATACGGGGCAGCCGGGTAGGGGGATACTGCTGATCTTTATAAAAAAGAAAACGGTTGGATTGTCGAGCGACCGCACACACTCTTCCCGGTAGCACACATCCATCCTTTGACATATTCCCATTAACTGGGCACACCATCATTTATCCAAATCCTGGAAGTTGGAGTCAAAACGGCGTAAGTACTTTTTCGCCAAATTAAGCCCGTGCTTGAACCAGAATATTTTTATCTTGATAACCTCTAAGGCTAGAGAACGAGAAAGGCGGTGAGCAGACAGATTCAAAGTCTTGATGCAGTATCAACATGAGGACGGAAGGCGAAAACACGAACCAGAGAGGTTGATGTCTCAATAGAAACCGTGTAATTTGAAGTTTTGAGGGGCAGCCCAAACAACTTCTTAATAAAGAAAGGTTTGAAATTTTTCCACCAATTCCTGTCGTTGAAACCCCCAACACTATTCACCATAGCACACAATTGAACGGCAGACCGCTTTGAACAAACTATATTTGGTGGAAGGAGGGACTCTACCGTTATTAATGGGAACCATTAACCGTGTGAAAAGCTAAGGAAACAAAAACAAACGAAAAACAAAGCTATAAACGAAAAATATTAAAATGTGCAATATTTCTCTATGAAAATCTAAAATCAGCTAACAATATACAATAATCTGGCAATATATTTATCGGATATAAAGAATATATATCATCATTTTTCAAAACAAAAAGAATAACAGATTGAGAGGACTAACAAATTATGACCTTAACAATAAATACAACTATTTTTTTAACAATGTCAGTGCTGAGGTTATACTTTACCTTATTTTTTTAATTCATATCTCTCTCCCTCCCTCTCACTCTCTCCTTCTCTCTCTTTCTCATTTTAAATAAAATTAAGTGATTTTTCATATTTATACAACCGCTCTTCCGATTGTGACTGAAAGTTCAGTCTACGGTGGTTGGCCTCATTTTAATTTGCCTGGTCTCACTTTTACAATAAATCGTTAATAATTATCCAATGCTTTGGGTAGAATTGCATTATGCTTTTTAAACATTTATTTGAATTTGCAAAGTTGATGCTTTGTTTGGGCATAAGACAATAAGGATGTTTCGTTCGCACAAAGCATTTAATTAATACGTTGGAAATCTCACTTACGTTGGTTTTAAGATTTACTGTATTCATTAGTGTATTAATTATATTACGATTTCCTACAAAAAGGTTTATACAGGAACCCATTAACTTCTGGCACGATCTTGCTAATTGGACCATCATGCTTCATGATCCCTACTAAATATTAAATTATTTTATATCGATACAATTTGTAATGTCTTAATGATGGCGATATAATTGCCAAAATTTGTGCGATAAAAAGACTTCATCTCGTCTCGATTTTATCTGTTAATGATTCAGTAATAAGGACATGAAATGATTTGAAATAAAATTGTTTGTTTAATATATTTATTAAATGTGTATTGGTTGATAAAATCAATATAGGAAGTAAATACTAAACTCCTGTTGATTAAGCTCAGATTCATTTAAAAAAAGCCGGCTTGAACTTCAAAGTAAACTCGCAGCATAAAAAGCAGTACTCTTTTCCCGGACACATGTTTGTCATACTGAACTTTATAACAATATAAATATATCATGTTAATAAAAAAAAATTAAAAAAAAAAAAACAATATAATCATTTTATTTCCTATATTCAAAGAACATATTTATAATTAAAATTCTTGCTGTTAGCACGAGCAACTTCTCGTTAAAGTATAAAATAGTCGATAGTGAATAAAGTTGATTTCCATAACAACTTAGTTTTCATTAATTAAACGTGCATCCATCATTAAATCAATAAGATCAGGATGAAAATCTAATTACGACATATCATATTTCTTCAAATTCTTTCAGGATGTTCCTAATCAGACGTATTTTGTCTAATTTTAAACTAACCGGGAAAAAAATTTATTAAAAATTGCGCTGATAACTATTATAGGGTTAGTAACAGAAAAAATCATTTTCGGACTTAAAATCAAGTTGTAAATAGATAGGAAAAATGTTAGAAACGAGCCATTTTATTTCAAATATGAAATTTCAAATGTCATAATCGTTTCCTTCCAATTATAATATATCCACAAGAATAGGTGTGTAAAACGGCTTTGTCCTCTCCGCCTTTTATTAAAAAAGTCAATTTAGAAACGGACGTTGTTAGTTTTTGAAATTATGAAGAGTTATCATCTAGATGAATCCGTCATTGTTATGGCAACTCAACAAAAAGTGGGCGTTTTTGAGCAAACTGGAATGCTTTTATTCATTTTTAAACTTTTCATTTGTGTTGACCATTGTTTAAAAAGGATCGATGTTATTTTGACCCTGGGGTTTTAGACTTTCGGTAAAATTTACTTCAAATTAACTCGGGTTAGTAATTTATACGAAAAAAAATCATTAATAATTATTTGAAAAAATGCCTAATACTAATGAAAAATCAGTTAAAACTCGAACTCCGTGCTGATATATACAGATCAAAAAGGTCACATAATTGTCTATATTGGTATATCCGTGGTCTCGGTGATGATAAAACAGAATCAAAATTGAAAGGGTCCCCCCATTGGTCGTAGCCCTCAATTTTCCTCAAACAGCCAACCCATGCATAATACACTAATGCATGATACATGTTTCTGATGAAGCGTTAATTGTCATCATTGACCGTCTGTCGGCTAATTTTGATTTCCTTTGTCACTTCCCTATTTGATCTTTAGATGGGCTATTTTAATCTCTTAGCAATGTTATTGATTTTCACCAACTAAGACCTGTTGATACAGTCTAAATGCTTGTTATACTGGGTGGTCCCAAATCATGAGTCAAAAAGTCAAGATCTTACAGACAATTTAACGCTCATTAAAAAAGGTCCTATAAACCCGGGTAGGGTTGTTCTTCAGTACAAAGAATACAATTTAAAAAATCACTTTTCTGACATTATTTGTGAAATAGAAAGTAAACTGCGACAACTATCATAGAACAACTCGAAACAACATTCATAGGACATTTATTTCAGCGTCGAATGAGGCTAACCAGGTTGGTTGAGAATTATAATTTTATGATTTTGAAAAATTACAACACTTCAAATTCAAGGTTTTTGACTTTTTTTATAAGTAAATTCATGCATCCCTACTAAAAAAATGTTCTCGGACAAACCTTGTATTGATGGAATTCTTCATCAAAGTAGCGAAAATATGCGGAGTTTATTCACGGGCAATTCGAAGAGGAAATGTGATTAATAATAGTAAACCAAAGGATTTTTTTTCTGTTTGTTAACTTTGTCATTTTTGACCAATTTAAAATCAAATCGTGACCATTGCTTCCAGCGAAAAAAAATCCTTTAAAATGATGTGCCACGATTGTAGGATCGTATATGAAATTTTGAAGTTGAACATGGCCTGAGGTATCCAGTAAAAATTTTCTTCAAAAAAAGATAAACATTTGAAAATAGACTAAAGAATATTAAAACAGATTTTTTTTGGTAGTGTTATTGGTTGATATAAATTCGGCCGGTCCATCTAAGCAGTACACTACAGGATACAATTGATCTTGTTTTATTTATTTATTTATTTAATTAGTTTTTTTAACGAGGATTCTCATCAGCAGAGGTCGTATAAACCCTCAGGGTGCCGGTATTTTTGAAAAAAGTCAATTTGTAAGTATGTCGATTCTTGTTTTATTAAAATTGTATTCGTTATAGATCAAAATTTTATATGAATAATCATAGATAATGGCAATCTGAAAGAAACCACTGAGTAATTCCTCTGCACAGTGTTAAATTACAATAATTTCTACCTGTACAAAAGAGTATCTGCCCAGTCAATTCAATATTTTCAAGCGGCCATTGTACCAGAAAAAAATTGGCCTTAACGAGTATCCCAGGTCCAATCTTCGCATCTGATACAATTATACAGTGTTTACGGTTAAAGTCAAATTTAGCGGTTGCAACGTCGATCGACAAGCAAATATCCCTGTAACAACTTCCCTCAACTTTAAATGTTCTAATGTTGATACATGACCAAACTTGTGGTCGGTCCTTCTAAGAATCTACGAGCAGTTGCCGATTATCATATACAATACAACTATCAATATAACCTAAATTTACCAAAATAATGTAATTACTAAGCATTAATCAATAGCAATTGTTAACAATTAAAATTATCTTATACCTATTGCAAAAGGTGCCAAATATAATTAAATAATGAATAACTAACAAATAGTTACATAAATGACAGTAAAGTACGAGTTTGGTTGTATAAATATAACACACAAACTTTACATATCTTTACTATATAATAAATAATGTGTGTGTATATATATATATATATATATATAAGCTCTCATTTACGGTAAGAAAGGAATGAACAACGGATCCATTTTTGTTGCGAATCTGGGTAAATTTGTTTTGTTAGGAGATTTTGAAGAAGCTGCTATTACGAGAGTTAGGTGGAGAGCAGGATTGTTGTTGGAGGGGGATGGTCCTGTCATTGGTTAAGTCAACGCAAAGAGGATTACCATGGTGCGCGTCAAGTTTAAGGGGATTATCTAGCCGGCCCAGATGTCTCCTCCACGGCCTCAGATTCTGCTTACCGGTGAATGGATCCAGAGACTCTGACCTTAATCCTGTTTACAGTTCTCCTTTATTAAAGGGACCGTTAATCAAATTCTGAGTAAAAAGACCTTTGGGAGGATATATGGTATAAACATGGTAAAATTCTAGTTTTATATGTACAAAATTGATCAGTACGGTTCTTTTAATTTAATATTTTAAATCATGATGTTATTGACCCGTGAACTGTTGGGGTTAAATATTGATATAAACTAGAGGGCCACTTCGCCTCGCCCTTTTTTTTTTCTTTTTTTCATTGCCCTACAGCATCGTGAAAAAGCCGCGGGGAGACCCGTCCGTTGGCGATCGGAACCCAAGCTAGTTTTATATTATCAAATTTTGTTTTAATAAGTTAAAAAGAGCAACTCCAAACAAATAAGCTCAAAGAATTTTCCACCTCTCGATTTTTGGCAGGCTTTGATAGAAATAATAACTTGTTCATTTCAACGCTTAGTCGAAAACATAATTTCTATTCATTTTACCTTTAATTTGTATTATATTTTAAAGCACATTTTTGCTACATATAATTGTCCACGTGTAAATATTAGTTTCTTTAATTTATAAACATTTTTCTCACAACTTTGTCCTTTTGACTTATTTTTGGTCATAGTCAATGCTATACGGACTGAAAATTACAAACGTTTCAAAACAAAGGTCTTTTGGGCTTCTCATGTGTATAAATATGTATATTCGAGGGTAAGCTTAATATCTCCCTTTTTATTCCCTGTTAATTATTTTGCAGTTTAGTATCGTCCCATCATTTTTTTTTCTATGAAACGGTCCCGTTATACAAACCGTCTCCTGTGCATGAATGACTCAAAATCATAACTTATATATACATATATAATTGTTTTTACGAATCGAACGATGGCAACAGCAAAGGTCATATAAACCCTCAGGGTGGCGGTGTTTTGTCGGGTTGGAATGCAGGGCTGCAGGACCCGAACCTGGGACCTTTTCATTATAGTGATGAGCGCCGTGTCAACGAAATCATAACTTAATCTTGCTTTTAAGTGCATGTTCTGCACGAGGTGTTATTGATTTTAAATATTCAATGGGACCCTCTAAACATACGTTTTTATTGTAGGATTTGTCACCAGCTTGTGACAAAACACGATCTATGGAAACGCAACTAACAATTTTCCCTGTAATCGTTTCTCAATAATATGAGAGATATTTTCATTTCATCACTTGCTGGTAAAATAGTATAGCTACATTACGAATTTCTTCCTCAGATAAATACAATAGATAAGACTCTTCCATTAAATTACCGCATAACATTTCCAGGGGTATTTCAAGTTTGTTTTAATGATACTATTTCCGATCTTCAATGAAACCTCCATCCTTAATCAGGCATTGGACATAGGAACTTTTAAATCCTATTTGGCAAGTTTGATAGCCTCCCGAAGTATTCACGTCTGTTCACGGGTTACCCTGCATATTTGTTTATAAAAATATATATTTATAAAAATAGAATAGTTAAAACGTCTGTTTTAGTAATTTGTTGAAGTCGTGAGGAGCGGTAAAAGAAGTAATTTATAAAAACACTTTTTAATATTTTTTGTCAACGTTTCGACTTTTATTCGGGTCATCTTTAGAGCATAAAGTGTAGTAATATTCTTGTGGTGTCATATTGATTGGTTGCAACTTTTTGTCCATAAGTCTGCAGAAATGTATCGCGCGTATGTCTTCAGAAATGAACCATAAAGAAGGCAACTTCCGGATAAAAATTTGTAGTGATAGAAAATTACTTACGAATGTTAAATTACGCCTATTTTGTAGAAAACCTTTCCCCTTTTCAACGATGTATAATATAACATGGTTTCTTAAAGTTTGAAGGGGGAAAATAGTGAGAGAAGTAAAAAATTCCATTAAAACTAGTGTTACTCTTCCACTATATTTTTCTCTTTCCGCACCATTAAAATCGAATAGCTCCTTCTCTCTCAGACTTTACGCCAAAACTTTTTTAATATTATAAAGAGACAATTGTACTTGTATAATATTTATATCAAACATAAAATCCCGCGTTGGTAACAAAATATTGGTTAGCTGCACAATGTACTGTTATCGACGTTTTTTGGTAGACCGATATTTAAACGGTAAAATCTTTTTAATGAACTTAAATATGTCACGTCAAACTCAACTATTACAAATATACATGTTCTCTTAGCGTTAAGACTTTTATGTATTTAATCTGCCATGGATTGGACAATTAACAGTTGATTAGATGTGATAGATAGAAAACCTTTAGCTTTGATTCGATTGATGGAATTACAAACCAGCTTGCAATAACCCTTAATATCGTATTTTATCGTCTGTAGTTTATTTGCGTATATGTAAAGCGACCGATTACGAGAAGGGTGAGACCATGGCCGACGGGTAGACGTGAGGGTGAATAATGGTTCGGAAGATGTTTTAGCTCCCTTATCGTTTGGAGTTACAAATAACACTTCTGTGAAATGTTGAAATGGTTGTTTTTGTATGTTAGTTGGGCAAACTGCGGATTTCTGACGTTTGACTGGATATATATGTTGTCACAAGTTCACTAGGAATTCAATTTTTTTTCAGTTAAACCGTCCCTATTGTATCAGCGTATAAAAAGAAAAACGTAAAAGCAGGCGTGTAGCTTATAAAATTTTCAATGTATTAAGAAATTCAACATCCGCATTGCGGCAATCTACAATATACAAAAAAAAAAAAATACAACGGTAACTTGATGTCATGTTATTCTAGTGCAGATTAGTAGGTTGAGGACTGGAGTGTGCAATGTCACATTGCGTTTCAAAATGGTTTTGAATTTTTTTTTTTTTTTTTTTTTAATTGAAATATAAGATTTTATGTTCATATCCTGTATAGAAAACCAAACAGGACACTATAAAATAATGATTATTTGGAGATCATGAGATCCGGTCTGATGTGACGTAGGTTTTAGAAAAATGTTTTCTTTGTCCTGCCTACGTTTCGAACTCCATTGAGATCATCTTCAGGGCTTTGGATTTATAATTATTGTTTAAATTATACAAATGCATGTAGGATGTGAAAACAGAATTTAAACACTACTAGAAATTTTAGACTCAAGCAAAGTATTTGTACCCACATATAAAATATTACACCCATTATAAAATAATTTTGAAATACATGAACAGCAAAAAAAGCATATTTGAGATATACTGAAAGTTACAAGTACCTTCATGTTATGTTTTTTTAACTAACCATAGTCATTCGAAAAATAACTACCAGAGAGTCGTTCAGTACTTAATTGCTTTGTTGTTTTATTTTTATTATAAAATTTCAGTATTGGAAATGCTCGTAAATAATTACTTTTATATTATGATATAAACCTAACACTTGTGTTTGTTTATCTTCTTAATGACACTTCAACCTCCATATTGACAAATGTGCCGTCTTTGACGATGATCTCGTTCCTCGGAATCTTGAAAATGAACCTCAACTGACAACACGAGTCGAAGTACCTTAGCGTCAGCCCAGCCCACAAAGAGGATCGGACATAATTGGACACGAACAATGTTAGCTATATCTATATGCCGACAATAACGCCTAATCCTTTTGGATAAAAGCCCAAAAAGTTCAGAATACACTGATAAATTTGATTAAACTCTGTGGTATAAATGAATAATATGATGAAGCAAAAAATATATAAAGTATATGACAAATTGTTCTAATTCCAAATTAAGAACTGCTATGGACATTTATTGATCAGTGCATCGTCTCAAATTGAGTATATTTATGTACAAATTTATAAATTATCTCATAATATTCATTTTTTACCACATTAAATACATTCCTGTAGTTATAGTTTATTTGAAAAACAATTACTACATAATTTTCCTTAGGGTCTACACTGGAATGTACGAATTGTAATCATCGGATAGGCAAAAAGGTTCGAGGTTTAGTTATTATCTAAATCTCTGTTAAAAAAAATGTTTAACATGACGATAATATATGTTCTTGTGTTCAAATTTAAAAGAAAAAAAAAACTAAATTGATTCAATAATAAAGGATTTTTTGTTTTCGACAAACCTATTCTAGAAGATGAAAGACAGTAAAGTGTGGAATGTTAAACGAGTGTGAAAAGCTTGAAAGCTTTTCGATTGTTATCGGTGAGAATCTCCCGAGTCACGCGGCCGATTATGTATGCAGGAGATCTTTTATTCGAAACTGATTGGACGTTAGCTCGAGGGCATGCCGAACTTGTATCACACCTCGACCGGACTTCTTTTTACAAATCAAACACACATTTATACCCCCTGGCGATCCCTTTATGTTACGCCACTGCATAAAAAAACGCTTAAATGGTACTCCAGCTGAAGGAACTAGCTGAAAGTAGTAGCCGGTCGCTTAGTGATGAAGGTTAGAAATTAGTGGTGATGGTTCTTTTCTTTTTACCTCTCTCCCTTATCAAAGTTTCTCCTCCATTTGTCAACCTATCTCTTTACTCCCTCCCACCCACCCACTCTCTCTTTCTCTCTCTCTCTCTCTCTCTCTCTCTCTCTCTC
>CM077099.1:34400968-34434543 GCA_039619505.1 Cimex hemipterus
AAAAAAAGAAAAAAATGGGATGGTATGAGTGGAGAGGGAACAGATACAGCGGTAAATAAATATGGATTTAGATGATTGAATTGTTTTTTAGGTAGATAAGTATATAAAGAAAAATTGAAATGCAAAAAAGAGACTAATAGAGGGGGCGAAAGAGTGAGAGAAAAAAGATGAACAAAAGAAAGAATGAGAATGAGTGTACACAATCTTGCATCAAACTTATATAAATTAGAGTAAAACAATTGAAAACACAGTACTGAAACATAATAGAAAGGGAGAGAGAGAGGGAGAGTCAAGGTGAGGGAAAATACAGACTTATAAAAGGGAAAGAGAAGGATTTGACATATGAGAGAAAAAGAACGAGATAGAGAACGAAAGAGAGAATGAGATTGTGAGAGATAGAAGCAGAGGAAGAAGGTGCAACAGTGTGAGATAAATAGATAGAGATAGATAGAGATAGAGATAGAGAGTGGGGGTGAGAGGGAGAGAGAGAGAAAGAGAGAGAGCAGTTAAAACAGATAGATGGATCAATAAATATATATTTATATGAATAGGTTGTTTTGTAAAGATATGCATACCTTAGAAAAGAAGAAATAAAAATAAATCCTTTTAAGTCTTTATTTGCAACAGATATATTTTTTAAGTTTTTGGTTGTACATTGTTAATATGAGTAGAATTTGTAATTTAGTGTCAAAGTAGAAAGACCCGTTTTCCTTACTCCACGCCACTTCTTTTGTTTCATTCGCCCATTTTCGAAGCAGTCCGAGCGTAGTTTTATCGGGATATTTCCTCCACATTTATGTCGTTAAAAATCCAATTTAAAAGGAAGAGGGAAGAAACCAATGACTCAGTTATGAAGCGCCCTGTTCAAAGATGGCTACCCATAAAACTCTGGAGGCCCTCTATCCATATTAATGAAGACCCTAGGCGGAGCATTACCCCAGGCCTGGGCTTTATAGCTGGTTTATACCCGCCAGAGATATATTGGCCAATTCACGGCTTTAATATCACAGTATGCGGACCGCGTGTGGCCTGGAACGTCTTGGTGGAATTCGCAAACATTTCCCTGATATGGCGAGATAATCCAGATATCATAATTTAGCTTATAAAGTTTCTTTTGTACACTTCTGTATTAATACATTTCACTTTTTCATATTTAACCTCTTGTTTTGCAGACACAAATACGTATATAATGTAATAACAATTCAACTAGCTTTTATTATACTTTAAACTAAATCATTAATATGGAAAGAGAAGTAAATCTAATTGAATATGTTTTTTAAATCTATGGAGATATTGCCAAAAATATTTGGATTTTATGTATATTTAAATGTTACAACCGTCTCCCATAATATTAAATCATTTACCGGATTTTTCAAATTTATATTAACTTTTTGATTTTAAAATATTTTATTTGATTAAATACGTTTTTCGCCGTAAACACGGCGTTAGTTTATTGAAAAAGAATGAGACAAAAAGGAATGAGAATAAGAAATTTAAAAAAATGTTAACGTTAGACAATGACAATAAATAGATAGAGATAAAAAAGAAAGAGAGATAGATATATAGATAGATAGATAGATAGATAGAGAGAGAGAGAGAGAGAGAGAGAGTGAAACTAGTTTCAAAAAAGTATGTAATTAACTAGACGTATGTAAACATGTAACAAGGAAGAAGTATCTAAAACTTCTTTTCCACCTCAAACCTCTAAAAAATTAAACTCACTACTTGAATAACTAAGAAAGAGAAACAGAAAAGATAGATAGATAGAGAAGCAGAGAGAAAAGTACAGAGAGATAGAAAGATAAAAGAAAATGAGCGTTAGAGAAAACGTCAGAGAGAAAAAGAGGTAGAGAGAGAGGGATTGAGAAAGTGCGAGGGAGAATGACAGGTAGATAGAAAGGTTTATTATTATCTAAACAGAAATATATAGTCTATAATCTCTAAAATTAATTTGATGAAATGCACACAAATGTGTAACTAAAACGATCGTAATATAATTTAATCTCACAAAATACAATACTAAAAACATATAAATTTTTGTAAAGCAATTGAATAAACGGACTTTCATTACAATTTTGGTGTCTATTAAAAAATTTACGACAAAGTTTTAGGTACATTGGCCATCTTCAGCAGAAGAAAGATGTTCCCAATTTTCCATACATCTGATGACATTAAATAAACTGTAACTTGATTTTACTATTGTCTGTAACCGAAATCATGTAGGAATTATATTATTTATCCTGAGAAAATTTTCTATCATCAATCAGGCTCAAATTTTTAAATAAAATATTATAGTTTAATAAATTTTTACAATTCATTTCACTTATTTATACAACCAGTCTATCGCTTTCCAGAAAATTCCATTCAGTTATGGATTACCAATTAGTTTTTTAGTTAAATTTGTGTAGTCAGTATCAAAAAGAGGCGATGCGGTTGAACGTGGGGCGAAAATAAAACCGCAGCCTTCACCGCCATTATGGCTCCCTCTGCACTTTAGCATCCCTCTTGAAGGCCGTTTTCGCGCCCAATATCGCTACGGAAAACCAATTGAATTATTAAGTTAGATTTCCCTTGCAGATGAGAGTGTAGTTGGGAGTATTAAATAATGTAGACCGGCGGATGTTCTCTCGGCCTATATGCATGAGAAAGGGGGATTTGAATATGTCAATAGTGGCGGTTAACAATATCCCTGGCAATTTCCATGTCCTCCGAGTAATTTGTGCACAGCATTAAACTTGCAAGCTGCCCCTCTTCGAACTACGAGCCGGTGTTTATGTACTATCAAACTACTATTGATGGTGAGCGTTGTTCTTTTCATTGTTTTACTCGGCACGGTACAAATTGTTACACCCACTGTGTTTTTCCCTCCTTTTGTTCCAAGAGGATTTGAATTTTGATTAGACGATGGCAAGCAGGCCGTGGGTTTTAGCATTTTTGGCAAGAATCTCAACCTCCAACACGTGTTGTACCCATTGTTATTGATATTTTATCTTATCTCGACTAATAAAAAATCAATGTGAAAATGTTTAAAAAACATCGTTTTAGTTATCTATTATTTTATATCGCGTAAACAGAAGATTGTTGAGAAACAAATAGGGTGGGACTGAACTCTGATCTCATAAAAACTCGATGGCAACGAAGGTAATACCTCAAGATGTAACCGGGACTGTCAACAACATAAGATTATGCAAATTTTGGTTTCAATAAAACCGAATATTTACGACGCATATTGATATTTTCATAAATTTTGATCACATCAACAAAACAGATAAATTTCCTTACACTTTGGCATAAAATATATCCCTGCTTATTATTATTTAAGCGAAATATCGTGATAAGATTTCAATAGCTTACTGGTTGAAAATCCAAGTGTAATTACTATGTTAGTTGAAATTTAAAACATAAAACAATTTTCAACAATGAAAGAAAAAAATTTAGATTTTCAACAGATTTTCTCTGTCACTTGTGAATCGACATTGAGGTCCTTTAAAAGATCTACTGAATCTTTCCAGTACAACGGATAGCCGTTTTGCTGGCACAAAACTACAAAAATGAAAAGTTTTAAAACTTAAAGGAAATTTTAAAAATTACTCGCTATCGCAAAATTCTATAGAAATTGGAGCATTTGATATAAAATCCTTATTTTATGGTATGTCTGGCAGGATTGTTACATTCCTTTTTCGTAGGATATAGTTCAAATCTCCAAAAATATCGTGTCTCATGGAAAATTCCTTGTGTTAAGGAAAAAAACGTATTACTTTGAACTGATGACAGAATTGTTTTGTTAAAAAAAAAAAAAAAACAACTGGATATTTAATATTAAACATTTTTTAACGAGAATATTTAAGCCCATTTGTAAGTATGACGGATTCAAATGCAGGGCCGCTAGATTCGAACCTGGGACCTTATCCTTACAGTGATGAGCGCCGGGTCATCGCTTTTAACCGTTACATCTAACGTCGCCCAAATATTAAAAAGGAATATTGAAATCAACGTTGAATTAAACTGATGAAAACAGCTCATGGTTTACAATGACGGATTTCTATTTCTTTACCGGGAAAATAGTTTACTTTTTAAACAATCAGAACTACAATAACAAATAATTTAATATGATTACAGTCAAAATACGCGAGCATTGTTTACTTTCTACCCTTTGAAATCATTGAGGTGAGTTTGTATACTTCGATACCAAACCTGCATTTTTGGTCTCATCCCATTTGTACTACCAACATTCATACACAACACAACACCATTATTACCAACTGTACGAATAATGCAATTTTGCCTTCCTTCTCCCAATTCGATTCGGGATTGAACGAGAAAAAATTTACTTGATAAATAACAAAGATTTACTGATTTCCAGTCAAGTCAGATTTTTAAACAACAGCTTGACGTGAAATCCAAACAATACTTGAAGAAACAAACGAAATGGAAGACGTTTAGGATTGTAAATTGTTAACTAACTTCATGTATTATTGCGACATCTAGTTACATACGATATGGAACTGGGATGATCCATCAAATAATCCTTTATCCAGCGCAACGATCATTCCAACCAAAAATCCTCCAATTGTCACCTCCTTACTAAGTCATTAACCCTCTCATCATTGACCAGAACAATGCTTTTGTCAACAAAGTGTGCCGATCCCGCTGTTAAAGGTTCCAATCAAAGCTTTCCATCCATCATAATATAATAATATCATAATAATTCTTCCCAAGCCTTTATCTAGTTTTCCGTCCTGAGAGCCAGCTTCGTCGCCTCAGACGACGATGTCTTCGAGACATCCTCGCCTGTGTCCACCGAGAGAAAAAGCACGAATTTGTAATATACATTTTTGTATGGACAGGCTACTTTAAACAAATCAGATTTTCGTGTAGTATTAAATCTTCCCTTGCGCTTAAGACTGATTTCCTCAAGATATACGGTTTATAGGTGGTTTGATCTACCATACTCTCGTAAAACTCTCGTAAAAAAAAGAATGTACAAATGCTACAAAGTTCGACAACATCTGGGTTTTGTCACAGTGAGGTGGATTTTTGAAATTCCTAATAAATTTTCCAATGATAGCTTTGCGCCGCTTTCTAAACGTTGGAACTTCGAAATAAAGTGCTGCACGTTTGCCATGTACCTCCGTACATTCTCGTCCCTTTCAATAAACATCCCTAGTATATTCGGGCTGCATTCATACTAAATTTTTTTTTTCTTGTAGTAGGTCTGACACACTAAAAATTCAACTCTTGTCTGATAAGGAAAAACAATCCGTCATCATCAAACCACATTCTTTTAAACGAATCCATATTTCATTTTATATTTTGAGGATTCAGTTAAAATCTATCAAAAATGAATGTACTAAGTTCATCAGCATCTAAGTTTTTGTCACAGTAAAGTGATTTTTTAAAATTCGTAACAGATTTTCGATTTGTTTCGGTTTATGCTTAAAGGGCTACCAGTTGGACGGAAAAAGACCATTATGAACCTGTTATTTAGGCAATGTAATGATGAGGTTAAAAATTAAATAAGTAACGAAGAAAATTTTAATTTGACAAGTTCGTTTTTTCTTAAAACAATTTAATTTTGTACCTTGCTGGCGGAGCGAATTAAAAAACCCGTTTATACGACAGTAATATACAGAACTCAATATACAGACTACTGTCACCACAAAGGACCTTTCATAAGAGTTTTTAATTGATTATTCCTTGTTTCTAAGAAACAACAGTTATCTGAATACGTATTTCCAATTTAATTATTGTTAATAATATTACTTAAATCATACCTTATAAGTTCTATGAGTTGGCAAGTTTTTCTAAAATTCCATTGTTTAAGAAGCAAAATAGTTCAACAGTGATAGGTTTACTATACATTAATGAGATATCAATCACGACTAAAGAAACAGAACAACCGTTAGACCTCGCATTGAAATTTTCCTTATTGACAAATCGAGGAAAGCGCTGTGGTAAAGTAAAGAAACAAAGAATTAGAAAAACAAAACCTTTAAGCGAAATTATTTTTCAACCTATTTTTATGATAACATGATGACCAATTTGTTTTGAAGAAGATCGCGAAAATTGTAAAATATGGTCTAATAAAAAGTCGAATCAGGTTAGCCATGTTTTTCGATGAATCAATTTCTTGGATGTGTAGGGGTAAGCGTTGAGCCTTAATTTACTGAACTTAAGGTTTCTGTGGAAGACCGCATAGAGGGTCGAAAGCTCGAACAAGTGGAAGCAATAAGTTAAATTTAACCCCGATCTCAACACCTCCAAGAAGTTTAGACATTCTTTATTTATTTAGTTAAAACTATCTGTATATAAAATGGTGTTTCGTGAAAAATTTGTGGAAATTTGCTCTTCTCAAAAAACGCACTGCCGGTTCTATCCGTAAACGGCTAAACTACCTGTTGTTTAGCATGTTCATCACCTCGCAGATCGTACGAAAACTTTCCCAGTTTATCCAGTTGGTTGAAAAAAATTTAAAAAAAGTAATTAAAGGAGTTCCAGAATGATCGAGCTGCTACATTCGTCTTGATATAAACTAAGTGTTCAAATAATAATTCATTTCTATGACAACAAATTAGGTTGACACATTTACCAAGTTGCATTCCAAATTGACAAACACGTAAATCCATCAAACTGGGTTAAGTATAGTTCCTCGGTTCAATGTTGTTTTCCAGAACCCAGGCATGAGAAAATGATCATCAAACAACCATCGCATAATCTGAAGGCAGAACTAATAAATTTAGGATGTGGTAGGACCAGAATGAAAGTAGGACTGCTCCGGAGTCATACCTTTCAGCAGCATATCGCGGCCTGTGAGTTTGTAGCCAAGAAGTAGTGGTGGATCCAAGGGGATGTAAAAGAGAGTTATACGTTTTATGTCTTAATTTAGTGTTAATTAAGCAACGAGGCTTATATTTCATTCATACAAACCTTGATCTGTTACCTCTGATAAACCTTCCCTTAATTAAATCAGTTTCCTCTTGCTTTGACTTTTTTGCCTTCCAGCTCGATACTTCAATCATTCGATTAGATATCAAGAAACCTGTATGTTGAAGGTTAATTTTAGGTAGATTTTTTTAGAAAGAATCCTATAAGGACAGTTGGGATTGTTTTTCAGCCAAATCGACTGGGCGTCGCAGAGTTATAGACGATTAAAATCAAAACTTCATTCCAAATTTTTGCCAGTTTTGCTTTTTCTACCGCAAGACAGCTCGGTTTGTTTAACTTCGTTTAACTTTTTTCAACTCTTAGCATCACTTCAACTCACTATTGGATTTTGATATTTTTAGTAACGTTTTTTAACTTGGATTCTTCTTGTAACTTTTAAGCCAAATTTGGCACAAATCCAAGCAGTATTTTAAAAGTTATCACTATTTGACAAAAACCCACTTTTAATCAGGATTTTTTTCAAATACGGTACTTTCAAACCTAATTTCTTTCGTTTAAAACCTTAAATTAATTTATTTTTTATAATAAAATGTAACCGTGAACGTTTTTTTAATTGTTTGTTAACAAATATTCCAAGATTTCTTTAATTAACATAGACATCACGGTAAAAAGCAAAAGACCTTAAACTTATGTACATTATTAAAAAAAAAATATGGTGTGACCATCACACGTCTTTTTCCGTAAATCTCACATTGTTACCGAAAAGTAAGAGTGAAGTTCCACGGGAAAATAATTAATTAAATAGGTTAAATAAAATTTTAGATTAAGTAGTTAACTAGTAAACAATTAGGTTATGTTCGTTTTTTTCAGTAGTCTAGGGAAAAATTAGCCTAAAAAAGCCCTTATCTAATTTAATTTAACGCTATCTATCTATCTAATAATCTAATTTAATTTAGCTGGTTTATAAAATATATGACGTATTTTTATCCTACTGCAATATGTTTATGATGCTACGTTCTGCATAAAGTAATTAATAATATATATTCATTGTTTTCAAATTATTCTATAATTTTTAAAGTACCAAATTTTAGCACCCTGGATTGATTCCACAAAATAAAGACATCTACCTCTCTCTTGTTACTGCCATGAGGTTTTTTATTGTTCGTTGTGTTTTGTGCTAAAAAGTTACATTACAGACCATGATTTTTTTCGTGATTAGGCATGTGCTTCTTGTGCTTTTTCTGATTTCTGCCTCTAATCTTATTGTTCGATCTCTTGATGAAATAACCTCTAAGTTGCCGATAGATTTTTTTTACGAGGGTTCGTAACTGCAGAGGTCATATAAACCCTCAGGGTGCTGGTGTTTTTGAAAAAAAGCCTATTTGTAAGTATGTCGGGTTTGAATGCAGGGCCGCTGGACTCGAACCCTGGACCTATACCTTACAGTGATGAGCGCCGTGTCAAAGACTGAACATTACGGTCACCAACGCCCCCGATAGATTTTTATATTCGTTAAAGTTGGTCACTAAAAACATTTACATTGCAAACTATGAAGGATAAATATGTTAGAAACTTATGAAGAAACTTATATTAAACTTTTCAAACATTTAAAATAACTTAATACGATACGCAAGAATGGCACAATTACACAGAAGACAAACACTTTGAGTGAGTAGAAATGCTTTGTGTTGAATGTAAAATATATTTTGCATTGTATAAATTCACTTTTCCTCATCCTATATGTTTTTTTTTTAATGAAAACAATGTTTGTAAATCCGAGGTACCGAAGATGATCTCAATTACAAATCGAAACGTTGGCACGACAAAGAAAATGTTTTTCTGATATCTACATCACACCAGACCGCATCTCACGATATCTGAATAATTTAAAATGAGTGATTGTTTTTCAGTTTTCCCTTTGAAGGAAAAAACAATGTGTACAATTATCTCTCAATTTGCACGTTTTTAGATCCGCTGTGGGAAAATAATCGAAATTTTTACACACACCCCCTTACACCAATTTGTTCAATTAAAGAATTTAACGAGTGGAAGGAATTGCGTTAATTTTATGTTAAACGAAAACGAGGATTTTGTAAAGTCAAATTAAGCTGTTGGGACAATCTACCTTGGTTGCGTTTTAGTACTGCGTGTTTGCCTTTGTGTGTGTGTTTGAGTGTGAAAGGGTGCACAGTCAGGGGAAAGGTGAGAAGATAATGAGACGAAAACACCTAAATATCACTTGAAGCGTGCTTCGAGGCAATTCAGCCGGGGGTTTGCAAGTCAAAGGATATCAGTGAGATATTAATAGAAGGGTGCGTGTAATCCGCGCAGGGCGGCGATAAGGCGCTCATGGCAACGGGGGATCTGATATGCAAAACCGTGGGGGGGTTAAAAACATAACGGGGCCCCGCATGCATAAAAATGGCCGTTGCCGAGGATTGCCCTGATCCTATCTCACGGGCCGCCCCTGAAATATGTTTTGGCTGACAACGGGGAACTCGAAGGCTTATCTCATAGCACCGGGATTACAGACAAGTGCCTGTGGGGGGGTGAGTGAAAATGGATTTGAGCGAAAGCTCCCAGGGCTATAGCTACCGGTAATCCCTCACTCCAAGTCCGATAACTTTAATGGATCCATCGGAAATATTACAAGATAAAAATTCGAATAAAAAGAGGTAACCTTGTTATATGTTATAACAGTGAATGTTTATTTTAAAAAAACACCAAATAATTTCTTTGATTGTCTATAAACCAACTCATAACTGAATTTTAATACTACATTACATACCCTTTTAGATTTCTTTGTTTCTCAACAATATCTTTTTATACAGCCAAGATCTTATATATTTGAAATAGAGTCTATATTACTGTTTATAATTAATTAATGTTTATGTAACCTTTCGTCTGCATCATGGTGAACGTCAACCTATTCTTACTGTTTTTGTATCATTGCGTATTTTTCAAGGTTATGATATAGACATATGAATAGATATGTATGTTTACGTTGACAATAATTTGCCGGGTTGTTTTGAATGAGGTAAGGTACATAATTAGTTACAAAACCCAAAAGACGCTTCCAGCAAATTAGGCGGGAAAAATGTATTGGGAAACAAAAACATGATTAGAATTAGTTTACTCTGTTAACTAATTAACAGAGTAAATTAGTTATTTACTCTGTCCTATCTACTCCCTCTTCCACATATTGGTATACTTGTCGAAGCTTTCGAATATTTCAGATATATTTATTTTTTCCGATCAAATATTTCCCCGGTATACTGACATTCAAGCACCTTTGTTCTGATCCCAGTCTAATCTTACTTCTTACTTGTCCTGGACTCTCTACCTAGATTCTTTTTAAACAACTAATCGAGGAAAAAATTGACTTAAAAATATGACTGAAAACACAAGACGAACTAGGTGTAGTCATTATTAAATTCACCCCAACCATCAAAGAGATATTGTGAACTTGGATACAACCTACACTAGATTTCGTGAATAAATTGTGGAAAGACAAACAAAAGCAAAATAAAAAACTTTAAAATTCAGTTGATTTTTCCGGGATCTTATCTCCAGATCTTCAAGCAGGAAATCCGAATCAAGAAGGCTGGTACTCGGGGAGTTACTCTCAGTGCATAAAATGGAGTTTTTCTCCTGGAGTGATATAAGTCATTTTGGACAGCGCTTTTTTGGTGCGAGAGGCGAAAGTTTGGAGCCTAAGAGCTCCGCGACAAAGTTTTTATTCCAAGCAGCAGTTGCAGATATGACATCTGTGAATTCATGCTCGGATTCAGTTTTGTCAAGCTCTGAAATGCTTCGAGAAGTACGATCTCTTCTACGTGACGAGGACAACGGAAAAAAGAAAGCGGATCCGTTTTTCAAAAAAAGAATATGGTCTGTAATCTTAACGTAAACAGAAAAAAACTCGCGGGTAAGGCACCAATGTAAGATCCTGGACCTTTCCGAGTAAGTCCTTGCAGAAATTAATTGGAAAAAAATCAATAAAACTTAGGAATAACAAAGCGCCGTTACAAAATATAAGTCATTGTTCCGGCAACTTTGGTTAAGTAAATTTCAACACAAGAATAACCGAAGTCATTATCCACATATTGTAGACGTAATTAACAGTATTGTTCTGATCCCTGCCAGTGAATGGCCTGAATTATGCCACTAAGTATAATTTATAAGCTTTCGAATTCTTATAAAGTTTTCTGTAGACCGATGCAACAGTTCTTTTGGATTTATAGGCCCAATTCCGCACTTGTACGTACATATATATATACCAACATGTGCAAAGCCTATACGTTTCTTTTTCGCTTTTCATAGTGCACCGGCAATCCCAGCTTTTGCTATTTACAGTTAACTGCCGGCAGATTCAGGTGATTTAGAGAATCACCCACCTTGGGTGTGAGCAGTTAGGGGGAAAACCTCGGTTGAGCTCCAGGTGCTAACGACAGCTAAGTCACTTCAGCACCCAAAGTATGCAGTTCCAAAACGACTTGTATTCATGTTCATTATTAAATACATTAACTCCTATTTACATGCCTAGTTCAATTAAGGTGATGGAGTACTCGATACCCCCACCCATCGACCCTCTCCAGCGCACATTCACTCTAATAAACACATTTACTCAAACTCTACATCTTCTCTCATCCACACTCACAGGAATCGTAACAGGTCGATACAAAATTTATCACTGTTTTTGTGATTTCAAAGAAAATGCTAAAATATTTAAGAACTCTAAAACCTTTTTGGTAGAGGAAATATATTTTAATTTTCCCAAAAATTTGCAGTCAAGCGTTTTTTGGGATGTAAATAAACTAATATCAATTTTTTTTATAAAATAGAAATATATCAACCACGCTATGACACTGCTACAGTATTCAGTAGGCAACTGAAATTGCTGGCCCCTAAGATTGATCTTTTTGTGTTTTTGCAAACTAAGTCCGGAAAAAATGGCAAGACGAACCAACATTAAAATTACTTGTAAACTATGAATAAAATAGAATAAATTTTTATTTGTACATATGCAATACAATAATTTTAGATTGTAAGGAAATTTTCATTATGTCCTTCTACTATTTACAACTAAATTCCTACTATTCACAACTAAGTTTTTTTACAAAGAGATATGAGAAATTTCATAATAATTTGTTGGAAAAATGTGTGTTAAAAAAAAACCACATACAGAGGGATGAAGTATGTATATACAATTAAATAAATAAAAAGTGTACATGAGAAGCGAATAATTAAATGCATAAATAAATATATAAATATTATTATAACTTGACAAGTTTATAAACCTGGTAGATTAAGTTTGATCATCTTATGTTTGCAATTTCCATTTGTTGGATATGCACCAATGGAGCTGGAAATGGGACTTGAGGTGACGCATAAAGAATGGTTGAACTCATCATATATTTCTTCCTCTATCCATTTCATGTTGCTTCGTTCATGTAAGTCTGTCAATTTGCAATATCTCCGGGATGCATTGGCCAGCCGCAGAAAATTATTTTGGATTACCTGTAATTTTTGTTTCACAGGTAAAATTCCATGCTGCGCATGCATAGAGTGACAATTATTAAATACTTTATAAATTAGTAATTTATTGTGTTGTCTCGTGCCAGACCCCTTTCTCAGCATAGCTGCTTTCCCGTTGCCTACCAGATTACTGGTATGAGCACAAAAATTCAATATGGTATCAAGAGTCATCCCAAGGTACCTCACAGTTTTTAAACTAGAAGGTAAAAAACAAAATTTCAATTACTTAATAAAATATTTTCATAATTTTTCATCTCAGCCAACCTTTACATAAAAATTATAAATCCATTTAATTTCTTTTTAATAGGACAAACTAAAATACTTTTAAGTTACTTACTAATTTCTTTCTAGGATCCTAGTGTCACGTTCGTAGCGTTCCCTTGTTAGTGAACCGTGGATAATAATTGTTCTTGTTAATAATACTGAAGACTTATTATCACAAGTTTAAATTAAAATCTGGTATACGAAAAATGTGTTTTAATATTTTATCGACGATGGAAAATTAAGAAATCCGAGGAAATAAATTACTGTGTTATTCTCTTTTCTTTATTAATCCCGTTTGATAAAAATCGCCTTATTATTTACATAATGCGTAAATTTAATCTTTATGAAGTTAATAATATTTGTTGATTAAACCGTGTAGATTGAATTAACGACCCTCGAAATCGATCGGATTTGTCGTACCGGCTGCAGTATAATCAGATAGCTGATTACATCTGCGAATAACGATTCTTATAGTAATTTATTCCTTAGTACATATTCCCAATTTTCGAATAAAAGCCCCCTTCATCTTCGAGCCAACTCTTGGCCGTAACCATTGACATGAATAGCAACGCCCCAAGCTCGTTTAACTGCCGAAAATAAATAATGCGTCCGGCATTATTACCGTCATGAAAAATTCAACGGGCCTAGAAATTCGGGATAATAAGGACGGCGGTGTTTCCGAGGCGCGTGTCATTTGTCCGATGTGACGCAAGGGGAAATGACGCTGGGGGTCGGAAGGGCTGTTTACAAAAGGTCCGTCGGAAAAAGCGGATATGTGGATTTATGGTTAGGATGTATTTCAGAGATAATAGCGATATCATCAAATGAGTAAGGAAGCGATTTCGAAAAAGGAAGAAAAATTCGCCATCTGCTTTGCCTTACGAGTATATCGGTACTCCTCATGTGATCCCAACGTTTTAATCTAGGAGTGATTTAGCATTTACCATCTCCTTACACATCAAGAATAATATCAATGTAGATTGAGTTGGGAAGGGATTTTTTTTTCAAAATGCCAAGTTTGACATGAGTCGAAAGGTAATCAAGTTAA
The DNA here is from genome assembly GCA_039619505.1 of Cimex hemipterus. Taxonomy (NCBI): domain Eukaryota; kingdom Metazoa; phylum Arthropoda; class Insecta; order Hemiptera; family Cimicidae; genus Cimex; species Cimex hemipterus. The sequence continues at coordinate 34,414,704 of CM077099.1, forward strand.
TTCAAAATGCATCCTGTCATTTGTGTGAAAAATTGTACGACGAAATGGGAAGGTTGTTACGTATACGTACTTAGTTGCCGAAGATCCCATGCCTCCAATACGATGAGCATATGGGGATAGTTCACAAATCAACATAGGAAATGTATTGGTCAAATTTTATTATTGCTTATCTAAAAATAAAAATTCACATCTCTCCCTCCCTCATTCAATTTTCGACCATCTCCTCATCGAGCTCTTACTTTGTTTCTCCACATATATTTCTCTTCTCTCACTCGTTCTCCATTTCGATCTTTTTCTCTTTATCTATCTAACCCTCTGTTTTTCTTTATTTGGATTCCTAGCCCTCTCTCTCTTTCTCCCTCCCCTTTCTCCCTCCCCCCTCCCCCCCCCTCTCTCTCTCTCTCTCTCTCTCTCTCTCTCTCTCTCTCTCTTCCTTCTCTTTAGATGCAAGACTGGCTCTCGAGACCAAATCTTGAGTGATTATGTAAATAAAGTGATATCAATCAATATCCTTTTTGCACCCTCATTCTCACTTTCGTTTTCCATTTCTTCTTCGTCTTACTCTTTTTTTCTTTATTTATTTATCTATCTTTCTCTATTTAAATGAGTGTCACTCTCTCACCATCTATCATCCTGTCTGCTCTAAGCTCACTTTTCCATCTGACTCTTTTTTTCTATTTTTCCTTCTCTTCGTCTATCTATCTATTTATCTATCTACATACTTACTTATTATATTTTTCTCATTTATTATCTTTTTTCTATATTTTATTTTATGTAATTATACATCTTTTTTATCTCTTTTTATATCCATCTATATATTTCGTCTCTTTGTACCTATCCGAAAATAAAACAACGTATTATGTACGTATACGTAAAGATGTATTATTTTTCTATGTATGTCTTTATCTACTTTGTGTAGAGATTAGTGACCGTTAACGGATAATTATTGTGATATCGTGAGATGCGGTCTGATACTTACGTCATATCAGACCGCATCTCACGATATCTCAATAATTATCCGTTAACGGTCACTAATCTCTACACATTTCTACACGAGAAGAACGAAGATTATGGGATTCTACGAACAAATTTCATCTACATACGGAAAAACAGGGGTACTCTCAACACGAATGGCACAATTACACAGAAGGCAAACACTTTGAGCCCTGAAGATTATCTCAATAAAAGATCGAAACGTTGGCACGATAAAGAAAATGTTTTTCTGATACCTACATCATACCAGACCGTATCTCACGATATCTCAATAAATATTTATCTACTTCCCCCCCCCCTCTCTCTCTCACTCACTCTTTCTCTCTGTCTCTGTCTCGTTCTCGCACTTTCCTCCCCATTCTTGTAACTCTAACTCACGCACACAATCACCTCCTTTATATAACTTCATTTATGCAATTACATATGGTCGTCTCAATCATTCACTTTCTTTTTTTAACATCATTAAATAATTATGCATGAATTGTACAAATATATAATTTGTAGGTGTGTTTATGGTCTTTATTGTCTCTCCTTGCCCTTTAACACCATTTATCTGTAAGTGCGTTTGAAAAAAAAATGCAGAGCTATGGTGTTTTTAAGTATTCATTAATTTTGTTCAATTGGCTCGGAACATCAAAAATCATAGGTTTGATGATTAATATAAAACATTTTGGTGCTCCACCGGAACATTTGATGCTAATAGAAACCTTAAGTGAACTCCTTGGACATTCCACTTAGGTGTCTGATTAGTTTGCCAATTTGCACGGGCGAAAAATTCGTGATACGATCGAATTGGGGGAGATGGATTGGCGAAGCGCTATTAGCCGCTCTTCGTGTCATAACATCTGTAAACACCCCATCCCTTATCTGGGCGAGGACGGTTAACAGGCGGATGATATAAAGCAGAAGGGGCCCTTTTCATCCTCCACCCCCATAACTCTCCGCAATGAAAAGATGGGGTGTAAAACATGCGGCCGGCGGAACTCGTCCTTTTGTAGACGACACGCTCCGTCAAACGTCGACTTGTGCCAGTATTGACTATAGCTATCAAATAAGTCGTCAGACTAGGAGAGCCCCAAAATCCATTCTTAGTCTTGTAGTTATTATGGATGTCAAATATTATACAAATCTGTAGAATTTTTCTTATAATGTTGACATTTATTTTATGGCCTGCAGATTGACGTACCTGTAGCTGTTTGCTAGCAACATTTAAATAGTTTTAATTTTAATTTTTTTTTAATTGTGTTGAGACGAGTGAAGAAATGAGTATCTCGTTAAAAAAGGATGTGGTGACATCTGTACAAAAACTTCTTAAGGTTTTTGTTATTGAGATTTCACCGCGTGTGTGGTTGGTTTCATGTGGTCATTAGCCGTTCTATAATTGATTTCCAAGTATTTTCACTGTCAATTATCTCCCACCGGTTCTCCGTCGGATATCATACTGGAAAAAGAGAATCGCCACCAAGGAGAATATTACCACGGGTTGGAATCCACTCTTCGAATGGCTGTGTTCTCCGAACAATGGTCGGAATGGCCAGACGGAATCCCAAGACTGGCACAACTTAGAAACGTTACATAAACTTACAGCAATTTCCATCAGTTCAACCGACAAGATATTTATATACTAACATTGTTCAAATGTAAATAGCAAAAAAAGATTTAAAAGAAAACAGCTAAATATTAACGTGTTTATTATTCTATATGATATTTTGATTACTTCTATTGAAGTGTTTTCTATTCCTGAAATCGCTTTTATAAGTGATTTTTTTTTTCAAAGCTGAACTATGATGTTTATAATCATGATATGTTCATGTATATCGATATCAATTTCGAGGGAAACCAGCTTCCCTCTGCACTCTACATAGAAAAAATAACAGTTACACATTACGAACACATTTTTCCATAAAATTGTAGGTAATTTTAAAAAAAATTTTTTTTAATTTGTTGTACATTACAACTACCTTAAAGTAGGTAATAAGTAACAGTGAGAACGGTAATTAAAACAAAACAAAATTAAAACCAAGAGTGGAGAGAACACCCATTGGTTTTACTCCAATGTTACAATAATATTGTGTGTTCAATCGATTTGTGTGTCATTATCACTTTCACTGTTATCACCATCACGTCCTACAAGATCTCGCGGCCATTGTCTCTTCAGTCGGCGAGGAGGGTTTCAGGGGATTCGTCGGGATGCGAGGTTTCTGTTGTGTTGATTTACGTTAGTTGGGAGGTTTTTGTGAAATTTACGGCAACGGAAACGTATTTCATCTTGTACGAACGGAATATGTAAATCTGTGTGTGTGGTTTGGTTCGATACATAAAATGGAGCATCTAGTATTTTTCGTAGTATTATAGACTGGGCAGTTTGAATGCGGTGGATGTTGGAATGTTTGGCTGAACCCTACACTTCCAGTCTGTAAGTCCAAATCGGTTTAATTATGGTGTTGTAAAGCAGTCTTTTATTTTTGAGAGGTAAATTCGAGCGTTTGTCAAGAAGTCGTTCAAGAATTCTAAATCTTGTCATAACCTCCTGACGGATTCCACGTCGTTTGTCGATGTACAATCCGAGGTAGAGCACCTTGTCCGCAGTTGGGAGGGGAGTGTAATTTAAGAAAACAGTGGGAGAGATCTTTTTACGAAGAGTAAAGGTAATGTGGGTGGATTTTTCCGTGTTAAATTTCATCCTTTTCTTTTTACACCAAGACTCTAGTAGTATGAGGTGTTGTTGGAGGTTTCGAGTGGAAATGACAAGGTCGGAGTTGCTAGAGAGAATTGCCGTATCGTCTGCAAATGTGAATGTGGTGGTTTCGGGATGAGTTGGCATGTCAGCTGTGAAAACCTGGTACAGTGTAGGGGCCAGAACGCTACTCCGAGGAACATCAGCATGGATAGGAAAATATGAAGAGAGGGAATGGCCTTCAATGACTTGGAAGAATCGGTCAGTGAGGAAACTGTGTAGTACGAGATAGTAGGTTGATCGAAGGATGTCCTTGAGCACGAACAGCAGACCCGGGTGCCAAACTCGATCAAAAGCTTGGCTTACGTCAAGGAAGGCCCCGGAACAGTACTGTCCCATCTCAAGGGAGGATGAAATAACGTCTACCACGCGGTGACACTGCTGGACAGTAGAGTGGCGGTTGCGAAACCCAAATTGATGGGCTGGGATTATGTTTTGAGAATTTAAAATCGGAAGAATTCTTTTAAGTAGGAGTTTTTCTAAAACTTTACCCAACGTAGGTAGTAAACTTATTGGCCTGTATGAAGTAGTACAATGTGTTGGCTTTTTTGGCTTAGGGAACATTCGAATATACGAGTGCTTCCAAGCTATAGGGAAGTAGGTTGTACGAAGAACAGAATTAAATAGATATGTAATGAATATGATGGCCTTTTTGGGAAGGTGTTGAAGAATTTTTCGTAACAAGATCAAAACCTGGGGCTTTCTTGGATTTTAGGTGTTGTATTGTAGATAAAGCATAATTACATGATTAAAAAGCTTAAAGGGGAAATTGAGCCAGAGTTCAATTTTGAAAAATAATAATATGATAAATAATATAATGAATTCATATTATTTCTTATTTAAATCACAATGGGGGTAGGGATTTATTTTAATTAATTGATTTATAATTTACTTAATAAAACTAAGGCTGGAGTACAAAAGTTTAAAAATATGTAGATTTCACCATTGTAATTGTACACAAAGAGGGCATAGATAGATTTTATTAGTTGACGTCTAAATTTAAATTACACAGTAGAAAAAGACAATAATAAAACCGTTCCTAGACTTGAGAACATTGAGAAATGCCGAACAAAAATTAGCCTTTAATGTGTACAAAAAACCTGAATGTTTTGATTGCAAATTAAATTGTTACTCAATGCATCCAACGACACACAAAATTAACGAAGAAAGAAATATGGTTAACAAAATGCTTGAGCTATATGATAAACCTTTTCACAAGTGTAATTTGAAAACAATTTAAAAAGTCTTAAGAATAAACAATTACCCTGAATATAAAATTAATAGACTAACAGAAAAGCGAAAGCAGCATATTATAATTGTATAACGCCTGACAAAGAAGAACAAACAAAAGATAAAAATGATATAAATAATATAATACCAGAATATAAGGAAATAGTAGAAGACCTAACTGAAAAATTGATAAAAGCATGCAAAAGAGAAAATGTATTAAAACATTTTAATTTCTACATGTACATTAGTAAAATACATAACATTTTACCCAATATAAAAGAGGCAGTAACAAAATTAAAACAGGGTAATGTAATTTATAAATTACAACGCTCTTGCGAAAACGTATACATAGGAAAAACGGTAGGTTTTGTATAAAAGAATTAACCAACCCAAAATTGATGTAAAAATAAATGCCAAAAAACTAGATTTGGACAACATGCAACCAAAATTAGACATTAAATCATATTCAATCATGTTAAGATTTTAGGTAACGGAAAGAATGAAACTAATAGTACTAGAAAATATCTACGTAAATAGAGAAGAAAGTAATATTCACATACAACAAGATAAAAATATAATTTGTTAACAAAATATTTTAAAAACTTATAAAGATCGACCATAATACAATTTTAAAACAGTTAGGTAACAAGACATTTAAATGTGACAAAAATAACAGTTTTATTTTAAAAAATGAGATTAATTAACTTAATAATGTAATGTAATTGGTTAAAAAAATCGTAAATGTGTAAAAATAAAAGTAATAAAGATAAAATTATACTAAAAGAACAGGTACATTAGCAGTACATCACTGGGAATTGAAATAATGCGTCATAAATCAAAAGATAAGGGTAACCAGTGTAATAGTATAGATAATAAACGTTCGAGTTTATGATGTTCTAAAATTGAACCAGAGAAGTGTCTGTTTAAGCATTTTTACTAAGTAACTATATTTTATTTAAAATTATATTGAAAAAATTGTTCGTAAGTTTACTATGTAGACAGAAGAGGGGAGTCTGTTGCCTCCGAAATCGATATCGATATAATAAAAGGATATTTTGAAATGGTTGTAAGTTCCTGAAACAAACACCTAAAACGATCTTAAAATATGAGGTTATTAGATATTTACGGGTAGAAAAATTCCTCAACACAAACGGCTTTCTATTTGAAACATGATTTACGTTACATCCATTACGTTTAATGTTGGCTTTCAGAATTTTTTTTTTTTAAATAAGAATGTGGTATATTTAGTTATTTAATCAAAACATGTGTCTTAATATAAATATGCATTTTTCATTCTTGTAAGGTAGAAGTTACAGAGATTAAGGTCTTAAATATTACGCCTTGGTATTTAAGGCATTTATATTCGTATTACAGTATGTAGCAATTTGAATTTTATTATCCATTAATAATTTATATAGAATTCCTCAAAATGCATATTTACATAAGGTTCCTCAACAGGTCTTATCGAAAATGGGGCAAGAGTATAAAATAAGGCCGAAGAAATGTTCAAATACGCTCCATTCTCCCCTCTTTCCAACCAGTTCCTGGATATTTTAAATTTTAAATTGCCCTATCTAGAGAACCGGAATTAGAGCTGCTTTTGTAGAATTGATAAAAAGGGAAGAGGCATCAAACGCATTATTATGTAAAGAGAGGCGGCAAAAATGACGGGGCGGCGAAAGGGGCGGGCGGTGCCATTCGCTTTTTTTTATGCAATTTAACCGACTCGACAGCTGGAACGGTAATTCCGGTCCCAGAGAGAGAATATCATGTAAATTCATGTCAAGGAAGTCCCTCCTCACAAATGTCAATTTTTACAGTTTCTCATTACCGAAGGAAAAAAGCTATGAATAAACTCGAGTGGATGGAAAACGGCGCCGTGGGCGGTTAATAAATAAAGAAAGACGATTATAGCCACTGCTTCCGATTCTGTTATTGATTACGTTAATTATACTGTAATGCCCTGACGACATTCATGATAAAAAACAGCCCAAGCTAAAGAAAATTTCGTGAGCTTCAGTTAAATAATATGTTCTTAGTAATGCGCCTAATGTAAATTACTTTTAGTACAATCAAAGGAAGTTCTCAATGAAGTTAAAATGATTCGTAAGCAAAATAAACATTCAGATCTTTTTAGTTTCTATCACCAATTAGTTTCTTTTCTACCTTTACTACTTTACTAGATTATTAACCATAATTGAAATTGCTAATATTGTTCCGCTCATTTCACTGGGGAATTCAACAGCGGCATCGTGTGACTGACAATATCACGTCTTATCCTGAACAAACGTTTTTACAATCCTGACTTAAACGTTCCTTACCTACTCACCCACCTACCTACCTACTTTTTTTCTCCTACCTTCCTTCGTACCATTTCATCAACCATACTTTCCATTTCTTTCTACTGATCTACTATATTAACATTTTTATTTTTTTACCTTCTCGACCTACCTATTTGTCTGTCAATTTCTTATCCACCCATCTACATACCTTATCTATCTGAGAAACTTCTTTCCCATCTATGTGCTTTTCATACTCTCCTTCTTGCATAATTTACCTCCGCAGCTAACTAACTACATAATGGGCTCTCTCAACACGACGCGCAAGAATGGCACAATTACACTGAAGACAAACCCTTCGAGCCCTGAAGATGATCTCAATAAAGATCGAAACGTTACCACGACAAAGAAAATGTTTTTCTGAAACCTTCATCTCACGTTTTCTGAATAATTAACTACATAATTGGATACTTCTCTTTATATTTTTTCTTCTCCCCATTTTTTTTTGTTTTAACCTACTAACATGTTTATTTTATTTACTTATCATCTAATTGGTTACACTTACAATACCTTGCTTACTTTTGTATTCACAAGTTTGTATAATTCTTTATTACCTTATTTATTTTTATAACCACCTACCTACCTTCCCTGCGAAGCAAATTACATTTTTATGTGTCTTAGCTATTTATTTAGTTCTTACTTTTATGCTTATGTACCAACTAACCTTCTATATGCCTACATCATTTCTTTCTTCTCTACTACTTATGAACCCATTTTTACCTACTAAATAATTATAAGGAATTATTTCTAAGCTTTGTTGTCGAAGGATCCGTTTCACTAAAAATGAAGAGCTTTTACAGAAACTATTTTTTAGTATTATTATCCCAAAAACGTTACACAAGCTTTCTTGCTGATAAGAAATATAATGAATAATTTTAGTAGTGTTTTAATTACCAACCAATTCATATCATTATTTGAAACTTTTAAATACAAATTTTTTGGACGTTGTCTTTTAAGCGTAAAATTCGACTGATTTATCTCATCAGCTATAATTTAATGAGTATATGGTTGGCCCAAAAGTCATTTGAAGGAGATCAGGGTTAATCGTTTGAAAATTATCCATCCTTACATGTTGTACGACAAAACGTTTTATTTGCCATTTCGGGGTTAATAACCGGGTTTAGTATTTACAATATAAAAGAATAAAATCTCTGGGCCATTTTGCGCGCTTTTTTGGCAATTAGTTTTATGGTCCGAAGATTTGAAACGTGCCTGCGAGATAATGACATCCAGTCTTTGGCGATTCCGATAACAATCAGCTCGTTAAAATCAATAGCGTATAAACCGTAATGAAAACAGAAACAGATTGATCAGAGAGAGGATTCAACCCTAATGCCTACGTCAAAGCACACCGCAGTCTGATTACATTCCATAATTTAACAAGAGCTCAATCCGCAAACATTCCAAGGAAACGGAATCCAATTATTATTCAAGATCCCTTTGTTTTCATTATTAATGGGGTTTGTAGTAAGTCAAACCCGGCTGGAAATATAGCGCCTCGTTCTACCAGGTGAGGATTACGTTTTTATCATTCTTAATTGGTAATGCGCACAAATAATTAAATTTAGCTTCTTTCAGGAATCATACTGGATTATAAAATCAAAAATCCCAATATATAACAATTTATGCCGTAGTTTTGTGTTATCATATTTTTTATACTTTTCCTAGCCTCAAGAAGTTTGTAAATTTTTAATGTTAATCATATATTTATAATATATTGATTATAATATAGTAATGTTTATATTCTTTGTAAATTTAAGCTTTTAAAAAAGAGTGAGGGTATTTGGGAGAGAGTGTATGAGAGAGAGAGAGAGAGTGAAAGAAGGATTGGGTGGGAGAGAAAAAGTGAGAGAAAGACAATGGCAAAGAGAGATAAATACATAAATAGATAGGTAGGTAGATAGATAGATAAATAGCGAGATGGATAGATAGATAGATAGACAGATAGATAGATAGATAGATAGATAGATAGATAGATAGATAGATAGAGATAGAGAGAGAGAAAGGGTGACAGATAAAATAGTAAATAACTGTGAAGAGAAAGAAAGGTATACAGAAGAATATAATAGAAACGGAGGAAATATGATAAACATCAATAATATATTGACAAATATATAAAGTAAGAAATAATGACAAAAAAGAAGGAAAGTTAGAGGAGAGAGTGAGTGAAAAAGTGAGATTATTTATTTTCTTTTTTTAATTTAAAAACAATAACTCATACTCTAATTTAGTTTTTTGTATTCAATTTTTTTATCTGCGCTGTTGTTTTCAACCGCAACTAGCTTGACGGATAGACTCGTCAACCATCTGCTATTTTAACGTAATCATAGGACATAATATTATCCGGTCTATCAATCTTTGGAACAGGTTGTGTCGAGATGTTTGACTTGTGTTTAGATTAAAACTAAGATTATTTTCGGAATTCGTTCATTTTTGATTGTCCCAGTCTGCCTATGGTTCTTCTGTATGTTGTTTTGTTTGTTTTAATCGTGTTCTTATTTCTCAGTCTGTAAAACTGAAGGTGGAGTAGATCAACGATGTGGTTTCACATGGCTATTAAGAAATAATAAATAAGATCAACATTGCATATATTTTGCTTTACGGCTGGGATTCTTATTCGTTGACAAGTCTGAAAGGATTGATCGGCGTATTGTATTTTCGTAGTATCGGAAAATATACTCAAATAGATTTTTCGTCGAGTGTTCAAGTAATATTGAATTGTTATGTAGCGTACGAAACTTACCTCTCATCAAACTCGGATTTGATTTGATCAAATTTGTGGTTGGTATCTCTGCTGATAATTCTGGTAACCCATAATTCTGTCCCGCGTCGCACCTCGCACTTTGAATTTAAGTAATTTCTTATCAAATGTTTTTGGTCTTCGGGCATCATGTTTCCTCACACAAATAAAGGCATGAGGTTATTTTACTAAGAAAACTGAATCTGCGGCATCTTGTAAACTCTGAGGAATACGTCTTATGTTTTTTAACATTTGAAAATCAAACACCCCTTGATCAATTTGCTCAAAACTCCATAACGATAAAATTGAAATATCAATTATGTTGAAATGTGTTGGCAGCTTTTCCTTGTTCTTAGTACCCTTTGTATGAAAAAATACTTAAAAATGAAAAAAAACCCTGCAATTTCTTGTTTATTTTAAGGCTGCGTGCACTTTAACCAAAGTCCGCAATAGTAAGTTGATGATTTATGAATATCGAAAAAGTACTATCGATGATCGATAATTGAGTAGTATCGAATATTTCTTTCGATTGCTAGTGTCGAATATTTTCTGGTATCGCACGTCACTACCCCCGAGTGTTCCTCTGGGTAATAGGGGAAAAATTCACTACTTTCGTGGCCTACTTGACCAATTAATACAACACAATTACTTAAAAAATAATTTGAAAAATGACAAAAGGAGGGAAAACTTATAAGGTGGGGTTGAGATAGGAAGTTGTCCGAGTGGATAGAGGTCACGATTGCTCAAGTGGTAGAGCAGCGACGTATCTAGCCAAAGATCGTGGGTTCCAATCCGGCTCGTGCCATTAACTTTTTTTCATCTCAACTAATAAATTAGATATACTTACCAGACTACATTCATACTAATTCAGAGGATTTGATATTCCTCAAGATTATTAGGTATAAACTTCTTCATTCTCGCTAATAAATTCACTCTACCCCAGAGTACTCCATATTCCTCGGCGTAATTTCGGATAACCTACCTTTCCCGCTAATAAATTGCATTCGCATATACATTCATTCTACCCCAGATTAGATGATATTGTTTCGGGTATGTGGGAATAAACCTTCCATTAAGGCTAATTAACTTACACATTAATACACCAGATTGTATTCATACTAATCAAGAGGATTGGATATCCTCGGGGTACAACTCTTTTCGGATAAAATGCGTATGATTGGAAAGCGGAAAAGTTATTATAAAGGGTGTTCGTTCTCCCACTCACTTTATCACCACTTTTTCACCACACTCAAGCAGTAAACGAATAGACGAGTTTTAAATATCCAAATCGGATTATGTGTAAAGGAATCTTGATTTCGTACGATATTAATTTTACAGATCAAAAGAGCTACAACCCAGATCTGAAGCACAATCTCGTGACAAATCTGTGGCACTGAAGGATTATTTACCACAGAGAAATATGAACAGACCTGAGCTCGAAAGTCGAAACGCAGTGCAAACGGGACACCCACGCCCGAACGCGTGCATCCGGCTATGCAGTCAGACATACTTAACCGAATTATCTCATTTGCCAACTGTCGGAAAAATGTTACGCGTTTGAGAAAACAATGGAATTGAAGTCGGAAACCTAGTTCCGTTTCCTTTCTTAATATTCCTCTGGCTGCAATTAGGAGAGCGTTTAGCCGAATGGGCTCGCGTGCTCAGATAAGGTAAACTCTCGACTCATTCTCTCGCAGTGCCCTCCTTCATTCCCGATTCCACTCCCACGGACGGTCAAAACACACTTTAACGCCACTGGCATGTGTTTATTATAAAGGCCACGTTTCCCTTCGGCTACGGGGAAAAATTAACATATTGACCCTTTTCCGGATATTTGCCGTTCACTCTTTCTTATCCTAAATCCATTTGCAATCACGAAAAGAAAAGGCTTTCCACTTGTTACGATAACGTTTCATGTAACGACGTTCCTTGCTTCACCCCACTTTCATATCAGTTTTTTTGTTAGGAAGCATTTTCTCTAATTCAAACGATAGTGATCACTTAAATGAAGCCTGTAAAGGTTTAGTCTTCCCACTTGAGTGTGTTGTAGAAAAGCATTTCAATTATGTGGTGAACAATGACAGCCAGGACGTTATGAGACTTCGTTTTGCTTGCATAACTTGAACTCTCTTCAGTGCAAGTATGATTCTCAGTAAAATATAATTCCTATAAATATATTTCCTAACTAGTAGGTACTAAATAACTAGTAAAAAATCTTAACAACAAAAAAATCTTAAACAATAACATGTACATACCAAAGAGAAGTACTAACAATGTGAACTCTTTCATTTTGAAATCTATCTAGGATCTTTAAATTTACTAAAATTAGTTTTCAGCAAATAAATATAACAACGAACCGGGTGTGCTATAATTCAACAACTACACATGCCTCGCTTCAAAAATAAGAATCTAAAGCAAATACATATAAGTTACATAAAAAAACGTAACATTATTCTCACCAAAGTGGTACAATTAATTTAACTGTTATTACTAACATATAACTCAATTAATCAGTACTCTGGAAAAAGATTTTTATTAACTTTATCTACTTTATGGATTTTCTTTTTTAAATTGGAATGCTACTTTTCACAGCTGTCTTGTAAATTTTAAACTATATGTCGTACAAATGCAGATTGTAATAGTTTATTATTTTTAAAAAAGCTTGCAATACAAAGTATTAGTTCTTTCTGAAAGAATTTCAAAAGCTCAAACAAGTAGTTCAAAATTAAAAACAAAACATTAACGAAAATAAGACAACAGTGGGGACAAATTCGCTTTTATATATCTATCTGTTTTTTTTTTTGTTTTTGTTTTTTTTGAATTTTGTGAAAAATGGACGCCCAAATTCCTGAATTATCTCTTTTTTGTAAATCCCGACGCCCTATCATATACCCAATTTATGTACTCTAAACCCGGTCGGCGCTAACACAAACAAAGTGTGGAAGTTTCATCGAAATTGGTTCAGTAGTTTTGTTTTTATCATTAGCACAGATACGAACGTTCTCTTTTATGTATACAATTTTATGTGTAGAGATTAGTGCCCGTTATGAAAAACATTTTCTTTTTTCGTGCCAACGTTTCGGTCTTTTATTGAGATCATCTTCAGGGCTCAAAGTGTTTGTCATCTGTGTAATTCTGCCATTATTGCGTGTCGTTTTGAGAGGCACTCTGTGCACACTCGGCAATGTTTTTCTGATACATACATCACACCAGACCGCACCTCATGATATCTTAATAATTATACAATTTTATATTTAAGGAAAATTTCAATCAACATTTTTGGTACCAAAAAATTTTTCCTGTAAAATTTATGTTTTATAAAAAAAAAACCCCGTCTCCGTTTGTATATCTCGTCTCTCGCCAAATTTGTGTTGGTATTCGGATTAATTTGTACCCTAATTTGAGAGAACAGTGCCGTGGAAAGAGCTCGTACGCAATTTCAAAAAAACGTACATACCGATAGCGTCTCTTATCCGGCCCGTATCGCTTAGATCACATCTCTAAAAGGGGTGCGTGCGAGTAAACATTGTTAAACAAGCGAAGCCGCTTTAAATTATCTCGTCCCGGTGACGGCTGATTAGGGACACAACAACAAAAAGAGAGAGAATGGGCGTTTCACAAGAAAATAATTACAGATATAAATAGTTAACTGCAATCAGATTAGGGTGTCTAATGCAATGCCTAATTATCTCACACAATTCTGATTTTTTATTTAAAAAGTAACCTTCCTAACATTGCTATCAAGTATAAATATTGGACTTTATTTACAGTTTTTATTAAAAAAGGTAATTTTATTGTTGTTGAAAACGTACAGAGTAGAGTTAATACAACTAACATATTGGTTTAGCAAGAAAGTTAAAGGATGAATTATAGGATTGATTATCTCAATGTTTTTACATTTTTGTCTATATTATTTTCATTTACAAATACTACTATTTAATTTCCAGTAATTTAATAGGCAATCATGTCTTAGGATGAAACGCATTTAAGATTTAATGCGCGTTTTCTTTATGAATTGCAAAAAAGGAACAATGGAAATGTTGCAACTAAAAATAACCGTATGTACAGTGCTCTGCATTATTAATGCTGTAATGTTCGAAAAGTCCAACACGCGCCAATTTTTATACCATTCTGCGGCAAGATCGGAAAAATGTCGGAGTGCACCTTGAGCTTCTTCACGAATACCGGTCGTGCTTGGGCTTGATATGTCGTGTGCAATTTAGACTATTGTGACGTTTTCATGCGTAAAGAAGTGGCTTTCCAGAAGGAGGGCAAGAAATGGGCCTAGCACGCTGCCCTGTGCAACTCCAGGTTACATAGGATAAAAGTGTAATAGGAAAAAAAAATAAGTTGTGGGTGCAGTCATACCATTAACACTAAGTAATGCAAAAACAATTCATTTCTTTTAATTTCAATACATTTAACAAATTTCACAAATTGTGTTGCTGAATCAGGCTTTCATTCATTTATTTTCTACTCCTTAGAAATTTATGAAAGTATACTGAAGAATCTAAGCAGAAATTTAAGTATCTGTATGAGGCCAGATAATGATAGCAATTTACAATAAGTTCTTAAAAATTCTTTTGTTGGTAAAAATAGATTTGCAAATTCCAGAAATTCTCTCATACTTTTTAATCTCCCGTCTTGCTTTGATTTCTTTCAAATCAAAATATTCGTCCATTTTAATCTTGCATACAGAACATAAACAGAATATAATTAGGTTGCAAATCAAATTCTTCTCCCCGGTTTGTTATTTGATTCAGTTTTTATTTTACTACTTTTTTTTAGAAATATGTATAACTTAAAATAATGTCAGGAGGGCCATGGTCCAACTACCCATTGAGAGCATCATATAATTTATATAAATTTATAAATATTTCAATTCAAGTATTTTGCAATATGATTACTTCGAGGATTTATCGTTTATGTTACTTTTATTTGTATCGCTTACTTGCTTTTTCTACTTTATTATGCATATAGTATTATAGCCAACCTCCTCTTTCATTCCTAGAAATACAGTCAAAACGATGGAAAAGAGTAAAAATGTAAGAATTCTACAGAGTAGAGAAATCGAAGTTTCAAAACTTCACGAGAGGACTTTTTGGATCATTTAAATTTAATGATATGACTAATAGCCAAGATTAATGTTTAGCAAAACATATTTTCCACCATAAATGAAATGTATAAAATTCGTTACATCAATTTTTGGAAAAAAAATGAGCTGTCTACACTAAAAGTATAGTTGAAAATCTTCAGAACGTAAAAAACAACCTTACTGGTTTACATGATAATTTTTGTAATTCCACTGAAACCCCTATGGGGTGAGAAATAACTCCTTTTCGAAAGGGTTGTTACGGTGGTCATATGACTGTTAATATAGCCATCCTCAGGGGAAGAGTTGCATGCCTGCGGATTGTTATGCTCGCGATGGGCAACCCAACATTATTGAATCATACTTACGTCTGACAATATAATTCAGTCTTTGTGTCCGGGCTCTTTTTGTTTTAATGTGTGAGAAAGTTTTTTTTTCTCCCTGAACTTCAATCTATTGGTACTCTACATGTTTTTCTGGCCTGCCTTGTGTAATTGTAAAAAAGGTTTTCATCACGAATTACGAGCATTATTAGTTCAACGTTAAGAAGCAGAATGTTTTCAAGGCTTTCACTTATGATTGTGCTAGTTAAATCATTACCTTACTAGTGATAATGTGACTTTTGTTATCGTTTTGTTCGTAAATGACAATCTTTCTTATAAAAGAGCTTTATTTGGTTTGTTTTACACTAATTTTTATAAAATGCGTCCTATTATAAAGCACATTTAAGTACGGTTAACAACCTGTTGATGAAAAAAATGAAAATCTGAATTGACGTTTTAATAAGTGTAAGTAATAAAAAATTTGAAAATATAAAACATGAATTATGATTTATTCAACAACCTGTATAAAAATGTTATCACAATGGTTAAAAAAATGGTCGACAGTCATTAATATTTTATAACAGTTAATTTTTAAAATATTGACCGACGACTATTTTTTTAACTATTGCGTTAACTCACCTGAGGAAGGGTTAAAATAAATCCGAATCGTTGTGGACAAAAACTGGTTGGGTTTTTTTGAGATGACCTGTCCCACCTTCAAGAATGAAAAACCATAAGATTAACTTTTGAGGTCAAAAACATAGTTACTTTTATAATAATCGAGGTAAAGATGTAAAACAAAAGTTCAATAAATTGCGTAAATGACCCGTGGGCCAAGATCTAAACGTAAAAAAATATTCTTTTTATGTAAGGTCTTGGTCTTGAACCATGTTACAGCTCCGCTTGGCCACTTTATAAGTCGCAGAGAATCGAATCCTGATTACACATTTGAAAATGACAAAAAGATAGAAAATTTGAACGGTTGTTACTTGAGATGGAGAGTTTGTGTCCGAGAGGATCTAAGTCACGATAGCTCAGATAGATTTAGCCGAAGGTCGTGGGTTCGAATCCCGCTAGTGACATTGACGTTTTAATCTCAACCCAGACCTTACATAAATAGAATAATTATTTGAAAAAAAAATGTAACTTGCTCAATTGACCACTAAAACATTAATGGAATAATATTAAATAATATATACACAAATGGAAGTTATCTACAATTCAGAAGGAGAGAGAATGAGAGAGAGAGAGAGAGAGAGAGAGAGAGAGAGAGAGAGAGAGAGAGAGAGAGAGAGAGGATAAATAATGAGAAAAAGTGTAACTGACTGACTAACATGTTGAACACGCCCAGTTACTTAGATACAGAGAGTTGGTAAATTAAAATTTTCCCTTGTTGCGATAGCTAAAGCAATTATTGTGAAATGTTAAAGTAAAATTGACATCAACCAATATTACTCTCGACTGGCCTTGCTCAGCTAGAAATTTTTGGGCGAGGTTTTATGTAACGTGATAACTCAGAAACGTTCGTCTGCGCTTTTGGCTAAGCCGGCAGAAAATAGGAGGCTTTATAAATCAGGACCCGAATGACAGTGAGTCGATAGTTGACAATTCTCAGATCGACCCGTCCCAATTGGGGGGCGAGGGGGTTTATGTCTCAAGAAGAAGGAAAAAGCGGGAAAACAGGAAAATAATAGTTGTCAGTCAAGAAGGATGGGGTGGTGCCCCTTCTCGATACAGCCGCCCCCCAAGATATATATGGCAAAGCTTCCTTTCAGTTTTCCCAATTCAAAGATTGGCAAACCTGGATAAAGTGTTTTTCCGGATCTCAGCCATGCAATTTATTGCATATTGAATTGCGACCGGTGTCGATATACTCGCCAGGGCTGATATTCTCCCACTCCCTTTAATTTATCACCGACGATAAAGCTTTAAATTTTCTAAACAACCTTACAGACTGGATTTTTTTTTTTTTTTTGTAAAAAAACATTCTTAATGTTAAATAATCAAGCGATCCAATCAGACAGGACTGCTTTTTGATCCTCAAATCGATTGATACGGGAAAGGCCAATATTGACTTATCATCTTTTACCGGGACACACTTACAGCAAAGGCGGTTCTTTGAGTAACAAGAGAAAGGCCCCCGGCTCTAAGTAAATATTCCAGGATATGGTCCATTGTTAGTTTGACTTAGAAGGTATGCATTAGCTTACATGTTTTGTCAGCCTCCGTACTCTCACAGCGGATTACAACCCCTTCACACCCTTCGGATTAGCAGAACTCTGTACCTAATATTTCAAAGCTGTTGTTTCAGACTGCCCAGGCTATTTGTCACAAAGCCAGTCCTCCATCCTTTTATCTGGTTTTTATAATTCGCAGCCATCGGGAAACCATTTTCTGTCTAACATTCAGAATAAAGTTATTTTTTGTTTTAATAGATGATTAACATTTTAAATTATTTATCAAAAAAATTTATTTAGATCCTTCTAAATTTGTAGACTCTTTATTAGAAAATTAAGTATGAGAAATAAAATAAGATTGTCAGACATTTTCCACTTCATATGCTCATTTAACCTCTATAATGTTTTTCTAATTATAAAATGATAACAATAATCGAACTTTTTTTCTTATCGTGGTTGCATACATAATGCAAATAAAATTTCTATTTAGCTATCCTGACTCTGGCCAAACATATTGTTGTTTGCCGATTAAATAAACAGTACGCTTTATATATTGGTATTTCTCATAAATTTGGATGTTCCAATTAATAAACCAATAATTTGGAGGTTTCTGATAATTGCTGTCTGTAATTCATACAGATTTTTATATTTTTATTTTTAAGAGCCAATACTAAAGCCAGATTGGAGTGGAAAAAGGAGGTTTGAGTTTTTAAGGGGTAGTCATTTTTGATTAACTGAAATTTTTCCAGGTGATTTGAGGTACGTGAGTTTTATGAATCAGTGAGATTAAGAATTTTATTTAAATTCATCCCATTTAATTGTATTGATTTGAGACTTCGAGTTTTCTCGAAAAAATTGTTGAAATGTAGACCTATATTTAGACACGTTTAAATTTACGTGTATTCCACCAAAACCAACTGCCATGGTATTGAACCGAACTACTATTACAAAAGGGGACCGTCGCTATGGAGTTCGGGCGTCCGAATCTCGAAAGATTCCGTGATTTTTAATTGTTAATTAAATTACAGAAAAATATATTGAAAAGTGGTTGAAGCCCTCACCCGTGACATTAAACTGGACGCATGAATGACTTTATATTTCTGTACTAAAACACCAGGCAAAATGTTCGAGTTAAATATGCTAATAGCATCCAATAGTGACCAGGAGGAGTTATAGAGTTATGCGATTTAGTAAATTGTGGGGTAACTAATCAAGTGCCAACCTAAAGGAAAAGTATTTATTTTTCACGATATTTGATAATTAATTACATGTTTTACGCACATAAATTTTGCCTTGAGGAGAGTACATTTTTACAAATTTTCCCAGGTTGTCACTTATTGTCCTTTTTTTCAACATTTTGATCTTGAATTGTTATATACAAGCTTGTGTTGTTTTTCCTTGTTGTAGATGAAATGAAACTATAATCTCATCGGTGTTATAATACTCGTAGACCAAATGGGTAACCTTACAAAACGATCAGGGCAGGCGCTGGTTTCCAGGCTAGTAATTTGTCCGATTTCCCTTTCTAATTACAAATTAAACACACGGTAATGCTCTTAATTCGATGGCTAAAAAGGTCTTTAGAAAAGGTAATTATTGAGATCAAACGTTGCTTCATACCATGTTGCCATACGCAAGCTAGTCCCGACCGGGAGGATTAACCTTACTTAGTCGAAAGCCGTAAATTTCGCAATCACAGGTTATCGTATTTGACCTCATTTTTAACATGGTTACATGTATGTATAATTGTTGTTATGTTTCTATTATTGAAGAGAATAATTTTATCATAATTCGAATAACATCATTTTATTTTAACATCAAATGTCCTCTGTATACCAAAGGTGCCCAACAATCACTTGATATCTCTTTACACTCGTCTACCTTCAACTCAAAGCTGGTCTACGAATTCTTAACATACCACTCCTAGGAAAGAGAAATCGGGTAACTCTGATGTGGGTGTTAGGAAACGTGGGGATTGAAAGAAACGAACAGGAAGACAAACCAGCCAAGAAGGAGCAGCATTCACACACTTTGGACCAGGACAGCTGATTGTGACGCCCCAACGAACGGTAAAAGTATAACTGAAAAAATAGATGCAAAAATAAATTATGAAGCACTGTAAAACCAGGTGCAAAACAATCAATGAAGTTATTTCTCTCTCTCTCTCTCTCTCTCTCTCTCTCTCTCTCTCTCTCTCTCTCACTCTCTC
>CM077099.1:34434943-34447392 GCA_039619505.1 Cimex hemipterus
TCTCTCTCTCTCTCTCTCTCTCTCTCTCTCTCTCTCTCTCTCTCTCTGTCACTCTACCTACTTACCTACCAGTAATCAAGCTATCTATCTTCCACATACTCTCTCTTTATCGCTTTTTTTTTCGCTCTCATTTAAAATTGATTGATCCATATCTTGCAAGTAACAACCCATGATTGTGACGAACGGTATTTTAGTAGCAGGTTACGTTAGAAGTTCCTCTGGGTTCTATCTTGGGTCTACTTTTATTTTCCTTTTATGTCAAGGTCATGTTTTCTTCTATTAATATCGTACATGAATGTGCTCCTCAAGAGAACGGAGAATCGTATGACAACCACTGGTCCAAGAATGCGAATTCAATCAATATGCATCCGATGCAATCCAGGCGGTGAAAAAATTCAGTGGTGGATTTTTTTTATGGTGATCATATTTGGTTTACATGCACATTATATAATGGTCATCACTAATTCCCTTGCAGGCTGTATTCCAACGTCATAGTTGATATTTCAATAGTCTGTTTCTGTGCATAGCGATGACATTTAGTAATTTGGACTTGGATATCTCATAGAATCAACCTGCAGCCATTTGAGCGTCCCGGTTACTTGACTCCCTATTTTTGATTGTATACTACACCAGAATCCTATGCTAGCTTCGGGACTGTATGGAATTCCCAACATCCATCTTTATCCAACAGGGATTTATTCTCGAAAAGTAATTATTTATAATTGTTCGTGATGTGAAAGTGAAATAGTTAATCATCGCAATTGAATATTGATTTGCCCGTTTGATGCCGGTCTTATTTTGCACACTTTAGATGTATTTAGGGGTCAGTTTGTCTTTTTTTAGGACAACAAGAAATAGCTCTCGGCCAATTCGTACTAATCAACATGTTAATAAGTGAAAGGACCGTTAGTTTCGCTCGAAACTTCAATTTATGCGACCCTTTTCTTCATTTAAAAATATCTGTAGACATAACGACCCCGGCTTAAATTTAACGCGTCTTCCTTCTAAAATTTTAATTTAATCGAATCGCTCGTACACAGTCGTAAACTTAAACCCGTGGATAATTGTCGTACCCGGACCCTCCTCCGGGGGTCGGATATTCTAAAAGTCCCCGGGTGTAAAAGCTACGGGGCCATGTTCATTTCAATAAAAAGGCTACGCCGAATTCGGATCACGTTCATAATAACAACGCAACGGCCCAGACATTATCCAGTAGGACACTCTAGAAAATGAGTCTAGAAATTAGTAGGAATTAGAGTTTACAGTAATGGGCCCGCCGACTCTCGCAGGGCTAAAGTATTATATTAGGAAACCGAGGTGAATTTAAACTGCATATTCCTGCCTCCTCTTTAATGGCCGAGCGCCAAATTTTCTCAAACAGTCAATAATGTCGCATTCTCTCCCATTCAAACGCCTTAGTTTGCTGCTTTTAATCACTGCCGCCTTAAGGCCTTTAATTTCCGAAGCCAGCCCTAAACACAGCGGCTACTAGCGCATAAAAGCCGAGAGCCAATCTCATTTACTTGGAATTCAAACAAAATAGTAAAACGCCTGAATGCAAGAAACATCTACATAGTCTTCTATAAAGTCTAATACCCGATAATTTCACATGTGATTTTCTTTTTCGTTAGCTTATATTGAAAAGGTCTCTAATGCATTGGCACATTTATTACTTGAACAATGTCAGTATATTTGTAGTATCATGGTTTACGTTAATTTTTGTTGATATAAACAACCATATTAAAGTATGTAATCATGCCAAGAGGAAGATATAGAATAAATGGTAAATGAGTGAAAGATAGATAAATAGATAAGTAGATAAATAAATAAAACTAGAAATTAAAACGTGCAATATGAATGATTTAGAGAAAGAAGGAGAGCGAATGAGAAAGTGACAGACATACAGAGATATATAGCTAGGTAGAGGGAGAGTTTGAGAGAGATAGAGAGTGAGAGAGAATCTCATGGACATTTCTTCCATGAAAAGAGCATTCGTACCTACAAATAAAGTTTACACAATTCAAAATACAACGTCCGTATAATGAAAATATATTTCTTTTTAATGTCTAGATATATTTTTTAAATGTTAATGATGTGGTACAAAGTATAATTGAGCATAATCTAATGGCAGAAAATTTTTTAAATGTTTCTGTTAAAAAATCGTTCTTGGCTCTTGTAGATTTGGGAACGAATGAATTAGACAATCAGTGTGTACGACATTTTAAATGCAGTTTGAAAACGTGTAAAAGTAGGGTTTTTATAGGGTGTATATTGTTATTATGTTATTGCCACGGAAAATACTCGAAATTTTGTATTTTAGCAAAACATCAATCTTAAAACGGATAAATTTGTTATAAAGTATTTGTATATAAAAGTATCTGTTGTACATTCTAGAATCATAGTGTAGATTACAGACATAAGGAATGCAAATTTATGTAAAAAAATAAATAAATAAAGTATGGATGTGCTTACAAAATTTTTACTTGACAAATTAGAAATTACCGCAAGACAATAAGGTATATTTGGATGCATTAGTGCATTTAAGATGTTTAGCATCATGGATGTATTATTAATATAAATGGGTTTTGTAGTTGATATACACTACAATGCATAGAGATATAAGCTTTACCAATTTATGTATTACAGGTTAAATATTTATCAATTACTAGGCCTCTAATTTTTATTTCTTCTTTAAAATTAATGTACTATCATCAATTTTGATTTCTACAATATTACCTTTCAATTAATTAAGGCTTTTAGTTGAGATGAAAAAAGTCAAGGGCACGAGGGGGATTCGAACCCACGATCTTCGGCTAGAAACGCCGCTGCTCTACCACTTGAGCTATCGTGACCTCGATCCACTCGGACATCGGCTTCTCACCTCAACCCCACCTTATGAGTTTTCCCTCCTTTGACCACGAAAGTAGTGAACTAATGTTTTAAAAATGAAGTACTAAGTTCACTAAAGGTCTCCGTCGCCGTTGCAATTGTCGTCGAGAATCAAAACCGATTACACGACATTTGGAAAATGGCAAAAAGGGGGGAAATTAATAAGTTAATATATAGATCGATAAAAGGAATGAGAATTAAGAAAGACCTAGATTTACAAACAGGGCAAAAGATTGATAAATACCAACAGAGGTGGATAGATAGGTAGAAAGCTACATAGATAGATTAATAAACAGATCGATAGATGGAGAGAGAGAGGGAGAGAGAAAATGTGCGATTGTGTATTCGCGCGCGACGTGTGTGTTTGAATGTTTTGTATACCTTAATATAACGCTTCAATACAAACAATATATTAATAATAAAAACTCTTTATTGTATGGCAGTGTGATGAAGTGTTGATAATACTGTTAACAATTGTGACCATCCGTACATGATAATCAACAATATATTTTACAAATTGCATATATTTGTGATCAATGTTGCGATTTTGTATAATTTATTTAGGAAACACATCAGTTGAGATATTTTAAATTAAACGACGGTCTCTATAATAACATTTGCAAAAGAAAAAAAGTATCACTAGATTAAGCTTTTTCACACTTTCAGTTTCTATGTATGGTTGGAAACGTTTGGTATCTTTTATCAGCTGATTTTTGTTAGTCGACGCCTTAGAAGTTTCCCCTTCTGCCTTTTAGGGTGAGAAGGGCCATTGCATTATCATGTGTAATGTATTCTATAAGATGAAAGCATTTAGGCCCAACATATATAAGAAAAAGAAGCGAATGCTAGACTGTGAATGTTCTTTTCTGAACAAGAGAGGAAAAAAGTCGGTGATAAGAAAAGCGGAAAAAAAGCAATGGAAGGGTGTTTGAACAGTATTGTGTTTTTGAGAAGGATTCCTGTAAATTAACTGAAAGTGGAAAAGGAAGGAGAATTAAAAGCTTGCGGGTAAGGTATAAATATTCAATCCAGTTAGCTACCAAGGACATTAACTCAGCTCGGGGGTGGAATATTTGCATATATATTTAAAGAGGGGTAGGAGGGGAAAAGGAAACTTTATGCCACCAATATAAAAAGAAATGAAAACCAATAAAGTTCGGGGGTGGTGCTCGACGTAAAGACTATAAGGAACCAATGGGTTTTCTCCTCCCAGAAACTGAGAGAGACAACATACACCATTATACAGAGGCAAACTGCATGCATTATTAAGTGCAGTTCCCTTTACGACATCCCCTAAGCTTTAATATCCACTATTGTCTTCTGCGAAGGAGACCTCTGTTTATATTTTAATGAAAGTTCATACCGCTAGCTCGCCTTCCCCTTTACCAACTTTCTGAAGCTATTTGCATTTGAACGACACTCCTGTTTCCCCTTTTAGTACACTTTTTATTGTATCCGGCCGCGGGTTTCCTCAAGTATCCGCTTTTCACGCTGCCTCCAATTCCGCATAAAACCTACGAAACAACTCGACAGAGTTGCAAATAAATGTATTCGATCGTCTGAACATTCTTTTCTGGCAGGTTGCATCGGTTCATCAATACACATTATTTAAGAGGACTGTTCAATAAACTTGTTTTTTATTTCTCTATAACTTCCCACATAGCCTTCGATTAAAAATATTCTCCGCGGGAAACTATCCAACTGAACAATTCCTTTTGAAAGTGAAGACTTAGTTTATCCATATATGGTCTGTGCGGACTGATAAAAATATTGAAGGCCTGTTTACATTTTTAAGACAAATTTATTATAAATATTTTTTGTAGAGCGATCTTTTATTTAAAAGTGAATAAACGGCAATTTTTGTGTAGTCGGTATTGTTTTGAGGAAAATACTGATCTGATGGCAGGAGGCTTGATAAAAGATTTTCATGATTGAATTATTGGAAGAAAAGGCAGTTTTCATTTACAGACATCGTTCGCAACCGTAAGAATCACGAATGTTGTTCTAGGTCAAGAGATTAGTTTCGTATACAAAAGATAGGTCGACGAAGCTCTGGTTGGGGCAGAAAAGGGTGGCGTGTTCATCCCATGGGAACTAAAGAGGATTGGACCGTCCCCGGAGGGTGCCATGTATATTCATCGGGTTTCACGGGATGGACACTGGCCCTCAACCCAATTACCCTTCCGAGTCCACCTGCTCTACTAATGTACTTAACTATTCTCTATCCCTCGTTCGGCTAATCTGGATTCAAATAGAAAATGGAATGCTGATAAAGCCGGCTCTGTTAACAAAAACGGCTTTAACCAATGTCCAAGGCGTCGTTGGCGAAATGGAATTATACGGAACACGGTTAAGGCCCACTTACAGTCAATTGCCGTTACGTCGAAATCGCGTTTTTTTATCACTTCAGACTTCTGTAAGTCTTTCATTGTCAATTTTCGGAAATCTATGTTTCTATTTACTCGAAAGTTTCATATAAAATAACATAAAGCAAAACGTACTAAAGGTTGAACAACACTTTTACATAAATTGAATGTTTTCTTATTTACTGAGCTTACTTATGGTTTATATTTGTCAAATAATGATTTTTACTACAATTAAAAAATATTAAAAGTTTCATAGATGTTTTTCTAAGCCGTGCTTGCGTTTGCTCCGTATATCTCAAATTGACGACGGTCTTATCTCCACACATATGTACATTTTGAATTAAACATTCCAGTACAATTATTATTAATTATATTTTTTTGAAAACTATCTATATGTGTGTTGTCGACTTGTTGTCGAGTACAGAGCCAAGAAAAGTGTTTTAAACAGTTACAGAAATTCCTGATATAAACAAACATGACATTTTTAATATTGTGATTATTATTGCTATTTATTTCGATGGTCATCCTAATTTCCTATATTTTGAAATTGTAAATTGTTTTGACCTATCAACAAAGGTAGTCTACTGGAAAAAATAACCAATAACTCGACCACAATTAAACAAATTAATGTGAATATTTCTGGAGTCAATTTTTTTAACATTCATTACTAGCAACTATTTCTGATCTCTTATTTTCAAGTTGTTCTTATTTCTTCTTTTTATGAATAAATTTTTTTTTTTTATAATTGTCAATACTATTAGATCTTAGATTTGACGAGAGCTTGATAAAAGCTATGAAAATTGACACAATTAGGATAAGAAGAGGCCACAGATCGCTGATTTTAATGGAAGTTTTAATGGTTATACTAATTTGACAAATGTTAAACACGTGTTCGTAAATCCTTGCCAATCATTTCTAGGATCCGAATAAATATTTAAGAAGCATGTATTTCGAGTTATTTTGTTTTACTAGATAATTATTATAATTATTACTTAACGCGGCCATAAAACAGGGTATCGTTGATCCACTTTTGATACTGGTAGATAAAACGTCCATTTCTCTGCATGTGACAGGCAAATAAAAATCTCAATTATGATAACATATTTTAAAAGGTTTCCACCTCATTTTCTACATCACAGCATTGGTTTAACGTCATTACTACGTATATTTCTTTAAATTTTTGGAACAAATTTTATTTGGGAGACTATCCTCCACTCGTGAAAATAAGCATAAAATACATCTACTCTGCTTTTGGAGCAATTGAATGCAATTTAAAAGAGAAAAGATCAAGGCTTTATTTTCAAATGCCCTTAAGGCCATTTCCTAATCTTAATGATTTTTGTCCGTTCAGACCATTTAATTTTATTTGACTTATCTTGTCAGTTTGGCCATAGTTATTATACGCCAGGCCTACTTCTCACCTCCTCAGAGGTAATCCGTTAGAGCGGATTCATTTTAATATGTCTGTTTCTACGTTTCCTACTAAAGTTCGCCTTGATTTTTTTTTAAATTTGGATTTCTCTGTGTCAGCGTACGAGATTTAATGAAGTTAAGTCAAACTATTGATATTTAGATGTATAGAAAATACCAACAAACAGTTAATCAAATTTAAGCAATAATTTAACTGAAAAATGGAATACAGAAGAATAAAGTCATTTTGTTCCAGTTATGTCTGTTTTTCATCTGTTAGCTAAAACCGTACGAGAAAAATAGGAATAATCGGACAAAGCGCGGTTAGGAAACGAAAGCCCTAACAATTTTGTGAGCCATAGATATTACTAGAAATCGAACCGCGTGTTGTCCCCAACGTTTGACTTTTGACAAGGATGTTTTCAAAAAAAGTCTTCTTTGTTACATTAAAAACTTCACATAATATTCTATAGTTTATGTTCAGTCATTTTTGCACAAACTAGCATGCAACCAATTTATTGGAGGCGAGATTTTTACATACAGGTTTCTACCTAATATTGGGTGAATCTGAGCCTTATCTAACAGTTTTCTGACAGATATTGTCAAATTTATTTTACGAGCGTTAATTAGTTGAATCTGCAATATTCATTCTATAAAAAAGTTTCATAGGGGAAGAGATATCTGAAAAAGATTTGTTTACCGAGGTTAAATTTGTAAAAATCTCGGTTCAAACACGGTTGCGCTTATGAGAAATCGTTTTAAACTACAATAATCAACATTTAGAACGGAAGAAACTTAGTAATAATTGAAAAAAAATTTAAAATTAAGTAAGGTATTTTCTGTTAATTGAGCAAGTTAATTTTCCGCTGTCAAATGTGAAAAGCAAAAAAATATAAAAATGTGTGTTGTAAAATTATAATACACATATATAATAAAGGTACAAAAATAATTATCAAAAAATTATTAGACGCCCTAAAATTTTTACGTAAAGAATGAACGTGAGTGAACCAAAGCACTTTTAATTAACCTAAATTTCAATTTTTTAATAGAAGGTTCCATATTGCTAAATTCGTAACAAATTCTGTTATTTCTTTGGCCCTGTTTGAACAAAATTAATAATTAATAATTATTATTCATTTTGAATGAAATATATGATAAATGATCAAATCACATTTGATGTTCGTAACATTAAAAAACTCATCCATTTTAACCAATCAAATTCTTATAAAATTTGTCATCTCATAAATATGCCAGTGTAATTATGCTTGAATAAACAAAGTAATCTAAAAACAATAGTCAGTACATTTACGAAAAGAAAGACAAACAATTTTTTTTTAATTTCATGGTTTTGTTTTGCTACATAACGTTAAACTCTTTGGAACGTATTAATAATTTTATAATGGTTATTAAAATAAAAAGGTTTTAAAATTTAAATATTAATGTAGCAATTAAAAAATTTTGCGCTGTACAAATTTTTGTGGCGGTCTGCGCCTGGTTGTTATCGAATTTGAAGAATGTTTAAGAATGCAGATGATGGCCCTATTAGAACAAAGATAATGCACCGTACATAAATCATGGAATGTAGACGCTTGAGAAATAACACGCACATGTACTACACCATTTAAATAAATCTGAATATGTTTATACTTGATTGTCCTATATTTCAAGCAACAAAAAATTAGAGTTTTCGTTTTATGACATATTCTCAAACGATACAATAAAGTTTTACTACGGGAAATGTTAAGTATGTGACTTAAACATTCTTTTAGATACGGGATTGGCTGAAAGAAAAACCTTTCAGATTAATGGTAGGATTGATGGGAAATCCTGGACTAATTTGAAATGATGGGAAGTATCGTAATTTTTTCTACCCAGTTTGGCAGATAATAAAAATAGGTGTGAGTTTATAATGAGCAATAGTGATATTTTCCTCTATTTGCATTTTTATTGTGCGGGTATTTCTTTTGAATCCTTAGCCCTCTAGTATATGCGATATTACAAAAGCAGGCGTAAAATTTTGCAAAGGTCATCCGATCTTATAAAACTGTGAGGATCAAGCACCCCCGGAAGTGCATCGAACAGGAATTCGTTTATTTCACTGTGGCAGGATAAAGCCAAGTTTTTGAGGGGTCCTGAGAGACGGCCCTTTCTTTTCTCGCATTTTTTTTTGGAGTATTTTGTTCTGAAAATTAATTGTATCCCTTTGTTTCCCTACTTATCTTAAAGCCTCTCATTTCCGACCCTCTTTTTTCGCCTTTTTTCCTCGACCCTCCGATGTCTGCGTATAATTTGCGATCCCCACTGTTTCATCCACCCCAACTCGTAACTGCAGCGCAATCAGATTATTACACGTAATACTCGGAAGGTATTAGGTATTCAAATCCCATTAGTCAAACGGTTCCATTTTTATTTTCCCGCTTTGGCTTTTCCCCTTTTTCGATATTAAAGAAAGCTTTTCTTTCAAGAAGGGGGATAGTCGTCATGTAATATAATACAAGAGCAAATTATATTTTAATTTATCTTTTTTTTTTTATAACTTTGATAAATCGATTTAAATTATAATTAAACAATTATTGATAGGAATCGTGGGTATATTAAATACCTTAATCACAAATAGTTTTTAATTGAACAGATATGTGCTGTAAATTTTTAAAATGTCAGCTGAGTTTTGTTGACTTGACACTCCTTGTTTATATCCCTGTCCGCTCTCACTGAACCTAGTGAATTTCCAGAATGCCAGACCGAAATGGCAAGGATAGGCCGACTGGGAAGAACAGAATTTTTTTAATAAATAAATTGCTTAAAAAATATAATTGATATTAAAAAAGGTTTACCCTCCGATATTGTAAATCTTGACATTTTTTCTTGAGGGTGGTGAACCTGTATGGTCGTTTCGTTCATCGTGGTCTGTCTATTGCTCGGACAGGCAAGTGGGTTTGAAAAAATGAAATAATCATCGGCTATGAGCGGACCGGGATGATTAAAAATGATCAAATTGAAAATATAATCGATCTCATAAAAATTAATTCACATCAGCACCAAACATTTGTGGTATTTCGGAAAGTTTAAATTTTCTTGTTGTGAAACGTTTTTTATTAATAAAAACGCTTTATTTATCTGAAACTTGATATAATTTCTAGTTTAGACGCCAATTATTTTTGAGTAAATTGGGAGATTTCTTCGTGAAATACCTGTTTGGTTGTATGAGATAGTCTTGTTATAGTCTCAATGTATTGGCCTGTCAAACAAGTAATATTGCGACAACATCCCTATTCCCAAAGCTGACCACGTACGATACCTCGGGCTCTGTCTTGACTCATATCTGTCGTGGAAACAACACATCCAAATAAAAAGGTAGGAAGTTGATAGACGATTCGGACTATTCTCTAAACTCGGACGCAAATCTAATTTGTCAAAATAAACTAACACTTTACAGAACACTACTAAAACCGATTTGGGCATACGGGCACCGCTAAACCTACCAACATCCGACGAATTAAATCCTTCCGAACCAAAGTCTCTGGAATTATAGTTAATAAATTAATGCCGTCCAAATTCCCCCAGTTTCACGACGAACTCTCCACTAGCCCAATCCATGTCGAACACAGTCCATCTTGTCCGCCGATTTGTTGGCGACTCCCCTCACGGCAAGATACACAGTGTATCATGTAAATATGTAAATAACCTCAAATTACGAGATGTACGATACAGACTGGGTTGGTCGAAAACGAAAACAACTGCAAACTCTATAAATGCTTACGACAAAAAGATTCCACTTTCCTTACTACAAAATTTTTTGAATAAAAATAATTCATTTGTGTGGGATTTATTATCCCTTCCTAGATTATATGAAATTATATATCTGAGTCAACGGTCAAATACCGTTAATTGTGATATTTCTTCGTGAGACCCTCAGGGCTGTGATCCCGTTTGGCCGTCTTCGTTCTTCCTGGACTGTATAGTCTCGCTGTTTTGGAATTTCTGACAGACAAATGCGTTTGTAAAAGAGTAATCTAGTTAATTAACAGCGAGTGTAGGGGGACCATGAACGGGAACGGCCAAACTGTAAATATCGTCAGTCACACAAAAATTGTCCATTATTGAAAGCTTTTACGAAATATTTGTGGGATGTTGCCAATACATTGCACTTACGTATTGTAAAAGTTTTAAAAGCTTATAAAATCTTTACCTTTATACATTTGTTTTATCTCTATTTTTGACATAAAGTAGGGAAATTACTAGTATTTATCTGTTCATTTAGCTACTTTTTTCTCGTTATGAAAATTTTGCAATAAAAATTATGTTTAGTAGATTGCTTTGTAAAAACTAGAATAATGAAATGTTGTATATTATGAGAACATGAATGTGAAATCGAATTTCCGTTTTTTTTAAGCACAATACATATCCAAATTTTGGTAAATAACGTGATGATGACATATGACATATGAATTAGTTCTAACCGAGTAGTTTGATTAGTGAATCTGTTAACAGCCGATCTTCAGAAGGGAGAAGGACTTCTTTGTTTTCTCCCGGAAAACTAATAAGGTTCCAATGAAGTGGTTGCGAAGAAAAGGGAAAAGTGTCCGAGGAGCGCGTAGGTAGATCTGAATGTCGAAGGGGTGAGAGGAAGGAAGTGATGGAAGGAGGATGGAAAGGGCTGGGAGGGAAGGGTCCGGGGGAGTGTCAGATATCGAGTAGGTGATGGTCAGCGGTTGGTTACCAAGACGGCCCCGTGTATTGATCTACAGACACGAGGCCACATGTGCTTCCTCTCTTCGACCACTTAACATGAAATAAGACTGGACACCCTGTAATTCCAGCTGGGCTCCCTGTTATGCGCCCCGCACCCTCCGGACGCCCGCCCACGCACCCTCCTGCCCGACGACACCCCCGTGAATTATTCAGACGGCGAAGAGCGCAAGGGCATTACACCTTGATTCCCCATAACCTGTTATTGGCGACCCTCTCGGCTATAAAACCGTATTACCCTCGTCCACCCCCAACCTTCGGCCACACCCCCGTTTACTCCATCTTGGACAAAGCTTTTTCTAACCCCTACCAAAGAAAGTTTTGCCCCTTTCTGAAAAATCCATATATACTCTCTTATACGACGGTCTTGGTCCGCGCTCCTGAAATATTCACGGTATCACGTTAACAATAATAGTCACATGTGTCTCTTTGGTTTATGAGTTATTCAGCCCGCTTTAACATTACGCTACAGGCCAAACATAAGCTTTTTATTTTATTTAAATAAAAAATTTTAAGGAAAAGTTAGCATTGACTGTTTTTAACTCATCCCCTTTAAATTAATGCATCAAGAACCGTCCCCAAAGTAAAATAGCAGTATTAAATAAAAAGTAAATGACGTATGATATAATTAATGACTTAAAGATTACAATTTTTATTATTAAAAAGTGGATAAAGGTAAATGCCAATCATCAGGTTTTATCTCGTTCTCTAGAACTTTATTTCGTTATTGTGTTCTATTTCTAAATAGTTTTTCATTGTTAACATTTAACAATGTACATAAAATTTTGAAAATTATCGAAAAAACTGGAAATAAGTAAGAAAACGGAAAAAGACAGACTCATTTGGTTTATGTTTTGAGTAATTTATATGTAACATATACCACATAATCAAAATTGTATTAACCAAAATTTTCTAATTAATTTTGGCACCAAAAATTTGACAAAAGTGTTCGTCATCTGTTCAGAAGAAAAATCAGAACACCAATACATTTTTATTTCATTGAACAGTATTCAATATATATATATATATATATAT
>CM077099.1:34447792-34497034 GCA_039619505.1 Cimex hemipterus
AGAGACGTTCTCTAAGATGTATAAAAGATGTGTATAAGAATATATATATATATATGTATTTTTTTTAAAATTTTTTTTTACTTATTTGGACCATCGATTCCGTTTTGACACGTTAAATAAGGTAACGAAACTCCAAACTTTTCCTAAATAGAGCCGAAATAAAACATTTTGGTGGTCGGTAGCTTCTATCTCATCTATCATTCTAGTGGGGAAAAGTTCTTTCATCGAATGTCTTTTCGGGTTTATGTGATGACGCTTTGTCTTGATCATGACATCACGTGTCAACTGGAATATTATCCTGAAATGGAAAATATTGATTTGTTAAAACTTAAGGATTTTGTACCACTATTAATATTCATTTATATTGTGGGGATTGTTGTAACGGCGTGGGACAAATCAGAATAAGCAAAACCTCTCTACATTTAACAACCTACAAGAACAAAATTTTGAACTAAAAATCAATCATTATTAACTATTTATTATAACTGAACACATACAGTAATCTATTCGTACGACATTTATCGCTTCCAACCCTACCTGAAAATCCCCCAAGACGATTAAAGCGAAAGTCGTCCGGTCCGGCGACCTCCTCATTGAGTCAAGTCTGAACAAGATATCAGTGTGAAGGTGTGTTACCACTGGGCAACTTCTAAAGAGCCTCAAATGAGAAATTCAACATTTACTTAATACTTGTAGTTGTAAATATCAAATAAATATAATTTTAAAAAATTAAGAAAATGTGACTTTATAAAAAAGAAAAAATACAGTACGTAAATAAAGAAATTTAAAATACGATATTGAGGGCTAGTAACACCTTTTTCGGGACTGACTCTTCGCCCTCCATGCGACACACACAATATATATACAGCTGTACGATACAAAACATTTTTTTATTTTACATTGGCTTTATCCTGGTTTCTCTTACCCAGTACCATGAAATCACGAAATATTTTTATATCACATAAGTGTTATTATTCATTTTGATATACATTCCATTCTGCACCATTTAGTTTCTTAATGAGACGACTTTCTGCTAGAGCGGGCACCAGGTGTCAGTAACACTTCACAGTCCATCTGCTGTTTGATTCAGTCACTGAGCGTTCTTCCGACGAAGCGAAATTTCCATTGATTCGCCACGGCGTAGAGCCAAGTGACGGCCAATTATTTATAAAAATCTTTTTTAATCGCGGTTGTTTACCGGAAGACCATGGAGCGAGGAGCGTTTCGTCAGATCAAGGTGACTGAGCTCGATGATTAGAAATTGCCGAGAAGGATGATTTGACTTTTTTTCGTTCGTATGTTCCTTATTTTTATTTAATAACAGTAGGTCTAACATAAAAAACAAACTTCACAATAATAATAAATATGTACGACTGTACTTCTGATCCAATCTGAACAAAACTAGGCAGTCTAGGACAAAATATGCCAATGTGTGGAAGAAGACCTAAGGAACAGGATAATCCCATCTGCCTTGGGCGGCGCGACCATCCGCATTAAGGCAGCCAAAGAATACCCACAAGGAGGGGGGGGGTTCTCTAACCTCTACTGTACACGACGATGGTAGACGAACTCCTACAAGTGTTGGAACAAGAAAACTTGCCACTAGGCAGACATCATGATGCTAACTGTATACAACGAGCACTCATTCTAGTTAGCAGGTGGTGCAAAAGGGAAGAGCTATCTATTAACTCCCACAAAGCCGTAATGATTCTATTCCACCCAATTCTAATCGGGACCACGATCCAGTTTTCCAAGGTGGCCAAATATCTAAGCATCGCACTCGACCAGCGGCTCACATGGAATCCCCATTTAACTAAAACATCCAGAGGGCAAAAAAAAACATGGGGGAGGTGCAGAAAGCCCTGCGCCAAAAAAACCTGGGTTTAAACCCCAAAGTGACACCTGAGTGCTAGGGCCAAGGTTGAGAACGGGGCGATGGTGTGGTGGACCAACACTCGGCAGCCCTGAACAATTAAGTGGCACCCAAAGACAGGCTTGTTTTAAGCCAAGGAGAAGCCAGGCAGTACCAACAGGTATATAAATGAACAACTATCTTCACCCCGTAAATAAACTTTGGAAATTGAGTAGATAGAGGCTGATGCCATATTGAGCGCACCAATCGATGCTGAACCGATAAAATCCAACTCCTACTCGTACACTGACTGCTCCAAAACCGACAAGGGGACGGAGGGTGGAGCCTTCGGGATGAATTCAAACACCGAACTGTCCAGTCGGAAGTCATAGCGATTGAACACTGCGCCAGGGAAATTAAAAGGCTAGGAATACATTCCCGGAAAATAGCCATTTTCTCTGACAATCATATAAATGCCCTAGCCTCATGCGTGGTAAAGGCAAAGAGAGTTTGGAACTGCATGACAACCCTGACGGATGTTAGCGACACTAATGACCTTGAGGACAATGCAAGGTGTCGGGGCATTTAGGCCAAAGCGTCAACGAAGAGGTTGAAACGTTAAAAAACTTACAAAGGAATTACTGGAAGCAACTGCAACCAAACCAGGAATCTGGTTTGGCCCGTGACAGTGCTGCTTAAGAAAGTACACGCACCACGTAGCATACATACAGAAGACACCCTGTGCAGATACTGCGATGAAGGAGTCCGCAGAACACATATTATGCTTCGGTAAAGGTAGCTACCACTAGTAGCTGCAAGTTCTTACAACTAGGACAGGAAAAACCACAAACAAGATTCTACACCCAGGAGTACTGGATAGAGGGTGTGTTATAAAAAAAATATATGCCATCAAAAAGGGTGGTCGTAATTTTTCCAACAAGAAAAACATTAAACTTCGTCAAAACGAATCTTTTTATTTTCCCCCGTTTCTTTTCACAATCATCCCATTACATGAGACAATGAGCGATCCTCTGGGAAGTTAGTTTTAACATAAAAGGATAAAATAGTCCCAACGGATGCACAGGTGGTCAGAGCTGACACAAAAGGTAGAACAGTACAGTGAAAAAATCTTCTAAGAGAGAAATAGCATCCCTAGTCAAATTAGCGATCGTAAAACAATCGAAACGATCGGAGAAATAAATTATGAAGTAATTCAAGATATGTAACACGGTGTGACGTGACGTTGAAACGAGGTCGGGCACAAATGACTTTGCTTGTTTCGTTTAATTGATCACGAGGTCTTCCCTATCCGGTTGACATGTCCCATCTGATCTCTGGCGAACTTTTAAAGCTTTTGACCGACCACCAGTTTATTTGACGTAAGGTCTTCTCTGAAATGCCAATTGTACCAAATAACAACTTGTCTCGGATTTTTTTTCCCGTGGAAAAGTAGTTAAATTGGTTGTCCTTGAGGACTCTTCGGTAAGAAAGACTACGTAAGTCAACTTAAAAAGCTGATAATTTGTTTATTTATCATATGAACATTTTCCTTTAATAAAAAATATACAACAAATGTAATACATTTTAGATAAATTATTAAAAACTTTAACTAATGTGTAGAGATTAGTGAACGTTAATCGATAATTATTCAGATATCGTGAGATGCGGTCTGGTGTGATGAAAGTTTCAGAAAAACATTTTCTTTATCGTGCCAACGTTTCGATCTTTATTGAGATCATCTTCAGGGCTCAAAGTGTTTGTCTTCTGTTCACTTTTGCCATTCTTGCGTGTCGTTTTGAGTGGGCATTATTTTACCTCCGCAGCCAACTAACTACTTAATGGGCATTCTCAGCTCAACTCAAATACTTTAATTAATAAAGAGCTTACAAAAGAACCAAATTAAAAAAAAATAACAGCAAAATATAAAAAATAATATAATTCTACATATAAAATTTTAATTGTTCTGTTAGGCAGACACTTTAATTAATATAAATTAATACAGTTTAGTTGAACTATGGCAAAATATAAAATTCCAATTCGAGGTTCACTAGAATCAAAACATTTCATTTCTGAAAATTTTTCGTTTTGCGAAACACGAAGAAAAGTGTCGAAAGCAAAAAAATAATAAGAACATATAACACTGTCCCCAAAACCTTTCTTTATGGGGTGCACAACTATCACTTCTCATCCCTAATGATAAAAAGAGTGTTCAGCCTGCAAAACCAGTTGATACTTATTTTATAAACAGTTATGGCAAAATATGAAGATCATCACAAACCAGCTGTTCAAGGAAATCGGAACCTGGCACTGTCAAGATGGCTTATCGAACTTTTATATTACATGGACGAAAGTTAAATATTATTTTTCAATCAAATATTTTGGGTTTTCATTTTCTGACAGACCTATGCAGTTAAGAGGGAGAGAACGAAAACTTTATTGTACCCTGATCACACGTTCCATTAAGAATAGCAAGAGCGTTAGAACAAACATACAAATAAAGAAATTAATAAGCCTTCAAACGAACCCAATAATCTTACTAGAAAGCTAATAACCTTCAACGAAAATAATAAAATCATTATTGCACAAATGTCAATAATTTGCTCAGCAGCACTCTAACGTGAAGGTATAAACAAATCCGTACGGGATGCACTTGTTCTCAACACTAACTTACCCCTTACTCAGCAGATGTGAATGCAAATATTTAAGCGATTTGACTTGGAATAAACCTTGCAAGACCGTGCCTATCAAATGAAGATTCCTACAGTCAATATTAAGCCATTTATGAAGACATAAGTACTAGTCATTATCCAAAGTTCTCTTTATTTTTGTGCCCTACTCTCTTATATGAGAAAAAGATAAGAAAACGATAGCACTTATAACAATGAATAAGTGCGAATCAGAGCAACTGCCTTTTTAATTCAATTCATTCACGGTCAAATATTCTTATGTAACTGTAATCATCATCAAGCTAGATTCATTTTTTTAAATGTTATTACTCTGTTGTAGGTTCCATAAAAGTGTTTACAAAAATTGTGATTCCCAAATACTAACACTTCCATTTTTTCATGCATTAAAAGGCAGATACGCATGTGAATACGGAGAAAATAAAAGTGGATGAAAGACAGAACGCTATGATATTCGTATGACTTAAAAAGTTACTAAAATGATGTGTCAACCACAGCTTGCCATCTCCTTATAAAATAAGGTTCACAATTCATTGAATTCCAAATAAGATAGATGGATAGATAGATACATATATCGGTAAATAGGTAGATAGAGAGAAAAAGAGAGAGAGAAAGAGAGAGAGAGAGAGAGAGGAGAGAGGGGAGGTCCTATCAGGTGTGTGAGCTAACGTCTGTAAAAGTAAATAAAAGTTATAAATAATTAAATTGTTTTTAAATTATCCTAAAACTGTAAATCCTAAAATATCTCAATTTGTTGTAAATGAAACTAGATCCTTTCTATTTGCATCATTTAAAAAAATGAAAACTTTAACCTACTAAGGGCGGTCATCAATGTGTTCACCATTTTAAACAAAACACATTTAAATCTGAATATTTCGCCTATTCAATGGCAATATTTGCCAAATTGGATCAGTCGTAAAATCTATAAGTAAAAAAAAAAAAATTGTTACCCGTCTAGATGTGATTTCCTTTTCCGGGTTTGCGTCTACAAGGCAAAGGGTGGGCGTAAGGGAGGTAGCCGATGGGGGATAATGAAGTATAACAAGTTTAAACAAGTGTTTTTCCGAAGGGAAGAAGACCACCGGAGTCTATTTGAAGAGGCCGTGAAGCGAGCCGGGAACCACGCCTGTTAGCCAGAGTAAAAACTATCAAGAGGAAAAGTTAAACGTACACTTAATACTCGGACATTAAACCTCGACTTAGTCCGGTTTTCTTTTTTCCCATCTTCTTTCTTTTTAAGCGTTACAACCGAGATTTCGTCCTCACTTTTTTTCCCACCTTCCTGTCTTCCGCTGGGAGTTTAGAAAGCGATATGATCTCCTTTCTTTTCGTCAGGTAGTCATCAATCATGTTCGATTAAACGTTCTACCATCACGGTTGTTACGTGCAAAATTGTTAATTATAAAATTTTTTTCTTTTTTTTTGCAAAAATAAGACTTAAAAACAATAACTATTAAACTAAAAGCTTACCCCTCTAATCGGCTCTGAGTCACTTTACAGAAGTTAATTTTCTGAATCACTAACGTCAAATGACAAACCTCTCGAGGCAGCAGTTAAATACCTCTAATCATATTTTAAAATATCTACTCCGAATTTTAAAATGCTCCTATTAAAAAAAGATTTTTCAATCTTAAATTCTCAAAATACAATTCCAAACTATCAATTTGGTTTTTGTACTTGCCATTCAACAATCCAACAAGTGGTATTGTGTAGTGGACATGAGCTAGTCCTTTCTTGAGTTGGGGTAGTACTTTTCTGTGGCCTTCTTGATCTAAGCCAAGCTTTTGATCGTGTTTGTCAGCTAGCTTGCAATCCATGCTCAATGGCACCCTGCCCTCCACCTGTGCTATCTGGTATTACACAGTTGTCTCACTGACCAGTTTGTATGAGGCATTTAAGACAATTCCATCTCATAATATTTCCCTATTTATGATGAGGTTGCATAGGGTTACGTTTTGGACCCCATACTATATCAGGTTTATACAGTTGATATTCCACCACACTCACATTTGCAGATCTTTTGTAGTAACGCCAATCATGTTATTTTCAATGAAAACCTTCAACAACACCTTGGTGTCTTAGTGTGAAAAAAAGGATAAAATTTAATTAGATAAATCCACCTATATTACCTTCCTGCTTAACTCTCCGTAAAACGGTCTCCCCACCAGTCCACTTAAATAATCATCTCCCCCAATTGTGTACAAGGTGCGATACTTCGGATATCAATAAACGCTTGAAGTGGAATTCTTACTCGGCTGAATCGTCGAGAAGTTATGATATTTAACTGTCAAAAGCGAAAATCCCATAGTTAAGCCGATATGGACTTACGAAATGTTTGGGTCAGCACGTTCCAGCATCCCCTGCATCTAAATAGCCTATTGATCGAAAGGTCCTAGGAGCTCCATGCAATGTTTCGAACGATACTACATATACAAACTTTAACTTTCCTTTTGTCCTAGATGAAATCCGCCCCCTTATAGAAAATTTCACAAAACCCTTCCAACCTGAGTAAACCAGCACTAAAAACGTTTAAAGAACAAACCCTACATACAGAAGGGTTCCCTCCCTAACACACCTCAGCGACTGAAGAGGCGATAGCCTCAATATTTACGCAGTGATGGTGAACGTGATATCGATAAAAGTATTAATAAAAGAGCCAAATTTCCGTATCATTGGAGTACTAGCGTCGTTGGCCCTTAATTTTCTATAAATTGCTTGCCTGATTGTAATTTAAGTATTACAATGTATGTAACTTTGTTTCCTTTTACTTTCCATCTTTCTCTCGTTCACAATCTCCACCACTAGGTAAAGGTTTCCCTTCCAACTTTTCCCTTTAATTTTCTTATACCATCCCTTCTTCAACCTTGGAAGAAGGAAAATAACGGAGCTGAGGATGAACAAAATTTTCACGCTTTTTTACTTTATTTTCGTCGCAATTTTTTATACAGTCTACTCATAACCGGACCACAAGTAGTCACTTTGCCCCTTTCTGTCACTATATCTTCCTCTCACCCTCCCTCTCTCGCTCTCTCTCTCTCTCTCTCTCTCTCTCTCTCTCTCTCTCTCTCCATCCATATTTCTTTGCTTGTCTTCTCACACAAACGTTGCACCTTCTTTCTTCGAGTGAAAGAACCAATTGCCCCCAGACTCTGAT
Organism: Cimex hemipterus; assembly: GCA_039619505.1. Taxonomy (NCBI): domain Eukaryota; kingdom Metazoa; phylum Arthropoda; class Insecta; order Hemiptera; family Cimicidae; genus Cimex; species Cimex hemipterus. Next base: position 34,455,483 of record CM077099.1, read on the forward strand.
GATGTGGTTGCAAGGTGCGATCTGCTGGAACGTCTCAATGTGGAAAACGATCTTGGCATTTTTTCCTTGCAGCAGAAATATTGCTGTTGCAGTAACTGTAAATGAAATGCGTATCAGCAAGATGTGCGTTAGGAATCGAGGACATAATTTAAATCACCAACCTGAGGCAATTATCAGCTAACAGCATAAAGCAAACTGATTGAATTGAACGTTCAAGAACTGACACGAAACTCAATAGCCTGGATTTCCTGAAAAATTAAACGTGTCCCCTTCATGGACACCTGCTTTTTCAACAAAAAAGGTAGGTATACAGCTGGAAGCCAATAGTATGAAGAACTTTTGAGGGATATTCCAAGCTCCAGGAGTTTTTAATTATTAACAGTGGACAATCGAACGTTTAAAAAAATTTGAAATGTTCGACATTTTTGTTTTTTCCGAAATATTCGCGTAGAATTCATCGATTCTGCAATATAAATAGGTTCACTAGTTCCGTGGTCCGCTTGAACGATTTATATATTTTAATAAATTAAGGTTTTTAGTTGAGATAAAAAGGCCAGTGCCACGAGCAGGATTCGAACCCACGATCTGTAAGTTTATAGAAGTTTATAAGCAATTTAGTGGACTTAGTCGAAAAGTTACAAAACACCCAAAACCTGAAATTACTTCTTTCCCGTTGAGATTTGGGGAGAGGTTTATAGAAATTTTTTGTTGCTTATGAAAATATTTACTTACCGCAAGGGACCCTGTATATATTTTATTTTATCAACGAAATTACATATGATTTCATTATTGATAGATTCTAAACTGATGTTTTGAACAGCAGAAAAGAACAATAGTATGTCTATCGAAAAAATATGTTATTGTAGATTTACTTAAATGTAATAGTTCAACCTAAATTTCCTAATAAAGTCAATTGAATTATGTTTTTATAGTTACATTGACAACGTATAGAGCTTGGAAATTTAATAAATGGATGAAAATTGAATAATATAGTCACCTCATAAATCAGGGCTAAGAAATTAAGCCTTAACTGATTATAATTCGTTTGAAATAAAAATAGCTGAGAATATTTAAATAATCGGGATCATTTGTCAATCTGGGATTCGGAATAAGGGAAACCCGTCCACGTGCCGTATCCAGCTTATAACCCATCAATCTAAAGGCGAAGAGCGCTTACATATGAAAGAAGCGTTGAAGCCTTGGGGAGAGAGAAAAGCATAACCGATCTGAATAATACAATATACGTGAGCCCTTCGAGAAAGAGGAGGAAGTAGATTTCAGTGTATGTCATTTGTTTTTTGGGCTTACGGATTCTGCTGCGTCAAATTCACTGAATCACCGCAGATGACTGCTCCCTTCTTTCCGATCCCCTTCGCCACCGAGTCCTCCTTCTTCGACGATTTACATTTACCCTTCCCTCTCTACACTGCAATTAAGGCGGTTAAATTATTAAACTAGTTAAACTATTGTCTATGTGTCGGTGGAAATTTTTAAAACGAAACATAACTCGAGGCCTATATGTAAAGATTTAAGTAAATAATTTAATATAATAAAATTTGTTAATTGAGGAATAGAAAAAAGAATACAAGAAAGAAAGAGGAGGAATAAATGAAAGGAATACCACCATGGGAGAGGATGTACTAACAAGGAATAAATGAGAAGGATTGACTGAGAAATATAGCCAGTGGTAAATAGACGTAAACTGAGAGAGATGTGGGATGAAGTAGAGAGAGGGTGTGAGAGAAAAAGAAAGGAAGATAGAGTGAGAGAATTTTTTATGTATTAAAGGGAGAGAGAGAAAAATGTTAAGAGAGGAATAGAGGGGGGAGGAGATGGAGAGAGAGAGAGAGAGAGAGAGAGAGAGAGAGAGAGAGAGAGAGTAACGGTGTGAGTGGGTAAAAGCGGGCTTGATACAATGTGAGAATGAGAGAAACCTAATCAAAGACAGTGTTTAAGAGAGGTTAGACAGTATGAAGACAGTATTGGGGAAGTGAGGGAGGAGGGAGGGAGAGAGAGAGAGAGAGAGAGAGAGAGAGAGAGAGAGAGAGAGAGAGAGAGAGAGAGAGAGAAATAATTGTTTTTGTTACATTACGCAATATAGTATTTAGTATGTACAATACAGTATTGGGAGTCAAGTCCCAACACGACACGCAAGAATGGCACAAGTACACCGAAGACAAACATTTTGAGCCCTGAAGATGATCTCAATAAAGACCGAAACGTTGGCAGATAAAAAAATGTTTTTATGAAACCTACATCACACCAGACAGCATCTCACGATATCTGAATAATTATCGATTAACGGTCACTAATCTCTACACATAAATAATTATTATTAAGAGAGAGGAGAGGGAGCTGGAGAGAGAGCCTAAGGAAGATAGAGCGTTTATGTATATATACATAAAAATTATAGATGGGGAGGAATATTCAAAATAACGACTGATTTAAGCGACCAAACTTCTACTGTTCGGTACTCTACATAACAATAATAAGAAACAAAACACAATAATATTTCTTCTTTTTTTTGAAGGAGCAATTTTTCTTATTTAAATTGCGATATTGGGCATTGTAGTGTATTACCCCGCAATTTTTATTGTCTTCCATTTTATTTTTCCGCTCCGGCAGCCTCAAAAGCTTCTGAAAAAAGAAATCATGCACGCACAACTCTTATGCAGACATTAGCAGGCATTCAATGGTAAAATGGGAAAAGGCCTAAATTTCATTGTAAATTCCAATAAATTTGAGAAAACTGAAAAGCGCTCCCCGAAAGGAACCCTGGGGACCCAGTAACTCCTGTAAATTGCTCGAAAGGTTGAGCCTTTGCCTAAAGGGTTGTAAAGTGGGGCAGTCGACCAAAATATGTTTTACTGTCAAAATTATGCGTTCTCCACTTCGCGTACATCGAGGACAAATTGGAAGGTTGTTGCCTATTAAAAGTCTATTATGAATTAACCTGATATGACCTATTCGCAATCTAGAGAGAATTACAAGTTCTTTTCTCTCAAGTTCTTCAGTTGGCCATTTATGTACAGCTGGCTTAATTTCTTTCATACTATCTCTACAGGCATTCCATCTTGCCGCCCACTTTCGTTTGATAATGTTTTTAACATAAGCGACTATATCATCCGGACGGAGAAGAAATTGATCTGTTCTTTGTGGATGGTTTGCAGCGTTTCTTGCCTGTTGATCAGCTTTTTCATTTCCAGAAATGCCGACATGACTAGGAACCCAAACAAATACCACATGCTTGTTGAGTGTTCTGAATTCACAGAGATATTTGTGAATATCTAAGATGTAAGGGTCAACCGATAAATTATTTTTGATTGCTTCGAGACCACTTTTCGAATCAGAGCAAATAATGGCATTACAAATTATTATTATTATTATTATTATTATTATTGCATGGATGCATTAATAATCAACTGGGAATTTTAAAATCTCATTATTTACAAAACAAACATTAAAAATTAATTTTCTTAGAGTTTACCTTTGCATTCTGTAATTACTTTGTTAATACAATAACCGTTGGATATTTTTGAAATTGGACACTCACTATAACAGACTCGGAGTGATTCTTGACTTTAATTTTAATATAAAATTGCCTTCTTTTTTATTAATAACTTTTTTTAAATGCGCATAGATTATTTCATTGGTTGGTTGGTATACAACAAACGGTCCAAGCCTTCAAAGTTAATTTGACTTTTCAACTTTTCGAAGTGGGTTTCAATCAAAAATGGTTGAACAAAAGTACTGTTTATACGTGGTATTTAGCAAAAAATGGTTTAAGGAATAAAGTGCTTGGTAAGCCAGAAACGAGGAGGAAAACGACCACCTGAATGATTTGGTTATGTCCTACCCACCAAAGGGCTGGGCTGGACTGTTACATGCTTAACCGCAAGATATTTACAAAAAAAAAGCTACGTGAAATAATTTATTTGATCGGACCTTTTGACCCTGTCCATATTTCTTGGGTAAAATTAAACGGATTAGCTGGCCTTCTAGTAGAATCGCAATTCATTTAAAATTTCAGCTCGATATTATAAGGATTGTTATAACACAAAATAAAGAATACTAATACTCCTACTTTCTGATAAAAATTGCTGTTATATTTAGCACAAAATTTTTTAACAAGTATTTCATCGTTCGCGATCACTTTGGTCTACCTATTCGATCATATCAGATGAGTTTTTGTCCTTTCGCCAGGCTGGTCAGTGTGTTTCCTTGTGTTTTATATCCTGCATTGTACTTAGAGAGGACCCAATAAAGGGGTGAAATTCAGATAATAAATATAAAAATATGGGACAAAGATGATCAAGATACTTCACAAAAGCATTTCACAAATCTTTTCAAAATAATTCCCTTCAAAAGAACTATAAAATAACTATATAAGAACTATTGATGACCCAGCTTGTGGTATAGTTTTAATCTTCATGACAAGTGCTTTAGTCGTGTACAATAGTTTTGGTCTTTCTATCTGCGCTATCTGTATCTTTGTCTATTAGATGTGTTTCAGCTTTTAGCTATCTATTAAATGGCATTACATAGAGATTTCTTTATGGTAAACATGTTTTCAACTGAGTAGTCATGTGAGCTGTTTAAACCCCTCATATCACATCACCTGATTTTTTTATATTTTTAAATAAAACCTTAAAAAGGCAACAACAACACTCACACTTAATTTATTCCCATCGTAGAGGCGTATTGAAAAAGTGACCCGTGGAATCGGACTGCATTAAGGCGTCCAGCGAAATATCAAGCAAAGTCGAGTCGGGCCGATTGTTCTCGGACAATGCTCTCCGACGGATATCGACCCTCAAAACTCCATTAGCACCACCCTCTCCTCGCTCTTCCACCCTCAAACGACACCTCGTATATAAATAAAGAGAAAGCAGGTCCATTAATTATCAGTCATTGGATTAATTAGGAACCATTACTTGACCGCGGTCACCTTCTCCTTTGTCCGCGAAAAATATACCTTGCCTTGCCCCCTTATAAATGGGGTGGTGATTGTTTTCCGAGCGGCTGGACTTACCCTTTCACGCTTCTCTTTCAGCCGATTCAGCTTTTCTACCCTTCCCGCTAGCAGCTCTTTTTCAGCCCTAACTTATTAATCTAAGCTGTTCACTGTACATACCAATTTGAGTTTTTTCACAGGGTAAATTGAGAAAATTGATCAGTTATATCTATTGTAGAGACGAATGAACTAATTTATACTAAAATCAGTTATTCTATAAATATTATATGTATTTATTAGATTGCAAATATTGCTTACTTTCCTTCGGTTTTCGGTATGTAGTTACTTATTCAATAAAAGTATTAAAGATTCTGCAAACTATTTATACTAGAAATCAGTTTACTGCGGGGCCCAAGTGTTAAAAAAGTAAGTTGCTCGAAAAGCCAAATATACTACGGAACTTGGTGAATCGTTGCGATTACTAACCGTTTGAGCGTGCTTAAAATAGGATTTAAAAATATAAATATAAAGAATTTATCCATTTTAATCATTTTCTTTTTTAAATCTCCTACTACACTATCTATTGCTTTCAGGTATTATTAATTTTTAATTGTAAATTACAGAAATTTGTCACGGACCAAGATTGTTTTAAAATTCTTTCCACTGCTTTTATTATATAAATATAAAGAACTGTCTCGTCAGAAGAAAACTTACTTAAGATGTATGTTTTACGCTGGTATAATTTGATATCCCAAATAAAAGGTTGAATCATGTTTGAATGAAATGAAGAATTATTTGGACAAAAATCTTGTTGTTTAGCACAATAAAGCACATAAGCAGTGTCTTTCAAGACTAAAGCTTAGCTGGCCCATCCGTCATATACAATGAAAGAGGATCCCAGATTGAAGTGAGAAAAGGGCAATGCATTTCCCATATTCGTCTTAAGTACGAGCCATCCGACGCTGCCCAATTTAGTTAAAAAAAAATTTAGGCTCGGCCCTCTTCGGACCTCTCGGCGATTCCCATGTAAATACCCGGGTTGAGTTTTTCGGCTAAGAGTTTTTTACGAGGAGCAACCAGCCCACACGGACGATAAAACTGGAGGAATCTCCAAACGTTTCGATTTGGCTGAGCTGGAGGTGAGTAAATAATGGAAAACGGAGAGTGAAGTAGTTTTGAAAACCGTCGTCATTTGGTGAACATTCTGGGTTTATACGCGTCTTTTTTATTACTATTATATCGTTGAGATATCCTTTTGTGAAATTTTGTGAAATCAGCCAAATTTGTTGTGTTTTACGACAGGATTCTTTTAAAAGATTTGTATCATTTTATTGGGTTGTTTTTTCCAAAAACAAAAAGAAGTAAATGTTAAAAATACAAAGATTTGTCTGTATAGTAAAATTTTTAAAGTGCAATAAGTTGAACCTATATTAAAGGAGTCAATTTTATTTTTATTTTAAAGTCGTAATTATAACAAATTTTCCTCTTATATTAAGCATTAATGGTCGCATTTGAAAAATTGGCGATAAATGTATTTTCTTATTTTACTTGTTCTATAATTACAAATTACAATTTTCATTTAATTAATTTCTACTACAAATCCAACTATCCACCTGTTCATCATATAGATGTGGTTTGTTAAATTTGGAATCACAAGGCTTTCTAAATTGCTCTCGGCAAATCGGAGGGATCGTAAGGTACTAGTCTATAAAGGTCATTTTTACCCCAACTAGCATAGCCGTTTGAAACTCTGTAAATTGCCGTATTTGACTTCCATAGCTAGTAGTAGGACTTCATATTCACCCTATATACTTTTTACGATAGATCTTTTTACAATTTTTTTCTATCATCCAATACCACAAGTTATCAACAATGTGTTTTCTTTTACTTCTTCCACGAATACCATCCCCTGAGGAAAAACCTTCCCGGATTACAGAAGCTGAGAACTTTCGATTGGGCAAGTTTCCTAACAAAGATTCTGGCAGTCGGCGTCCGGTAGATAACAACTCGTAGATGAGCTCGATGGAGCGCATCATATCTGGCCGAGAGAGATATGTCTCCCAAGGGAGGCAGGAAGTCCAGGCGTCACGTCTACAGAACAAAAGAACGATTTTCCGGAACGGGCAGAATTAGTGGGGAAAAAGAGGCATTGTTTTCGGACGAGCTAACACCGACAAAAGGGGATTCAGTGGGGGGATTATCCGCTCATTTCTCATTTCTCTTCCATTTTACCGTCCCTCAGAATCGTCTTCTCGGCGTTACACCTCCCAGTCCAATATTCTTATTTAAACGGAAAAATCTATCATTCACTGTAACAATCCACAATGCAACACGTTTTTAAGCTCAAAGCCCTTATTTCATTTCAAATTCAAGACTGTTTCATCGACCGTTTCTCTTCTTCACATTTCAATTATACGCGCTTCAGTAAATATGAAATCTAAGACAGTATAAAATTTACTAATCTAGACCAATTAAATCATTAACCTTACTATAAATAAAGTGGATTAAATTTCACAAGAAAGTCTTTGACAGTTCGGTTAAATACAGATTCATTAAAACGTTGAAAATCTTAGGCGGTTTTCACATTAAAGAGACGGGTAGCAAGAGACTGATGATTAAATTGACGAAAACACGTCACATGACCTCTCATTTAGTCGCCCACTGCCAGTCGCGGCTGCTGTTGCTAAAAAGTCACCTAACAGTTTACATTTAATTAACAAATTTGATATTGAAACACCAGGAGTAAGGATTTAAGAAAAAGAAAAACACAGATCTTTCGGAAGTTTTTCAGCAATTTTAGTGCTGCAGGCTTGGGTCATTTAAAACAGCAACTAGGTCTCTGAAAGCACATTGCTACCCAAATAAGAAGCCTAAATCTTAGACAGGATGATAACGTTTTGCTAAAAATTCTCTATATTTTATTTTCTCTTGCATTCACAAAGTTGTCCTTTCCCTTTAATGGGTAAAGCTTCAAAAACAAAATTTCACAGTGAAGTTTGAAAAGCCAAAATGTTTTCACATGCAAAACTGACCGCGTTGAGGATTCTGTCGTGCTTTCTCTACAAAAGAAACCAGAAAAGTCTTCGATGGCTCAAGATTATTTATTGCTGCACCTTATTTCGGGCAGAATACATTGGAATTTTGCCATCCTCTTTGAGAAATTATCCATAGTGAACCGGTGAAAGGCTATGACAAACAGTTCCAGTCTTTATTTTAAAATCTATTTTTCTTAAGTATACCCCATGTTTGTGTAGTGGTATGCGGGAAGATTCAAGATTTTGAGTATAGATTTAAAATGTATCTTCAAAGTAATAGGAATCAGAACAGGTCTCTGAATAAAGCATATAGTTAGGGGTAACGGATGGCAAAGTTGATCAAATAAGTTGATTTAAAAAAAGAAGATTTTTCCAGTCAAAAACTCAAAAACGTTCCTGAAATTCAAAACTGTGGAAATGGCCAGTAAAAATGGAGAATGGAAGAAGGCTAAGAGTACACTTAAAAAAAAAAAATATATATATATATATATTTGGCCAAACATGAATAGTGAATGCAAATGTTAAAATTACAATAAATCTTTAAGTAAGGAGTGGAACATGTTTTTTTTTTCATGTGTTTACGAATGTACAATAAATTGGCCAAGAAAAATTCGATGAGGACACCTATTGGCCCTGAACCCTTTAGCGACATACCATTTTGCCAAACGTTGATCCATCAGACAATGTGTTTCGAATTCTTAGTTCAATGGGATTGAACTCCAGGGAAGAGGACTGATTAAAAATTCATTAAAGGACCGCATAAATTACTAAACTTAGGATATATTAAGACTAGAATGATAGTGGAACCGCTGCCTGGACTCTGAAGACTCCGGGGGTTGCTTGTAAATTCAGAGCAGCAGAAACATGCCTGTGCAGATATTAACATAAAGAAAAATGGGCAACTGAACATGTCCTGTGTCCTTGAAAAGGCTTTGCAGGCTGAGATTGATTAACTGAGATTTAATGAGGAAAACCCCTAGTTCTGAAGGATACACTCGCGAAGGTCCTTGAGCTTTCGGGTCTAATAAAACGTCTTGTAGAGAAGTAGTTCTCCTGAGTACTGCAGCTATTTTGACTAGGTTACCCCCTTAACCTTTTAATAATTCAACGGGATGATGTATTTATTAAAGTAAATTCAGATAATTTGCCCAAAGCTGACGTGAAAACGTGGACATGTAGGATCGGGTACCAACGAGTGATGAGTTTTAGTGAAAACCTAAACATTCTTTGAATAAAGATGACCTATAAAGCTACGGTTTCAAACAAAAGGCGTCTCAGATTTAAGGTTAAAAACCTTATATTTAAGAACGGAAAATGCATTATTTTATTTACTTTCTACGTTTCTTGTTGGAAAACTGAAGGTAGACGTATATATTGAAGAAAAATTGTCTCATCGAATGTTTTAATGTTTGTCATGTCAGTATAAGAAAAAAACACATTTGTCGTAACAAATATGTCCTTCTTATAAACCTATTTCAACAAAAACGATGTCACATTCCCACAAAAGAGAACAAGTTATTTGAAAGTCGCCTAGTTATCACACAAAAGCAGTCTGGAGGTGAGGAGACTGATTGTCGAGTCTGGTCGTTGTCTGAAGCCGGCACAATGAGGAATGACTTGCAACCCCGAAGAAGGCACGTAACGCAAGATTACCCACGGGGAATACGTAGGGAGAGAGTTATTAATAACGAATAAAGGATCTTTAGTATCCATACTGATATAGTCATCAGACACGGTTGTCAAACATTCCAAAGCTGTTGGATAAGACAATCTTTAATACCCAAAACGACACGGTCTTCGGTGATACAAGCGTTTTCTTTATGTATTAGTTTCCAATATTTTTTTTTGTCTCTGGGTTCGTTAAGTCCGAGAATGTGCTACCTCAATAAAACTATGGACCCTACACGGTCACTCTTTACGACATAGTATAATTCGTGTTTTTGCTCCGGACAGAGCAAATCAAAGGCGGAAGCAAAGTAGGAATGTGCCTTCACTTTCTATGGCCAAGTTTACTGACCCTAAATAAACGTGAGAGTTTAATGTATTTATGGCCTATCCCCTAACAACTCGGTCGGCTATTGTAAAACCGACCGACTACCTCAATCCGCTTCGACGCCCTCCTTTAAATTATTTAAAATTATTTCCAACAAACATAAACAAACTTTAGACAACGTGCACCTAAAATAGGAATATATATATATATATATATATATATCTTTTATATGTAATGCTAAAAAAAATTAAATGTTCATATTACTTTATCATCTGTTCACAGAATCACTTAACGAACCTTAACTAGTTTTGTCTTTTCTCATAAATGGTGGTCCGTGGATTTATAATGAGCAGCAAAATTTGTATAAAAAATCCAACAAAAATGTATATTTAAAAACATCTGCCACTACTAAAATATATGAGTAAAACAATGTCTCACTGCGTAACTAAATTTTCCGAAATATAAAAGATCGACGATCGATTGACTTTACCAAATAAAAAATATCCTACCATATAAATCATGACTTCAGCTAGTCCCTTTCGTTAATTAGAAAGCCCGATAATTGTATAAATAAGCAATATTGTAGAGAGAACAAATGACACATTATAATAAATAAAAACATATTTTAATCTTAGTATTTTTTCAACCTTTTTTCTTCACTTTAAAATGCGTTAATGTTGAAATAATCCGGAAAAAGATTAAACCGTCTGGTCCCCCTCATGCTCAATCGGTCCATTAATCTGTCCTTCTTTTCAAAAATAATACATTATTTAATTATAAATATTAGCTTTTCTTTATATTAATTTTTACACAAATTTTCATTGACATTTTTACTTTTACAATCAATAGTGATCACACGTTAAATTCACTAATTTCGTGGTCCGTTTGACCACTCATTATATTACAATTAATTAAGGTTTTTTGTTTAAATAAAAAAGTCAGTAGCCCGAGCGGGATTCGAACCGATGATTTTCGGCCTGATACACCGCTACTCTACCACTTGAGCTATCGTAACCTCGATCCACTCGGACACTAACTTCACATCTCAACCGCACCTTTTGAATTTCCCCTCCTTTTTGCCATTTGTCATATGTCGTGTAATCGGTTGGCAGAGCAGCGGCGTATCAGGCCGAAAATCATCGGTTCGAATCCCGCTCGGGCTACTGACTTTTTTATTTCAACTAAAAACCTTAATTAATTGTAATGTTATCACACAGTTGGTAGTTGCGGAACTGACTAACCAATCATTACGCCTCCCTTTTTTTTAACCTAATATTGTTGTTGAAAAATTAAAAAGATTGTATATTTCTCAACAATGTACGTAATACGTGTAGTAAAGCAACATAACTAATTTTGCTGACAATATTTAGTTATATTAACAATAAATAGAAATGCGCAACGCAATTATGTATTTCTTGTTAATGCGTTCATTGCACTAACGGTCATGCAACACGACATGTACCAATCCTAAGGCTGAACAGTTGGCTTCAGGTAGGAGGACAGCCGGAGAAGAAATAGAGAAATAGTGATAGAGACAGAGAGAGGTAGAGTTGTTAAGAGAGAAAGAGAGAACAGACACACACACACACACTCAAAAGCATACAAACAGAGGGTAAACAGAGAGAAAATGAATTGAGAAATGGGGTAAATAATGAAGAAGAAAAAATGAGATAATTAGAAATAGGTTGTTAGAGATTGTGAAAAAAAGAAATAAATAAACAGCGAAAGAAATGGAAAATATATCGATAGAGAGAGCGAGAGAGAGAGAGAGAGAGAGAGAGAGCGGCGGGAAGTGAGTAAAAAAAAGGGAGGCAAAGAATTATTGACAGATACATAAAGGGAGGGGGAGAGTAAGAAAGAGAGACTGAGGGAGAAATTGTGAAAGAGAAAGGCACAGAAAGAAAGAGGGAGAAAGAGAGAGAATATGAGAGGGTATGAGGGGGAAAATAAATAGAACGAGCTTGATGAGATAAATAAAGAGAGACCAAGAAAGAGAAAGCGAGAGGGGAAGAGAAGCGGACAGACAAAGACATGTATGTATACGTGAATAAAGAGGGAAAGAATTGCGAAGAAAACTGTTTGCGCAAATGGACAGTCAGAAAAGGTATTCAAACGAGAACCTAGATTAGTCTAGTACAAATTTAGATAGATTAGCGGAAATAATTTGTACACAAATATTAAAAATTAACTTTTTTCCTTGTTCTTGCCAAAAATAAAATTTGATAAAATGAGATAACTCGCACTTTTTGCAAGGCAGCTAGGATCTAAAAGCTTAATGTAGTTGGAGAGAGGGTGAGGGGTGTTTGAGATAGTGAGAAAGAGTGAGTTTCTCTGTGGGTGAGAGAGAGAGAGAGAGAGAGAGAGAGAGAGAGAGAGAGAGAGAGAGTTTATAATATTATTTTTAATTAGGATTATCCTTGTTTAGTCAGGACAAGCTAATCCCCCAACCGGACTCTTCCGGTCGAGGTGGCTGAGACAGGAAAGGCTGAGGAAGGACCGTTTGCTCAACTCTGTCAGAAACACATCTTTTTTAAAATTGCAAGGAGTCTAGTATATCATATGATCACGTATTTAAAAAAACTGTTTTAAACGGTTACCATTTTGGTTAATTTGCCTTGGGCTCAGATTTTTTGTTTGTTTTTTTGAAGTAAATTATTTGTGATTGCGGCACTCGACTTAATTCATACTGATAAATGATACGCTTTGCTTGGTGTCAAGTTGATCCGCGCAAAAGATCGTTATAAGATAATAAATATATATTTTTCATAGCCGTTCTTTTTTTTCGTTTTTTTTTTTTTTTTTACCTTTCAGTTAATGAATGTTGGCAAGAGTTTGCAAAGGTAATCTTAACTATTTTGCACTAGTTCATAACGCTTTTTTTCAAACACTTCTTACACATTGTAATAGTTTCCTTGCATCAATAAAGTTTACAGTTAGAGTAGATCTAAGAAAACCATGATACCATAGTTCGATTCAATGGCCTAATAGTAGAGTAAACTATTACGGAAAAGGAGTAGAGAATTGATTATATGAGAGGTGGGAGACCTTGAAAAGGGGCAAGTTGGGAGATGTTTTGATAAATAAATAAGGAAAAAAAGGAGTCGTTTGATAGAAGAGGTTAGTGAAGACACGTTTGGGAGTGCGGTTACTACTTCATTGATTCTCGTGGGGGTGGATTTGGTGGGGAGTGGCTACAAAGATGGCCGGTTATGATAAGGCGATAGGTTTAATGACAGGGGTTGCCATGGGTTACGTGGAGGCGGCGATCGAAGCCGGACGGTGGTCAGGTGGGGGGTGGGTGAGGAACAGCCCACCCCTGCCCCCGCCGCACCCCGCCGCTCCTCGGTCGGGGGTGGTAACACTTGACATTCCGGGGAAGACCCTACCGCCGAGGCGAACACTGATTGTCTCGACTTGAGGAGCCCGTTGGGCCGATGTTCTTTGACCCTCAACAGTCCCTTCTTTATCAGACACTCTTTCGACAAATGAGGGGCGTCTTTGGCCCTTTTGTTCCGCTTAAAGGCTCCTTCATAAGCAACAGCAATCGATATGCTTGTAGATTGTTACTTAGCACCGGCTTAAACGATTTTAACCCATCGTCTGGTAACCAAATTCGGCTTTAAACGGCCAGATCAAGTGCAGCCATTTCCTTTTTCTTCAAATCTACCTTAAAGAGAGAAATGCTAACATACTTCTTTCTAGGATTACTTATCACTATTTATATTTTTTTAATTAATTAATTAATTTATTTATTTATTTTTTGCTTATGATTTTGGTTTGTCACACTACAACAACGAGGATAGATGCCCCACACAACTCAAAAAAAAAATGATAAAATTTAATTTCACTTTGCCAGTTCTAACAAAAATTAACCTTGCATAAATAATACCATAATGAAAAACTTGAAAAGAAATGCCGTAAATAATAATAATAATGCACTAAAACTCTGAATGTAAGTGTAAACTCACTTTTTAAAATTGTTTCACTTGAAGCGTACAGATATAATACGAAAGATTTATACAGTGAATTTAAAGTAATGAAAAAAAAGGAAATTTCACAATTTAATATCACTTTGCCAGTTCCAAATTTTTATGTTTGAATATGTATATAAAAATAATCTTGCCACTAGTTACAACAGTGGATTTAACACAAGACACAATTCATCGGCTAACCCACATTTTACAGTGTAAAACTAAGCAATATTTTAATTTGTCATTAAATATGGCACTTCGTTTCTTTTTCTCATTAATCAACATTTAAAACAACTGCAAAGAAAGCAAAAAATTTATAGTTTCAAAAGTTTTAAATTTAATTTTGTTTTTCATGTTCCAAGTTTATTCTGTAGTAAGTTTTGTTTATTTTTTATTATGCATTAATAAAGATATTTCTGTTTATTTCTCTGGTTCCCTTCTGTCTTGTACAAACTTTGCTTTTTGACTGCAGGCACGTGTTATTATTTTTATTATTTCTTCGTAAAAGTGCTAATTAGTTTTCTCTTTTGTAAACTGGTAAATAATTTATTTTAAAAGTCAGTTTCACTTATTCAACATGGGTAACTTGTCTAAATAAAAAATAATTTAGATAAATAATATTTTTAAAAAACATTAACGATGTAATAATATTGGAGGAATGCTAAACAAATGAAATAGTAACAAAAAATACATGATGTATAAAAGATACTAGCACGACAAACTACAAAATTCCATGGTGGATATAAGAATTTACCACAGACAAGGATTTTAAAAAATGAGCCCTTTTTAGAAATATCCAAAGCAAAATAGTTAAATTTTAAGTCTTTGTGCTAATGGTGAAAACCAGGGCCAAAAAAAAAGTTCCAAAATTAAGCATGGTGCATGTGTACGATTCCAAAAAAAGTCAGCAATAACCCAATAAAATCCTCCAATTTTGACGAATTGTTGAAACATAGATAAATATGTTTTAATTACATCCAGTATAATTATTAAAATTAGTCATTAAGATGTTTCAATCATAATTTTGAAAGGCAAATAACTATTAAGTTAATTCTACCAACTTAGCGTTTACTGCGGCTTAATTAGCTTTTTGATTTGTCTTTTTACTGATAAACAATTTATTTATATAGTCAATTTTAGTTATTTAATACGCTTTATTTTTTTAAAATAAAAATGTGTTCAAACAATAATATAAATTAAGCGTGATTGGCAAAAACCGTTTCATTTTTACTGTTGGGAGTTCTGTACTAATAACTAATTAGTGATGCACCAAATCGTAAATTATATCTTTGGAGCGAGGCGGGGTTAACAAATCTGTTCAGTTATTACGTTTAAGAAAAAATACAGAAATAGCTTTCATCATGTAAAGTTTATGAAAATTGATGTAATATTGTATCCCTATTTTCGTGATGGTCCAGGATGTTATATACATTAGGGGCAATAATTTTACCTTTACCATCATCTCTATCGTCGTGGTCTGTCTAAATGGACCGCTTTAATATATACTAAGGGAAATAAGCGTACAAATAAACAGATTGTTTGACAAATTAAGGCTTAAAATAACACTGAAGAACACGAACACAATTTGCAAACTGCATAACCAAGACACTGATATAACCAACTCACTTAACCAAAAATGGTATCTACCACAAAATTTCAGTGCGGAGAATTTATGGGACGGGCGGTAAGGAGATGAAACAGGGATACGGATAAAATATAATGCTGTTTAGGGAATGGCGGAAAATTAAACTATTTGTCACGATAGCTCAGGTGGCCAGGGCAGCGGCGTATTCAGCCGAAGGTCGTGTGTTCGAATCCCGCTCGTGACACTAACTATTCATCTCAACCAAGAGCTTACATTAAAAGAAAAATAAATAATAGGAATGATTTCCATTGAAAACTATTGCACTTGACTAAAACAAGCATTACTATACTTTTCTCCACCACTGGCGTTTGATCTATGGTTGAGATATATTAATGTGGAAGTCGAATATAAAAATAGAGACATAAATGGAAATAAGAATATAAGATCTTGGACTAAACATGCTTTTTAACCTTTCTAACTTTGATCATACAATATGAATTTTCGTTCAGTTTTGTGGGCTGTTATCGAGATCTCATTTAATGAAGTACAACTACATTTATTTATTAACAAACCGTTTGGGAAGGAGTTAATGGGCTGTTTAACTTTTGCCTTTTGGTTTAATTTTGGCATTATTTATTATTTGTAGAATGTTTCGACACTCTGACCAAGTGTCTTCTTGCTCAGCTTCAAGCTACAAGGCTCCTTCCAAACGTGTAAATAAAAAAATTAAATAACCCCTTAACTTATTAACAAGGATACGATACGCATATTATAATTTGGTAATTTGACAAATTATGAGCAATTCTTTTAGAATTGTGCAAGGAAGTAATGCAATAATTAAATATTTAAAAGAGTGAATTAAATTCGTATGTGTAGAGATTAGTGACCGTTAGTAGATAATTATTCAGATATCGTGAGATGCGGTCTGGTGTGATGTAGGTATCAGAAAAACATTTTCTTTATCGTGCCGACGTTTCGATCTTTTATTGAGATCATCTTCAGGGCCTGGGATTTACAAACATAGTTTACATTTAGAAAATACATATAGGATGTGGTGAATTTATATATATATATATATATATATATATATATATGTTTATTTTCTAAACGTAAACTATGTTTGTAAATCCCAGGCCCTGAAGATGATGTCAATAAAAGATCGAAACGTTGGCACGATAAAGAAAATGTTTTTCTGATACCTACATCACACCAGACCACATCTCACGATATCTGAATAATTAAATTTGTATGATTGAAAGCAAGCCAATTGACAAATCAGGGATCCCGCCAATCTCTGATTTTTTCTAAACAAATTTCATTTTGTACGCTCAAATTTAAGATTTATTAACAATTAAGATTAAAATTTTTGAGTTAGTACAATAGTTTTGCGTAAATAATTTAATATACCGTACAAACTAACGTTGAAATCGAGACTCGAGCGTAAGAACTTAAAACTTTAATCAACGCCTAATATAAAACCACTTTGGAACAAGAAGGGCTTTTTCTTCAAAATAGAAATTCAACAGGTTTTTAAGTACGAAGGAAACTAGGCTACCGGTGAATGGTCATGGATGGAGGGAAAGGGGAGAAAAAAGCCAAGGAGTGTTCTATTCCGCAACACCCGACAATGACACGAGGCGCAAATCTATTCCAGGTAAATCACAAATGTGTCGGGATATGTAAAGCTCTTCTGAGAATCCATTCATTGCGTCAAAACTTTTATTCTTTGGGAAAGACTCAGATTTCAAAAGCTGGAAGTAGGAAATCCATACGTAATTACAAAACAAATTAGAAAAAGCGTTTAAACAAACGAAAGCTTTTGACTTTGGTATTTTCTGTCTTAAAAACAATAGATATGGGGTCTTTTGATTCATTATCGTTCAATTAACTAAGGCTCCTAACAAATCAAAGTTTCCTTAAATTGAATCTAAACTTTCATACAGAATTCTCTTATACTTTACATAGGTGAAAAAAGTAGGTTCAAATTTGCGCTCTAAATATTCGACATATTAGCTATGAAGACTTTTAATGTTCATTTCATAGTACACTATTACAACTTTAAACAATTTTTCAAATGGAAAATACTTTTTCTGTCACAAGAATTTTGGACCTACCCATGATTACGCAAAAAAGTACAGAACGTAGATATAAATATTCATTTCCTAGTAAGATTTTTAAGGAAAACTATTATTTCATATAAGATAAATTTAAACACGAAATTTGAGATGAAAAGGCCAATGTCAACGATGGGATTCGACGCCACGGTCATCGGGAACTTGAATAAAAACTGAAGGGGATGTTTGAGTCACATCCGTGTCGTTGGTTTTTTGTTGTTTTTGTCATGGATATGTCTTACGGCTGGGGGTCAGTCCGAAAGTTTAACACGGAAATTGTTACCGCGACCGTGCGTCGGTGCACAGTTTACCAAGGATACGCGATAACGAACTGGTGGGCAGGTGTTTTTAAAGTCGCGACGCGATTCATTCTTATTACGCGACACGATTAACTCTTATGACGCCCGTGACACGACGCGATTGACGCTTATGACGCCCGTGACCCGACGCGATTGACGCTTATGACGCCCGTGACCCGACGCGATTGACGCTTATGACGCCAGTGACCCGACGCGATTGACGCTTATGACACCCGTGACCCGACGCGATTGACGCTTATGACGCCCGTGATCCGACGCGATTGACGCTTATGACGCCCGTGACCCGACGCGATTGACGCTTATGACGGGTGTGACGCGACGCAATTAACGCTTATGACGCCCGTGATTCGACACGATTGACGCTTATGACGCCCGTGACCCGACGCGATTGACGCTTATGACGGGTGTGACGCGACGCGATTAACGCTTATGACGCCCGGGATTCGACGCGATTGACGCTTATGACGCGTGTGACGCGACGCGATTGACGCGATTGATTCTTATGATATGACGTGATTGAGACTTATGACGCGACGCGATTGACGCTTATGACGTGACGCGATTGATTCTTATGATGCGACGCGATTGACGCCTGTGACGCGAAGCGATTGACGCTAATGACGCAACGCGGTTGTAATGAGCTTCCAAATTAAAACGATCCTCAAATTAATAAATAAGCGTTCCCTGATAATTTGCGAGTGTGTTTAAATAGCCATCATAAGACATATCCATGTACAGACGTATCTGCATGCAGTGTAGATACTCGTTCCATTTTTTTAAATCAAAATTCAGTTTTTTAAATTTTACACATACTATAATGAAAGGGAAAGAAAATAATACAACACTTAATGAAAACTATTATTGTTGTAAACACTTGCATAACAGAGTGCTAGAGCAGAGTGGTTTCTCTTTTCAAATTTCTATTAATTTCAAACTGAATATTTATTTTTTGTGAAAAAATGACCATAATAACGAATGCCAATTCTTTAATTGCAACAGAATACAACTGCATCACAATATTTTTTCAGAGGGGTTATCTTCTGTCAAGTTGGAACAAAAGTCCCCAAACTTGTCCCAAGACTGATTTTCAGTTGTTTCCCTGACTTTTCAAGTTGCTACAATGTTTGACCAATAAATGGCAAAAATAATGAATAATGATCATGCCATAAAAATCAATCCTACAGTAAATTTTATTACACCAATAAAAAAAGAGATCAGTTCTTATGTCTAGTATTTAGTGGCCGTTAATTAATGATTATTTAAATATGTGAATATGAGTTTGTACAACGATGCAAACAATATAGAAATACAAACTAATATTGTTAACACAGAAAACACGCAATTTAATTGAGTACAAACACCTTGAATGAATATAAAATTTCTATTTTACATTGTGTACATCATTGTATAAACACATTCACATTTTACATGTATCTCTATAATTTAAACAATGTTTACAAATCCCAGGCTCTGGAGGTGATGTCAATAAAGCTCGAAACGTTGCACGAAACAGAAAATGTTTTTCTGAACGTACATCACACCAGACCGCATCTCACGATCTCTAAATTATAATTAGTTCTTAAATTGTAACATTAACCGGAGAAAATTCAAAGTGGAATGATAGACGTTTAAAAGTTTTCGAAGTTCACGAGTCAAGTTTAAGTAAGATTGTCTAGATTTTATAAATAGTGACAGATACGGCTCTTAAAGAAATGTTCTCCCCGCTAAAGAGCGAGTATTCAGAATGTATTTTTCAAGAATATTCTTTAAGACATATTGAATATTTTATTTTATTTTTTTAAGCTTTATTCAATTTTCAAGTAGATAATATTGTGTTTCTTCTTAGTTATTAATCTTAGATAGCTATTAATCATCAGTAATATATTATTATTTCTTCTACATCAGGTATTCATTTTTAATGTTTTAATTTTTCAATTTTATCCTGACCTAACATTGCCGAAATTTAGTATTGTCGAAGGTAAAACTAGAAAAAATGCGTTTTTAAAACGGGTGCAACACCTTCGAGACATTCCACGTTTTCTCCTATTGTTGCAAAAAACACTAACGTATAATCAAATATTTATGCAAAGAGGTATATTTACGTCCACTATGCAAAAAACAACCCTGAACACTCACCAGTACAGAGGAAAACGGCCAATGGGGAAAAAAAAGTCAATGGGACGACGTCGACATATCAACAGGTAAGCCGATAAAATCATTCGTCCAAATCTACCAATCTTGGGTTTCCAAAAGCCTCACTAACCTTTTTGTACAGACCATCGGTTAAATTTAATTGCTGAAGGATTTTTAAAAAATTCGCTTTTCAGAAGGGTAAAGAATTAAATTTTGATTGTTACTATCATTATATACTGCATTGTAAATGGTTGTAGTTGTGCTTTGTAAATTATGAACTATAGTTTTAAAGTATAAAGTAAGGATATATTTTTGACTGGGCTATTTGTTCCTAATCGGCCTTAGAAGTGATTTTTAATTGATAATTATAATATTGATTATTGGTATGACATATTTGTATCGTAGTTAATTTGGTGGAAAAAGATTTGTATAATAATTATAAAATAAACTAGTTTCTGAACAAAAATATCAAAGAAAGCTTGCAATTTCATAATTTTGAATTATGTGATAAAAATAAAACGAAATAATAATAAAATCATTATAATGCAATATTAGAAAAAAAACGATAGAAATAAATGATCGAAAACTGCAGAGAGTAAATTTTTATAAATGATGGTTCTACTCACAGATTGGTTATTTATAACGGATCAGGATTTCGTCTGATGGAATTTTTTTTTCTTTGTTTAATTGAAAAAGTTAGTGTCTCGAGCGAGTGGGATTCGACCTTCGACCTTAGGCTCAATACGCCGCTGCTCTAACCGCTTGATCGATCGTGACAAATCAAGTGGTTAAACGACCGGCGTATTGAGCCGAAGGTCCTGGGTTCGAAACCCGCTCGTGACACTTTTTTTCAGCTTAACGTTTCCATCTCTACTAAAAAACAATAATTAATTGAAATAATTAATATGGACAATTCACTAAACATAAATGGATTATTTATATTACAATATTTATCCGGATCGTTACAAAGGGTGAATCGACAAACTCCTTGCCTTCATTATTTGTTATAAGTAATTCCTTTTGTACATTCTCTAACTAAGATATGTGCTCTGCCTGGATTCGAACTCAGAACCGCTAGCGAGGCAAATGGGAGTCGGCCATCGCGTCCCCTCGTACATAGTTAGAAAAATAACTTTATGAGAGTTAATTTTTGTGATTTCTTCTTATGACTGTATACGATAGAAGTGAAGTTAACATGTATCATGCTCGTCCAAGGCAATCCATGATAGTCGTGCTGCTCTGTCAAATGAGTTTTGGGATTTCACCATCTTCAGTTGTTGATATCTGTGTTCTTTATTCAGAAATCGTGAGATGAGGTCAGGTGTGATTTAGGTTTCAGAAAAACATCTTCAGAATTCCTGAAGATGATCTCAATAAATTTCGGAACGTTGGCACAAAGAAAATGTTTTTTCTAAAACCTACATCACACCAGACCGCATCTCATGATTTCTGAATAATTATCGACTAACGGTCACTAATCACCACACATATGTGTGTTATGCGATACACTTGTTCTTTGTATAAAGTTGCTTAACATGAAAGAGAGTCGTTCTTGGTTCATTGTGTTACAATTATTTTATACACAATGGTACAACTAAGTAACAATATCATAGGCATATACTAACAATTCACTATCTTTTAACTGTAACCCCTAATTTTTTATTTTTTTATTTATTTTTTTAGAAAGGCTCGCAAGATTAGAAGACATATCAACCCCCGGAATCCCGTATTAAATAATCTTTAAATAGCCTATTTGTAAGTATGTGGCCCTGAATTCGTACGCAGCAACTGTCCCCTTCTTAAAACTGTCTTTTGCATTAATTTATTTTCTCTAGAATGAAGAAATACATAAGGTTAATTTATGATACACATGTTAAGTCTTAGTGGTGATGACCACGATCGTTTCATCCTGGGCTGCATAGATTTATTTGTTTTGTCAATAATTTCTGCATTTGGTCAGTTCAGTTCTGTTCTGTACGTTAACCGTCATCATCGGTCGTTGATATGTGCGTTAGGTTGTATGACATTTCTTTTTGTGAGGTTTGTATAACGGTCGAAAGAAACGTGTCGTGTGTTGAATAATATGATGATCGCAAAGTGTTGTACAGAATAGATAAGCACAGGGAAACTGTTTTAAAGGAAACAATTAATGGGTCTGTGAGCCTGGTCAGCCTATTCTCGCTGATTTGCGTGCCTAATGCCTTTCGCCTTTTGGCAATTTCATTTGGCCATTTTGTACATCGTGTCTCCGTAAAATGACGATTAATCTACTAAATTATTTCCTTCATTAATTTAATTTAAGGATTAGTTATAATTACTTATGACATGATTACGTTTCATTATAGTACGCTTTAGTTCGCATTTTGTTACTTGCCTCATTTTGAAAAAATATACGGTCGAAATTATATGACAAACAAATCGCAAAGCAAAATAGCTGATTATTCTTGGCGAAAATTAATTTCGGTCTTTCATCACATACCAACCTCTGGAGTTAATAGGCTGACATGGGTAGTTATCTTAATTCTTTACGATGTAAGGTGAAGTTCAGAAGCCGTGATACATAGAACATCAGATGAATCATGATGGATGATGGTTTATGATAATATCCAAAGTCATAACTCAATCTTATATCAATGACGGTACGATTTCCAGGTAGACGACATTTCGCGACCTTCCATCACACGCTAAATATGGATGTCAGAAAAGAGCTTAAACAGCGAGTATAAGTGGGCCGAGATGGTTAAGAATTTTTTACATTTACAAAAGTGCTTAGTGAGCATTTCTGATGATGCTTAGTTTTTGTAGCAG
The DNA here is from genome assembly GCA_039619505.1 of Cimex hemipterus. NCBI lineage: Eukaryota > Metazoa > Arthropoda > Insecta > Hemiptera > Cimicidae > Cimex > Cimex hemipterus. The sequence continues at coordinate 34,478,396 of CM077099.1, forward strand.
AACAGAAGATAAATTTGAAGTTGGGGGCAGCACGGTAGTTTCATTTAGCCACAGAATATTGAAGATTGCCAAATGTGAAATGGGTCTTTGAGACAAAACCGGTAAGAACGAGTAGACTTGAATGAACAACGATGATCGGGGTACAGTTCAAAAATACGAAAAAGACTCGTCCACAATCTCAATTTAAGTAAATTTAACCGCTTAAAAAATAATAAACGTTCGGTTTTGTTAAGCTCTGGCTAAGAAAGCTCAATTGATTTAATTTGTATCCGCCCATCCGCATTCCCGCGGATCGGGGTGCTGACAAATATTCTGTAATAACAATAATCAACGGGGTCGAAAAAGCCGTTCTTTCACACGATTCGTAATCGTGTTCATATGAGTCACGAACGCCGTTCTCTAATTCGATAAAATAACCGACTTGCAAGTCGGACAGGTTGATTGCTCCCGGCTCAGGGACTGCTTCGGAACGTGGATTGAACGGCATCTGTTGAGCCACGGCCTGACTACCCCTTTCATCTTTTCGGCTGGATCGACAAAAAAGGCCATAACAGTCGTCAATCGTAACTTCCTAGAGAAATTAGACAATCAATTAAACTTTTGCATTTTTTTAAAAATCTAGTTTTATATAAACAATAAACCTCGAAATAATAAACCCAATCTCGTTTTTCCATTTAACATTCCTATATTTTAAGTCACATGTTATGCAGCATTTTATTCATTATAATTATTTTACATTTGATTCACAAAATATTGAATTCAAATTTATTCACATATTATTTCAACTGATTTGATTTACAAGCACTATGCTCTAAATGGTTCGCCCACCCTTGCATAAAATGCTTAATAATTACGTATTTTTTACAAGGCGTTCTGATTTCCTTCTTGCTTCAACAGGATCAATTTTTGTATTTAATGAAAACATGACTTAAATACGCTAATTTAATCCTGTTAGTTGTGCCAGGGACAATGAGGTGAAGATGAAAGCTTTTTTTTTTTCTTCGGTCTGTACATGAACGTTTTTCGTTCTTTGTGGTGATTAGTGACCGCTAGTCGCTAATTATTAAGAAATCGTGAGATGCGGTCTGATGCGATAGGTTTCAGGAAAAATTTTTTTTTGTCGTGCCAACGTTTCGATCTTTATTGAGATCATCTTCAGGGCCTGGGATGATCTCAATAAAACCCAGATACCTTGGCACTATAAAGAGAATGTTTTTCTGGAACCTACATCACACCAGACCGTATCTCACGATTTCTGAATCTTTTTTTCGTTCTTTAATTACGAAATAAATTTGATTAGGACAAATAAGCTGAGGATCATTATTATTTGTCAATTTTGACGTTTGTCTAAACAGTCATTAAAATATACATAAAAAAATAAAAGTAACGTGCATGTAGCCTAAAACACACGATCGCGGGGTCTACCGCAGTCCCACTCAAAAATCAATTACCTAATTGTAAGTTAATTAACCGCAATGATATCAACTAGAAAATAAATAAAATGTTATTCATAAAGTATCCTAAAAAAATCAATGTAAAAAAATTTAGTAGTCTTACGGTCATAATTATGTATGTTGGCACAAAACCGAAGAAAGTTCAATCACGCCTAATAAACAAAGTTTTGTGTTTTAGTTGTTTTGAGAAGTTTGAAAAGAGAAATTTATTTTTATAAGGAATGAGTTAATTATTATTTATATGAATGGTAATGTAAATAAGTATAGTAGAAGTTAACTGAAGAATCTATTATACGGAGTGATTATTTATAAATTCCCCCCTTTTATTTCTTTTGTTTGGAAATAATTTAAAAAAAAAACAGGATTTGGCAGTATATAATTTTTTAGAAAGAATGTGAATCTGAAGTCAATTTTTTTCCAGTACGGTACGTCCCGAAAGGTCAGAAACGTTTATTCAATTGGGCACTTATCATTTTTAATAGAAATTAAATTATTCTACTTTTTAAAGAAGACTTTACTTCGCGCACTTTTCTTGTAATGTTTAGCATTTAAGAGATATTAACGTGTAAAATAAAAAATAAATAAAATAACATCTTATTTATCTCAATCTCGTCATTTATTACCTCATAGAAACTTAGAAAGTTAATTACAAATTACTAATTCAATTACCTAGCTTAAGTTACTTTATTAAGTTAATATTATTAAATTAACTTTTCGAAATGGGCACCACCCAACTCCGTACAAACAAAATCCTATTATGGAATTCACTCGCACTTCAAGGAACATATCTGGTGTTATGCTAATTAGAATTATCACAATGTCCGCAATTGTGACGGATCAATTGTTTGATTTGTACACGAACATTGAATAATTTATCTGAGGTGATTTTAAGGAATAAAGAGGTAAGTTATGTTGGTTCACTTCATTTCCAGCTAATGTAAAAGAGGACTGCTAATTTAATTTTTTAATGTGTTAATTGAGTTTCCTTTGCAAATAAAGAATTAATATGTCGAGGTGGTCTAGATCTTTGGTAGATTGTTTCTTTGTGTTTATGGAGCCAATTACACCTTAATTGTCACGAAGCTGAACGCGTCTTTAACGCCAATCTTCTTGATCGTCCCGTTGTTATACGAGGCGACTATTCAACAGATTTGGACAAACCGGAAGAGTCATTGATAAAAAGAGACCAGTAGTACGTGTTAATAAATAAAAAAAGCAGCATTTGATTCAATTTTTAAACACGGTTAACAACATTAATTATTGCCGTGTTTTCTTTTAAAGGGAGTAGACTTTCAGAAGAAGTGGTACACGACGTTCTCGACTTTGTGGAAACTCCTACCCAATCACGCCTACAAGTCGCAAGTAGGCGTAATATTTCGACGAGTCCGGTCCGAAATATTCTCAATAAAAACAAATATCATTGATACAAAATTTAATTGTGTCAAGAAGTTTATGAAGATGGCTTCAAATTTGTGAACTTTTGGAAAACAAAATTACAGTTGAATTGGGGTTTGAAACAGGGAAATTGTTTTAGTACAACGCAACAGGCGAATTCAATCATCACAATTGCCGATATTGAGATAATTGCACAAATGCAATCCACATGCAATGAAGTATCACTCCAATACCCCGAAAACTAAACATTTGTGGAACCATATCCTAGAACCTTTTTTTTTAAATTAATTTTTTTTTTTTTTGCTGGAGCTTCCGACATCTTGATCATTTCAGCCCCACACTTAGTCTATATTCTAAACCCGTTCAGACACATCATTCATACAAATAACTACGTTCATACAATTAAATATATTCACACAGCACACTCATTCCGTTCGGTCGGTGGAGTACTTGATATTCCTCCACCGACCTACATTAAATTAAGCTAGATTAGGGTCGATGAGGTACTTTTATTAATATTCCGCCATCGACCCCGCACACAAACTCACTCACTTTCATCGTTCGAGGGGCGATGGCGACGTTATAATCACCCTCACCCCTCGCCATTCACGCCTATAGATACATGCACACAGAGAAAACACAAAGACACATAAGATATACTATATACAATGATAAATCCCAATTTCCCCTAGAAAGCGGAACAAGGGACTCAGAAACTCGCTACTGTGCTCGAGGACTCGTCTTAAATCCGGCGGCGTGCCTGCACGCTCTCTGTAAGGAGCCAAGGCATGGCACGCCTCTATTATGTGGTAGAACCTTTATTCATGGCCATTTAATGGGAGAAAATAACCCTGACCTCCTTGAAAAAATTATTTTCCCGTTGACTGACGCAACAGTGTAAGAAAATGATGAAGAATTTGAAGAAGGAGAAATTAAAGAGAAAGAGTGGCCAGTGACCTCTCCAGATCTAACACTTTAGATTATTCTGCTGGGACACATTAAAACAGTGATGTACAGACTAAAGGAAAGAATTAAAAAACGTCGTAGAAACATAACACGATGCTTTCCGTGAAGTGCGACATAAATTGCATAATAGAATTTTGTTTTGTTTCAAGATCAATGGTGTCTATTTTGAAAATTTAATTTACTAGTATTAACTTAATAAAGTTTCTAGGAGGTAATTGAATTAATAATCAACTTAAAGTTAGCAGAGGTAAATTAATGACAATGGACATAAATAAAATTTGAACATTTATTTGTTTCAAACTCATAAAGAACAAACTCTACAAAAAAAAGTGGCTGAAGTAAAACCTTTTTTAAAAACGTTATACAATTTAATTCCGTATTTAAAATGATATCTTCCCATTTAAAAAAAATTACTCCGCCCTGGGGACAAATCAACAAGCAAAAATATTTGGCTTTAGATTCCAATTCTATTTCAAAAATTATGTAAAGACAAATCCAATTTTTTTATTATTTCCAAGCAAAAGAAATAAAAAGGCTGGTATATTACAAATAATCGCCCGGTTCGATACATTTACTTTTCATGATTGTTTATTTAAAACTAAATAAATCAAATTGAACAAAAAGCGACATAATTTTCTTTCGACCATACGTTTTTGTTCTCTACGAATGAGAGCTCTCCTCAGCAGATGCAATATAGAAGGGGAGGGGGTAAAAGGTCTTTGCACTAAACTAGCTAATATTTTTCCGCGGCCTTCTGAAGGGAGGGGCAGTCGGATGGAAAAGTGGAAAAAGGGTGGTAGATATAAGATGGCTGAACCAGCAGCCTGCGCCCCAACCCTTACACCAAACAGAACTCTTGATATTGACGCGGGCGTAATAAAAAGGAAATATTGGGGCCACTCTTGGGGTTTACTGCTCTACCCATCGCTCTTCCCTTCTACCCCCTGGCCTACGTGTTAACTGCCCCGACCCCTCCCACCTTCAATTCCCTCCAAACATTCTCGATTCATCTATCGATCAACTCCCGCTGATAAAATGCCCTTAAGCCCCTTGCCAACTTTACCCAGTCCGATTGCTTATAAACGTTAGGCCTGCTTTGACACCAAGTACTGAAAAGCGACAACCTTTATTTAGTGACAATATTATTAGTTAGATCGTAAAGAAATACGAACGAGGCAAATCACTACATAGATTTTAAATGATTCTAATAAATTTGTCGTAAGCAAGGTTTTCTATAAGTATATTGTTTTCCTGTTTTTACCCCTTTTCTTAGTACATAGAGTTTTAGAGTTGTATAGTGGAGAGTCGCTAGTATGCCTTTCTGCTTATCCCATTTTTCAGTAAGGGTCAGGACGTTGACTGTTAAACTAGTGAGAATGTACGGATCCAATAAAGAAATCAGTGATAAATCATTGGCACTGTTGCCTAAAACAGTTTACGAAACATCTAGCTACAGGTTCGTACAATAGACTTTTGCTGAAGTTGAAGAAATCAAACAACAAAGTAAAACGGCGTTGGACCCTGCGGATCCTTCCCAAAATCTAGGACACAAATGGTACAACAGAAATTGTTAAATTCATGCAAACTGGCAAATATCAATCAGAAACAGTAATAGAGTGTAATTAGTAAAACAAAACTCCAGTAATTATTTTATGGTGGATGAGAAAATATTGTAGAATCCTTTCCAAGTTTCACAAAGGCTTTTTGGAAAACAGATAAACAAACACCGCTCTATTTGTGTTGACAAACTATGTGCAATCTGCGTTGAAAATTATACAGTTGGAACATTTTTGGATTTATTAGAAAAATTTGATCAGTTTGGTCATTATATTGTTATCAGTGAATTGGAAATGTAAAGTTGGCAATGGCTCCGCGAGGTCGGTTCCCATAAAGAATGATTATATGGGAGGGCCTCATAGGAGCATGTGATCCTGCTTTCGTGCGGAATTGCTTTGTAAGTCCTAACTAACTATGCTCACTGAAACACGACCAAGCCCAGTGGTTTAGTATTAACAAACTGGTATTAAATTATTCTAAATTTTCATGTGTAACGATCAACAGACAAAAATTCATAGCGATGAAATTCCCTCTTTTTTAAGGTTTCGAGTGAGCTTCCTAAACTTTGTTTTGACTGTCGCATATATTGCGGGTGCATTCAATGGCTGCTGTTTTGGACTTTGGAGTTTGGAACTATGTAATGACAGTTCCTAGATGTTATATCCTACAATCAATAAATAATGTCTGCGACCACCAAATTAAGTTTAGCTTTTTCCCATGTCCGGATTACGCACCAGGCAAAAGGAAAAATCCCCTCTGCCCAAATATCACACTACATTTATTGATTGCAGCTTATTCTAGTTTGTACTGAATAGCCAAAATTTTAAGTACAATGATTGAACTAATTGAACTGCAATTGTAAGTCTGACAGACCAGATCAGTGCCAACGCTAAAGTTAGGCTCGTGGAGATGCCGACAACATCGTTGGAAATTTGACTCATTCTTACAAATTTGATGGAATACTTCCGCCATCGACTCTCTGACTTAGTACACAAGCATTTGCATATAAGCACATTCTAATCAGAGAGTTAAAATATATATCACCAACCTTGGTATATATTATTGCCTACAATAAAAAAAGTTTATAAATACAGAACTACCCCAGCTTTCACCAGAAGTGTGAATAGAGGATCCAAGGAGAGCGCACGAGAACAGTACACATATCGGAAGACCTTCCTACTTGCTCCTTATATGGAGCCAAGGAATGATCTCAGCATGCAGGGACAAAACGCGTGCATTGACTCAAAAGTCAGCGTCCTTGTGTCAGCCGTCTATGGCCAATTCTGAATCAGCTTGGCAATTCTCTTTAACATATATTTTAGTATTCAGCATTTTGGATCGTCATAGGTATGGGTCTTCCCTGCTTTCGCTTAGTTAATTAAATATACATATTTGTTATGTGCTTCTATATGAAGCTCCAATACACGGGAAACGAAATGAGAAGTTATCCAAAACTCGTAGGTTGCGTGTAACCCGAAGTTTTCATTTTGAAAAAAAGTGTATTATAAATTGAAAAATAACTAAGTTGAACAGGTTGATATTCCATCGAACAAAAATATGTTCAACAGTCTTTGGAAATGACAGCGTTGTTGAAAAAGTCAATGAAATTCACATATCAATGTTTTGTGATAAAATATCGGTTTGTCGAGACATTGACATCGATGTCGCAGGCCTATCTTCAAACAGTTGACACAGTAATAGACATCCCTGGCATTTTACCAAGGCGAGAATATACAATTTGGGAAATATACAAAGGAGAAAATGTGTTTAGCATATAAAAGAGTTCCAAGCCTTTTGCTTTAATAAAGAAAGAATGAATTCTTTCGCTTATATATATATATATATATATATACTTTTACTTAGCAAGAAATATGTCTTCTTACGTGCAGCTTTTGTTAAGAGATATGCAGTAAGAAAATAATACCATTTGCCTATGTCAACATTTTCTATGGCTAAATTATTATAATACTTGATTTTTGCTTATTATTATAGCAAGAAATAGACTTTCTTTTTAAACAATGTTTACCTTTAAATGCACCGTTTGATCGTTGTACTGTTGTGAGGCGCTTTTTTTCGGTAAGTTAAGGCATTTCGCCAGTGAAATGGCATCCGTTCCTCTAAGTATTTTCGTGCAGGGAAGACAAAATATTGCCCCGGATCTCGGCCCGACGCAGAATTTTCTCCACCAAGTTATCGACCGCCGCAAATGACTTTCCTCGGCCCCTTCGCAGCCACCCCCTCGTTTCCAGCCAAAGAACTCTAATTGCTGCCCAGTAATAAAAGAAACAAAATTATTACCCCCGGCGGTTCTCATTAATTAATTTTCATTTGAAAAGCAATTAAAAGAGCGGGGTCGTCTGAGAAACGGTTTTTCGAGAAAATTAATTTATTCCCTGTATTGTAAAGGGTGATAAAATATGGCTAATCGGGCCTTGAGGATTTATTTCTTAACTTATTGAGTTAACAATTTGTTTCTAATTTGCTCTCTTTTATAATTTACTGCCCTAAGATTCAGTCAGACCTGACCAAACATATAAGCGCAAAATTTTCACTTAATTTAAATTTAATTGTCATTCTGATTGTTTGTTTCAATTTATTATTTATTCCTTTGAATGTAGTGTTTTATGGACATTTCGTCCAAGATAGATACTCTATAAATCGATAAATCAAGTATTTAAATAATTTTTAATTAATTTATAATGCTGTACAACTATTAAATAATGTAATAATCAAACAATAATAATAATAATAATAATCATAGGAGCGTCGGTGGCCGCAAGGTTTCGTCTTTGACACAGCGCTCATCACTGTAAGGTAAAGGTCCCGGGCTTGCATTCGAATCCGACATACTTACAAATGGGCTTTTTTTCAAAAACACGGCACCCTCAGGGTTTATATGAAATATTTGACTAGTTGAATAAAGCTTTATTTCAATAAATTCTTCAAGAAAAAAAAATGGTGATAATATGAAACTATTAGAATTGTAAATTATTTATAGATCAGCAAATTTACAGTCACATGAGATAATCAAATTGTTAAAATTAAATATGACTTTAACGGTGTAAAATTTTAACCGTAGAGATTCGTCCTAAAGAAAAAGGGCTGAAGGTTGAAGTTTTATAGTGATACGTTTGAAAAAATCCAGGCAGAAAATAATAGTCACGTACGTGACATGGGGTTAAAAATTGATCTATAAGACGTTGGGGAAGGTCGAAATGAGCGTTGTCCAGGTCCCTCATGAACATATCCAACAGACTAGTGAGAAGGTAAAAACTTGAAAAAAATTTTTAAACCATTGTGATACAGGAGGATTGTCACATTTCATGAAACACGGACTTACTAACCTTGAACCCCGAGAACTTTGGCTAAACCGCGAACAAGCAATTTTTTTAATATAATGTTGATGAAGTTAGTGAACAACAGTTCCTACCAGGTGCTGTTGGATGTTTTGAGAACTACGATCTTTATTGTGACAATTAGAACGAATGTAATGGAAACTGTCAAAATGTTACCTAATGTTTGGATATCGTAAAGGGGTTAACGTAAAATTGACGTTCGACCTTATGACGCACAAGAAAAAGATTTTCAGGGCGTCGAACTTCAGCCAGACCCACCGATTATTCCAGGCCTTACAACTTTTGATCCTCTTGGTTTCGTAGAAATGGACAGTCAAAATTGTATCGATGTTATATTCAATAAGATACATTTTGGCGAAAAGGAAGTCCTTCCTGAGATCAGTGGACGTTGGTGACCATGCAATTAATGGTATTATCTCACTATCCGTTTAGCTTTCTTCGTTTGGGGGTTTCTTAAAAAGGGAGCCTACAAGTTACGGGTCAACAGCGAAGAAGAGTTAAATAGAAGGACAATAAGTTCGTTTAATATGCACTTTTGTCGAAAACGAGAATAAAAAGAAAGGAATTCGAACATGGTAAACTACTTCCAACCCTTCCCTCAACCGAGACCTCGTTTTTTCACTTTTGAAGCTAGTAGGTTTCTCATATCAAAGAAGTATTAAACACAGTAATGCATGCACAAAGCACCATTTGTGTGATTCGACAGTCTCTGACATTATTTGTAAAAGAGTAGCAAATTTTTAAATATCTCCGAAAATTCCGGACTTTTAATCAGTTTGACATTTCCTCTGCTATAAATGACTTATGAGCGCGTCGCAAAAAATGTGATGTATCGTTCTTCCCGATAAAGAAGCTAAAACTGCGAATATATTAGGTAAAAGTAGGGAAAACGCGATTTGTCAATTGCGTTATTTACGCGTCAAGAATAGGTCGGCTTTTGTTTTTTCGACAAACCCAAGAAAAATCATACATCAACATGGAACAGAGATAGGACACCGTTCTAGCGGCATAGTATTCGGTTTTCGATGAAGTTTCGCCCAAAACAAATTTCACACTGATCCGAATCCACCCTTTATACTATCGGTTTGCTTTGGTTTGAGAACAGATAAAATAAGTTAATGTCGCAATTTAGAATCTATAGAAAAATTAAACTTTTAAATTTAAAAATAATAATAACCGGTACTTCCTGCGCTTGTTTGCAAACATGCAAAAAAAATGTTGTTTCAGTTGTTTAATTAAGAAAATCAGGACGCGGAAAAACCGTCTCCAGTCGTGGGGTAAGGGAGATTTAACTCGGCTGAAGGCCTGGATCTAAAGGAGACCTGAAATCTCCATTGTCGCCGGCTGGAATCCATGAGTGGTTCTTGCTTGCTCTCAAGATTACAGGAGGGAGATCTTAAAATGAGGCATGAAAGGAGCAAGTAATGGAATTAATACATAAAGGGGAGGGGGAGAGGAGAGAGAGGGATTAATAGACACTAAGAGGGAGGGAGCGAGACGGAGCGAGAGAGAGAGTCGAAATTAATTGCAAGGAGAAGTTGTAAGAGGTGGTAGAATTAATGTGGGACAAGTATAATTTGTGAAGGAACGCTGTATAGCCCCTTTCCCAGCCCCGCCTCGCTATAATATCCTTCTTACGCCCCCGATCCCCCGCTGCCATCCTTCCAGGCCTAGAGTCTAATTGTACCGAAATGAGAAATTTCGTTTCTAAAGTTATAATTGGATGCCGCCCGGTTCTCTCTCGGTTGAGTTTCCTTAATTCCTAGACTCCTCTTCATTTACTCCCTCGAGAGATACACCCCGTCCTTTAAAGATGCTGCTGAAAGAAAATCTGAACTAAGATTAACAAAACGGCTTCTTTGATCCCTCGTGTTTTTAAATATCCAATATTTACTGAAGTTCCAAAAAAAAAATTTTATGATTCCAATTTAATAACTTGCTTATTACCACTGAAACTCGGAAATTAATATATTTTAATAAATAATTGATCACAACTTAAATATAATTGAAGATTTATAGATCAAATACTTAGGACTGTAAAAAATTTTTATCAATATATCGTCTGTCAGGCGTATTTCATCATTTCGCCGAATTCAGCGATGAATGGTTTTAATTATGATTTTATTATTTACCGAAACCTACTACTGATGAACGCGCCTGACGGTGTAAATTAGCGGGGTTGGTAGCCGTAAATGATGAATAATTGAAAGCTGTAATATTCATTTGAAATGTATAAACTTGTACAGATATAACGGCATAGAAGATAAATAAAACTTCAATGATAATATGTGCTTCATTTAGACAATCGTTTGTAAATTATGAAAGGATCCTTGCTCTGGTTGCGTATTTGATTTACTGTGGAATGTTTCGTTCGTTGTTTAACCTGATGTGTTACGCCATCATTTCTTTCGACCATATCTGGTGGTTTAATTACCAATAGTACATATAATTATCAGTTATATAGGGGTACACTAGGTTAATAAAATATTGCGAAGTATGAGCAGACATTTTTTTTAACGTTTCATGAAATTCCATGCTAGATTTCATTATTTTTCCGTTGTAAAACTTAAACTGGCAGTATGGTATGTTTACCCAGTGGTTTAATCATTCTGGTCAATAAATTCTCGCTGTAGCATTTTGGTTAACTAATTGATTAATTTCTGTTTTGGCTGAATCCGTTCGATGTTGTAGACGAGAGGCCAGAACAACTCAACAGTTTTTTCCAAAATATCAATTAAAAACTATGGACGATAATGAAATTCTAATTTGGAACCCCCTGTGGAGCAAGTAGTCAGGCGCCCTAACCGCTTGTACAACATCGGTTCCCAGAACGCTCTCATTTTTGCAGAAATTTTAAAAATTTTCCGTGGTTAACATAGTTTTTCAGTAGTTTCGGCAATCGAATATAACTATAAAAGTAAGCAAAAATTTAATGGGTGAAAGGGGTGGATTGATTTATTATTGAATAGTCCGTTGATTGATGCGATTCGGTATTGGGTTCTTAAAGTGGTAGGTATATAGTAGTTCATTTTTTATTGTAACCATTATGAGCATATACTAAATTACAATATTACGAAGAATTTAAATTTTTTTTTTATAAAAGTCAACAAAGAATTACATCAGGGATAAGGTCTAAATTGCGATAAGTCACTTTTCGTTTGATCACGTCAGATAATCCGGATTAGGCTATTTTTTGCATTCGATTTGCTGAAAAATGTAACTTTTCGCAGTTAAATCCGATATTGTTTTGTGTTCATCTTTTTTTTTTTAATTTCACATAGTAGTATTGACGTGTAAATGGGCTGGATTTCCTCTTTTTTTTTTAAATACGTTTGTCTCTATTAAGCTACGTTCCAATTGTTTGAGAAATTTTAAGTGTAAAACGTTTGGTGACGTCTGCAAATCGATTAACCTGTAATTTGACGGTTTCTCCTTCTTTCAGATAGATTTAGGCATTTTACATAATTCATTAGCTTATGTGTTTATGATTGATTAATCGAGTCCAAAGCCTGTTTGCACAAGTTTCAGAGGTCGAAAATGGTTTCAACTGAATAAATGCCTATTTTTATATGCTTTTTGCAACCGGTTTTATTCTAATGTGATCAAGTGGTTTTAATTTGAACTATTATGATCACACTGAAAATATGAGCTACAATAATATTAAGGATTATTCGATAATCATGTTTTTAGATTTTTTATAAAACGCTTCAAGAACCTCTATTTGGTGTGTGTAGTATGATCTAAACCCGTGCATCTGTTCTCCCCGTCTTTATTCCTCTTTGTTTGTTTGGTTTGATTAATATAATATTAAAAATAAATAGTCTGTAATTACTATATTAATCCATATACGTATTATATGATGGAACAGATTAATTATTTTAATTAAGTACACTTTTTGTCTAAGTCTTGGTTAGTGGCAAGTTAGTGAGTTGAAGTTCCGAGAGGATCGAAGTCTTGATAGCTCAAGCGATTACAGTCGAAGTTCATGGGATCGAATCCCGCGCGTGAAACTAGCTTTTTTATCTCAATTGTTGTATGCTTCATTTTGAAATCGTTCCAATCTTTGAAAATAATTGACTTTCTGTTGTTGAGGTTATTATATAGTTCTTTTATTTATAACTATTTTTATAACCATAAATTGCTAATTATTAAACTATTTTTCTGCAGATTGTCCCTGTTAATTTGTGCCAGAAAATACCAGAAATTGTCAATTTTGATCAAATAATAATAAATAATCAATCAAATAATAATCTATCTTTCCTAACAGTGTCATAAAAGTGAATATTTTAATAGATAACTGAAAGTTATACTTTTTATCTAAGCCCTTAATTGAGGTGAAAAAGTTACTGTTACGATTGTGCTCCGAACCCACGACCTTCGGTTTAATACGCCGCTGATCCACCAATTTGAGCTATTGTGACTACGATCCACTCGGGCACTACTTTCCTATCTCAACCCTCAATATTTTCAAATATCATATATTCAGGATCAGATTCTCGAAGTGGCCACGGGGGGGCTGTTAATGAAGTAAGTACGTCTGTAATTAGTATATTAATTAATTTATTTAACATGATTAAACAGAGTAATTATTTTAATTAAATATACTTTTTATCTAGGTTTTGGTTGAGATGATAAAGTTAATTAGATGACGAGTTGTTATCCGGGTGGATCGAAGTCCCGATAGCTCAAGTGGTTAGAGCCGAAGTTCGAAGCCCGCTCGTGTAACTAGCTTTTTTATCTCAATTAGTCAATTATGAATATTAAATACATACATGAGTTAACTGAACAATGAAATATTTAAATTGGATTGTGATAGGAATATCAAAAGGTCGACTTTCTATTATTACCCGTTAACTAGTTATTTATTACTTTAATCTCATTGTGCCAAGAAGAGAATTTAAAAAAAAATCGTCTCTCTCTTATTTAGGCCGGCGGCAATGTCTCGTCGGAAAATTGCTGCAAAAAGTGGCGCATGTTCAACAATCAGTAAATATACGGAGCAGGAAGCCGTCGGGAATGCAACTCTGCTGACATATAGTTCACATTAATACGAAGTCATAAAACTCTGACCACGACATTGGGAATGTTACCAAAACTGTTGTTTTCCTCGGCGTGGCTGTCATTTACATTGTCATCCCAGGCCAGACGCTGTTCCGAGTTAAAATTATCTCGTAATTTTAGTAACGCTCCCTTTGTCAACCTGTCGTGCCTTGTTTCAATAGCGAGTTAACATCGATTAATTCTTCTTTCAACTTTCTTAAGTCTAACAACGAACGAAGTCCGGTTTTGTCTTGCACCGTTTTTGCCAAAGAAAAGCTCCAGTCTAGTCTCGCGTCACTCGTATTTATCTTTTGAGTAAATAACATTCTATGAGACGGAAAAAACCTGGGAAGTAAAAATTAAACTAAATTTTCAGTTCGGTTGTATTGGGTTGTCCGGAAAATAATGCAGGATTTTAAGTTTTCATAAAAAAAAATCTATATAAAATATTCTGTTTACGTTTACAGGGTTACTCATTTGTATGAATGTCAACACTTATTAATCCTCTTCCAAATGATATTGTTTGTTTACCTCTGTAGCATTCCGCTACTTGGAAATAATTCAGTCATCCTTATAATGTCAAAGCGAGAATTTCGTACGATTTTCTTTTACGAGTTTAAACTCGGCCGAAGCGGAGCCCAAACGGCTAGAAACATTAACCAAGTCTGGGGCGAGGGTTGTGTTAATGAGTGCACTGTGCAAAGGTGGTTTAAAAAATTTCGGGAGGGAGATTTCAGCCTTGAAGATGAAGAAGGTCGTGGAAGGCCTTCTCTTAATGATGATGTTCTGCGATCAGTGGTGGAAGAAAACCCCAAAACAACTGTTCGAGAACTTGCAGAGCAACTCAAAGTCAGTAAAACGACCGTCGCTGACCACCTCAAGGCGATTGGAAAAGTGAAATCGGAAAGGGCCCATTTTGTTGCATGACAACGCTCGACCACATGTGTCACGTGTAACGTCACAAAAATTATTGGAGCTTGGCTATGAAACTTTGCCTCACCCACCCTACTCTCCGGACCTCTCGCCTACTGACTACCATTTTTTTAGACACCTGGACCACTACTTACATCACATAATATTCAAAAATCAAACGGAACTGGAAAATGCATTTATTGACTTTATCAATTCTAAAAATTCTGAATTCTACTCAGACGGAATTAATAAGTTACCAACACGTTGGGAGAAATGTATTGAGAGTATGGGAAATTATTTTGATTAAAGAACATTGCTTTAAAGTAACTAGTTTCTTTTTTTTTGTTTAATACCAAAATCCTGCATTATTTTCCGGACAACCCAATAGTTACAATTTGGACTTTAATCATCTTCATAAAACACAACCATGCACATATGTCAATTTGAAGTTGTGACAGATGGTCCTTTCCTCCTTCTCCTAAAACGAAGAAGATCAGCAAACATTAAAATATAAATAATTATTTTTTTAAATAAGAATATCAATCAACCTGATTATTCTGGCCCATTTATACTCACTGGTTTTGTTGTAGAAACAACTATCACGCTTCTGTTAATTATCACCTTTAAAAAGTGGTCTAAATTTCATTAAATGACAACTGCGATTATGCCTAGAATGTCATAAAGGAGGGAAAATTCAAAAGGTGCGGTTGAGATGGGAAGTTGATGTCCGAGTGGATCGAGGTGATGATAGCGCAAGTGGTAGAACAGCAGCGTATCTAGCTGAAGATCGTGAGTTCGAATCCTGCTCGTGCCATTGATTTTTTTATCTCAATTAAAAACCCTAATTAATTATATTATGCTTAGAGTAGAAAGAGACAACTGAACATATACTGATAACAAGGTATAGGTCATGGTACTTAAGAAACCTTTCTTGAGCTATGTAGCCTTGTTACCATTCCTCTGAGAAAAAGTTCTAACAAAAATTTTCCATCAAAATAATTTCAAGAGATCGGCATAATAGACGAAAGTAAAAGTGCAAAAGGGAGAAATCCCTTCGACTCCATAAAGGAAAAAAAAGAAAATAATTATGAAATGTTTGGCAATACTGTTTTTAAAAGATTCAAGCAATGTTTTTCAATTCTTCTTAATTATGCCATTAACAAGCATTCATCTGTCAGATAAATTATGAGAAATATTGAATCTGTGACGATACGTAGTCTCTTGAGCGGTTCTGTCTCTTCAAGGTTCCTGCCGAATGGGAAACATTTTGTCCATTATGCTTTTCCATATGCCTCGAAAATGTAAGCCGTTATAATCCCAAGGTGGAAAAAACCTTTTGGAACAGGATGCAAGACGCGTATTAAGTCAGGTATGAAATCCTTCACTTAATCCTGAGGACAGGGCGAAAAGGGAAAGTTCGTACTTCTGAACTGACCGCAAATCCTGCCATTGTGACAGACCCAGAAGTTCGTAGATAGGAAAAGAATTCGAACCCCAGCGGTAAAACTCTTTCATTTTTCCTTCGTTTAAAAACGGACAAAATGAGCGAACTTGTGTTATTTAAATTAAATTTATACACTAAAAATGAACAGATTCAACTTAGAATTTTCTCATTATTAAAATTCTTTTGTTTTAAGCCGTGATATGATGTCTGGAACTGGATCCAACAATCTATTTCCAGCAAATTTATTCCCCCCTAGAACAAATGGTTAATTTGAATAATTTCTAAAAGAATCAATAACACCTCGTGAGACAGAGGAAGTAAAATAACATTGAATATTGAGTTTAAGAATTATTGGATTAAACGACAGAAAATGTTTTTCTTAGTGTACTGTACAATCAACTGTATTATTGTGCTAAACCAGCATTGGGTCCGTCTTCGCTCGCGGTTTTGTTCAATTATTCAAACATGTTTCGGCATTGCCCCATCTTCAGTGAGGAACTTTCCTGGGGAACTTTTAAACATTCCTCGTTGAATGTGACGGAATGCCGAAACATTTATGAATGAATCAACAAACCCGCCCAACAAAATGTAGGACCAGTCAGTTCACCAAATCGCAGACCCACGCTCAGCGTCAGCTCAAATTATTTTCATCTGAGACCCTTTCAAGACAATGTGAGCCATTTCCGATTGGTTCTTCATCTTACCACAAACATTAATGCCAATGTTCAACAGGTTTGGTAAGAGGCAAGTGGTTGCCAGGCCACCTATTTCACCTATTTTCTCTCGAAGCTCTTTATCCATCATGTTACATCACGCTGTTTTTCTTTTTTATGTAGTACTATTATTATATAAAACATGTTTACATAACTTCATTATATTTTTGTCTTACTGGTTAATTATTATTTTACAAAATGGAATTATAATTACAATGAGCTCTTCTCTCTATTTTTTATGTACCTATTGTTACCATAAATAATCAATACTAAATGATCTTCAACTACTTCAACTATTCACTCTGAAGTCTGAATAAATTTATTGTATTTGATATTCAGCATTCAATCCGTTCTTAGTCACTACTAAAACGCTACAACGTGCGGTTTGAAACGGTTTGAACGTACGGTATAGTACTGTGGGGAAACATTTAGTCTTCCAGTGCCCAACGTTTCCAAGACTTTCAATTCAAAATCCTTTGATTCATTTCAATTGCTCAAAATTATTATATTCCACAACGACATTAAAATTATATTTATCCAAAAATCATTTACTTCCCTCTGTGTGAAAACAGATGTAATTATTACATATATTTATACGTCCAAATTAACGTATTTATGAATTTTTTATTGTGATTGGAAAAAGCAATTGAAACTCTTGATAAATCGTTCACCTACATTTGTTCCATCGTGATACCATAACAACAGATTGTTGTGTGAAGAACACAAAAAATATATAAAAAAATACTGTTTTGTACTTAGGGACTTTACGAAGAAATGTAGAATGGTAAATGATAAGGCTTTTTATATATTTATCGATGTCCGAATGAAATGAAATTACAAAACGCGTTCTTCCCCCTTAATTTTCGGCTCAGTGGGGCTTAAAACGGTCCGCTAGAGTTCTTTATTGAATGATTTATTACCAGGCGGAATCCAAATTAGCATATTGATGTGATGCAACACATGAGGACTTTAGAATTGCTATTTTCCGCCTGAAAAACGTTTAAGCAAGCCGAATAAAATAAATTAATTCGAACCGAGGGACGCTTACGATTCCTGTCATAATTTCAAGCGTGAACGACGGCCCGAAACTGAGGGGGACTCGAGGCCGAAAAGCCGCATTTCCCTCGAATCAGATAACTCCGGCATTTATTTAAACTGTCAATCCCCGGAATTTATTGCGGGAAAGTTATTTCCATTTGAGAGTGTCACTTACGGAGAGGAGCCGCAGAGGGGAAGCAGATCTGCAAGAAACTTCTGAGGCATACGCCCAAATCCTTTACGTCATTTATAAAAAAAAACCAACTTCAATCGCAGTAATGGTAGATTTGTTCTTTAACTACAACAAAATTTATTTATTCAATATGAACTGAAAATATATTATTCTAGTTATTATACAAACTGTATAAACAAAAACCAAACCACAGAAAAATATCACGTTTTTTAGCTTCCCAGTATGTGAGGAAATCTTTTTTAGTACAGAAACGAATTCATGAATAAACAACAAAAGGAAAGTATTCATACCGAATAGCCTTTTTTTGTTTTTGGTTGTATTTTCACGAGGACTATTTGACACATTCAAAATCATCAAATTCGTCAAAGTAATTCATACCGAACATAGTAATATTTATTTTTGAAGAATAGTTCGATTCATTGACAATATTTAGTATATTTTGGGCTTGCTAAGGACTTGGAATTGGTGTAGAGATTTTATATCCAAGATTTTAAATTTTATTTAGTTAAATCCGTAAATCTGTTTTCTATACTTCAGTTTATATATATATATATATATATACATTAGTTTT
>CM077099.1:34502823-34551971 GCA_039619505.1 Cimex hemipterus
AAGATCAATATTTTCGTTTTTGCCCTTCAGGCCTGAATTGTTTCCTTTATGTATAATTATTAGTTTGTAACCAAGAATCATCTTCTGTTCACTTATGTTTTATTTATGTTTTTATATACGTTTTCGATTTCATAAGAATATACATTTTCTTCTCAGATACAAACAGAGGTGTCCCTCTATAATTGTGTTATTAACTTGTTCCAAGCTGAAATTCCTTTGATTTTGAGGCTGATCTCCGGCCTCCAGGGGATAATCACGCCCTAAAAGAAGGAGCAAAGAGCAAATCGTTCCTTTAAACTACCCGGCCATAAATAGTGGTAGCAGAGCATGGTAGCGAAAATATTGATCTTTAAAAAAATGGAAAAAAAGGCCAAACAGAACTATAAATCAAAGTGTGTGCCTCACAACAGAAATAAATTTTGTAATAAGGAAATAAAAACGATACTGATCTGTTTTGATGGGCTATCAGCAGGATTTTTTCTATTATCGTTCTATTCGCAATGCCTAGGCCAGACTGAACTCGTCTATCCTTGCCTCTATCATGGAGGGGAGAGCCAGGGCATAAATTGTTGTCATAAGGTTATGGATAATTTTGTTTCGTTACTTCAACTTATCGACACATTTGTTTTCAAAATCATAATATCCATAGTTTCGATATTTTGGTTTTGATAAGCCAGGATATCAATACTTTTCTCTTAATTTGGCATGTTATCGATAATGCTGTTAATACTTTTTTTCGTATGATGAGTACCTGGATTATAAAGACTTTGTAAGCTTTTTGCCTTTTGATGTTACAAAAGCTTGAAAAGCTTACGAAGTCTTTATAATCCAGACAGTCAATATTCTTTCTAAGTTCCAGTTATCGACTTTTTCTTTCAGTTCTTCATGTTTTTATACGTTTGTTTCGAATTTCAGAATAACGATACCTTTGCAGACATGGTATCGGTACGTCAGAATGTCGATATTTTTTGTTTTATTTTTCGTTTCGTACTTCTGGTCATGGACAGTTTTGTTTCGTTACTTCCACATATCGACACATTTGTTTTTGAAACAAAGAATATCGATGGTTTTATTTCTATAATTCATACGGCACTTTTGTTTCAATTCAATACTTCAGGATGTCGACACTTTTTGTGATACGACACGATACCAATATTAGTAAAAACTACTTTTGGTTTAATAATTTCCTTGGATCTTACAGTATCGATACTCTTGTTTCAATATCTGACGATAGCGATATTTTTAACACGATACTTCTAGTGTCCATACTTTTGTTCTGATGCTTTCATAATGAGCAGTTTCATAATAAATGTAAGCAGAATTGGAATATGATGTACGATAGATATTTGGTTACATATCATTGTTAATAACAAAACATGGTAAATTTTAACGTTATTAATTTAAACAAGGTAGGATTTATCATTAAAATTATTCTGTTCTATTGAAAATACACTTTCTTTATAGATTTTTTTTTACAATTTAAAACCTTGAATTTTCTGTTGAATATTTTCCAAAATCTTGAAAAATGCACTTTTATTAGTTTTGCTTGTCCTACTTTCTTTAAAAAAATATTGTGCTTGCTAAAAATTCTTGATGACAAAGGTTAACGTAACTGAAATTAATCTTCACTTTGTAAATCTTACATGGTTGATTTGAAAAAAATTCGGAACATTAGGTCGACAGTACATACAACCGTTGTTTCTAAAGGGCCTGAAAAATAATATTTTAATAGGGTTATCTGTCTTTGTTATGCATGCAATTTAAGATTGATAACAATCAATTTGTTTAAACCTGTGAGAATAATATGCAGGGCTGTATAAAATGAGGTTGGATATATAATAAGGTTCGAAAACCAGGCGAGTAAAGTCGGCTAAAAAAATGTTTTTGATTTTCACCAACTCGGATTCAATTTAAGTACTTTATAAAACTATTAAATAAAAATTTTCTTCCGAATCACTAATCAGACATTTTTGGGGGAGGGTTTGCCGGGGTCAATTTTGTAAGTCGAAGTCCGCTGTTCTACGTAAAAATTCATAACCCCTCTGGATTGTGTGCAAATTCAACGTTTTCTTTATACACTGTGAAGCAAAGAAACTGGCTACCCGTAATATTTTGAATTATCTCTTAGAAATTATTATTAATACTAACTAAAACTAGTGAATTAATAACAAATTGATCTATTTCTTGTTTAGAAGTCTATGTTAATTTGAACCAATTATGCGCAATGAAATTATATCCAGTTTATTGGAAATTGTTCAAGAACGCGTGAAACCTTTTTACTTTCAAAAAGGGGCCGACAGTTTTGTCGTCCGTTCGAGAAATTGCCGTTTGCATCGTTCATTGAAACTCAATCCTCCCGGAATGGGCGAGGATAATCAGCATGAAATCATTCACCGGTCTGTGGACAATAGCGTCCTTTCTGGCCCTTAGAGTGACCGCTTCTGCCGGTAGATCTTCAGATCCCTGTGTTGACGCTTCAGTGTCATTGGACAGAAACGTCTGAAAGAAATCCATTTTGAAATAATAAGGAAAACCAAGTGGTGTGTGTTTTCCCCCTAAGACCGCCGAAGGCCAGGTAACCGCTGGAATTGTGACATGGCAGTTTATCCCAGTCAACCATTCCTAAAAAAAATATTTGGAAAATTCTTACCAATTCTTTTACGTTATTGGTAACACTTATAATTGAATCACACGTACATTAAACTATTTACAATTAAAAGAAAGTTTTTTGATACATTTATGTCATAATTTGATTAAATTGGCCTTATTATTATATAATTATTGTTCTGCCTTATTATTATTTAGTATTCATAAAAATTAAACAAGTAGATGTACTAACAGCCAAGTATTCTTGGGAAATTTATTATTTTATGTTCCTATTCCCTTTTCCATTAAGTAGTGTGTATTTTGGAATAAATAGAACAAAATGTTTAGCTCTTCATCAAATTGATGTGGCCGATTTCTTGATGAGGCTCTCCGGATCCAAATCTCAAATTGTGTGCAACACGGATAAACGATTTTTGGTTCACCAGATTTAAAAATGTATGGGAGTATAAACCCATCTGTCGAAGAAAACGCACACTTCGGTTCATTTTGACTGACTGATAAAACTTTTAGCTCCAATGCTTTTCATATTGTTGAAATCAAATAAGACCAGTTGTGTAAATTACTGAAAAAGCAAACATAATATTAAGAACCACATTGCGGAAAATATTTACGAATATCTTGGAATGATGTTGATAGATTTACTAGCAGTGGCTACACGTTTTTAGCTAATATCTGTGTTCCTGTTTATTGTACTTGACGTTCGAAATATGTAATTTTTTTTAATGGCCTCGTGAACTATGCATATCTAGCCAGATACTGTATATATTTATTGCGTTATTGGCTTTTTGGGGGGGATGGTTATCGTGAAAAAAGGCCAGAGGCGATGGCGGAAATCGAACCCGCGACCGCGAGGTCTCCTAGCTGAGAGTCTCTCACGCTAACCACTTTTTTTTTTAATTTAACATTTATCAACTAAAGACATGAGTACCCACTGCTACCAGACCCGTCAATATCATCACCAGAAATTCATAAACCGACTATCACCAAGGCAGCAAATGAAATAATAATGAAAATTAAATTAAAATATTTCTTTGTACATTATGTGCGAACATTTTGTTATTCTTTGACAAATTTAAAAGTTGATTGCGTCAACATTTTCAATATTGTATGTATATTTCCTACACTCCTTTAATATTCCTTTAAAATTTTAGATAAAAGTGCACATTTTTTTAAGCTTCAAAGTTGTACTGGCGTTGGAGTATGTTGACAATAAATATTTTAAAACATTGATTACGTTTATTTTGCTTGTTCGAGAACGTTATCTGTTCAAGAGAAATTCGGCCGGACCATATAAAAAGGACACCCTGTATAACTTGGCAAAACTAAAAAATGAAGGTGCTCCTAATTAGAGAATATTTCCAAATTGAGTAATTACATTTTTGATATAGGCCGACTTTTAGTAAACCAATCATACTTCCTTTATTACATAGAGACATATCTTGTTTGGACTTAATCCCTAAAACTGTTTCTAGGCTTCAACTTCACCGATTAGAATACTTTGTGAGAGCGAATGACATTCTCAAAAATCTCAGGCCAGCTTCAGGAAGGGATATTCTGCAGAGGATAACATTTTGTTTCTTATGTTTCTTTCCTCTTAACCTTTTAAATGTTAAGCTGAATAAAAAGGCCAAAGGTTATATTGTTTTTCATGCTTTCGATACATCATTCTGCGCTATATCTGCTTTTCAAAAAAAAAGGAATGTCGTCGAAATTTATTAATATCACAAATGCATTGTCTTCTTCCGCAGATATTTTAATTTTTTAGGTGAGAAACAGGGTGGTCCCACACTTTTTCTCATTAATATATTAAATATCTCAACTTGAAACAAGGGATTCTTTCCGAGTTAAAGATCGATGAAAACTATATAAAAGAGCAAGAAGTAAATATAAAAAAATAAGGATAAAGTGAATTTGAAAGAAGGATATACACTTAATTTTGTATTGTTATCTAACAAGTTAATCAATCTTGATCATAAAAAATGAAATATTAAAAATTCCTTTTTATCCAGAGAAATTTCTAGAAGATAAGATACCATTTCGTTAACATTGTAGTCAACTTATGAAAAATACTGTTTAATTATTACTGATGCTTGCGGCTTGTAGAGAGCGATTTATTTATTGTTAACTATTTCTTCCAATTAAATATGAATTATTTGTCAAAAATTTACAGTGTTTAATTGTGATTATTTTGCTAGTGACAGCTGGGCAGACCATAGCCAAAATTATATATACAAATAAAGCAACCGTTGTTAATTAAGCCTTTTGAGAGTTTATGAATATAATTGAGTAATTGAATAGTATTTCCAGGTTGATGTTTTCTCAAATTGTGTAATGATAATTGTCATCTCTTTGTTGCTTTCCCGTACTCTTTGTCAGCGGTAATTTCCCGCGGGGTTTAATATGGCAACATAATGGCCGAATGTATAGGGAGAACGTAAACAAGTAGGAACAATTTCAATAGGACAAACTAAACGTCGTCCCTCATTATGGGAATGTTTATACAGTCGTTTGTCTCATGGGTTATTAAATGGAGGCCGCAAAACCAGAAATGTCGTTACAGCTGCGACATTTCTACAATTGTATTAATATGAGGATAATCCTATTGGGGACTTTGCCTTCTAGGGTCGGGGAATTTACAATACACATTTGCCACGGCCCGCTGACCCCATGATACACCGCCATCTTTGAATACATATCATACAGTGATCTGATTCGGGGTGCATCTGCTATTTAGGGGAGCGTGTGTTTTGTCCGGGGAAATCGAAGCGTAAAGACAAAGCTACCGCTCCGCAGGTAACGAGGGATGTAACTTCCATTTTTTTTACAAGCTTCCCCGTGTGTTTAAAAAATGCGTAAAACGCATTCATTCCATGCTTAAAAAACTATTATAACAAACCTAATTATAACTGTTCGAAAAACTATTACGTAAAGTCCAATTCAAAAAGAAACTTAACCAATAGTTATATGCAATATAATAATAATATCTTGCAAGTTAATGGATCGACTGATGACTTACGCTAAAAATGCAAGAAAAAGCACCTGTTGAAAAAAAGTAAGTAAGTACCCTCGGAGGATCTGATTCGTAAAAGATGATCGTTCATTTTCTCTCGAAGGATAAGCCGAGCTCGGTTGACCACGGACACTTTCACTTTAGGGTCATAGAAAAGTTGCTAGATGTGGCTAGATTACGTGCAGGAATCACGTAAGAAGCCACCCTTATGAGAGTTGAACTTGAGCACGGCGACAGCTATCTGGGACAACCCTTTTCATTTTTCCAGGGTTGTTTTATTGAATGTAGCATACATATATTTGAATCCTAAAGTGTGTGCTGAGAGTATGTATTTATTAACGTGAAAGTGTATTGTAGGAAAATAGGTGTTCATGTACACATTTTTTTACGAGGGTTCGCAACAGCAGAGGTCATATAAACGCTTAGGGTGCCCCGGTTATTTTGAAAAAAAGCTCATTTGTAAGTATGTCGTACAAAATTGTTCTCTAAGCCAGCGGCCCAGCATTCGAACCCGGGACCTTTACCTTACAGTGATGAGCGCCGTGTCAAGGACGAAACCTTGCGGCCACCGACGCCTCTATCATTCATTGTTATATATATATTAGGTATAAGAGCAATTTTGTTTTTCTAGAAAGTTTGTTTCCTTTCTTCCTCCTGTTGAAGTCTACGTTTTTATCAGAAAAAACGCCTGATAATGTTATGAAATCTTATGTTCTGCCTAAACAGACAAGATCCATTGATTTTTTTTTTTAAATAAACCTAATTCGTAGACATTTATCAAACGTGACAGGAGCGATTTAGTTGACTTTAAGCTTCCCGATAGCTCTTATAGTCACAAATTAACGTGTAAAAAAAAAAGAATTCATCGGTTGATTCCAATGAGGGGAACTAAATAAGCCAATCTGAGAGATAAGGGGCTTCATGTCGACGATGTATAAAAGGCGAAGGCTGGGTAGCGTGGCACGTTATCTAATGATGGAGCTAAACTTTCATTACGGCACCTCTAATAATTGAAAACGGTTGGCGTGACGAGGCCAATTTGCCCTCTGAAACCCTCTGTTTCTGGCTAGAGTTGTTTATTAAAGAGGTGGAAGGCACCGCAAGGTTGAAAACACTTCATATCTGATAAGTAGCCTCTCTCGCCGAGTCGAACGTCGAATATGTTCCAGTTTATTACGGCCGTTTTTTGATGCCGGCGAGTTCATTCGAGCCATCACACGCATTTACATCACAAAACTATTTTTAAAAAGGAAAAACAGGTTTAGCCAGTAATCAGGGATTTTCAACCTAAACAATACCATCTCGACAAACGTGCCTTCGTGTAAGGCAGCTGGAGGTGAAAAATGGTTCGTTATCTAATACATTAACAACTTATTGTTTAATAATTTGTATATAATTAATACATTTACACATGTTTTTAAAAAATAAAATCGTTCGACAAGTTAAACGATGCATTACCGGCTCGTTACAATGCAATTTCAAACAATACGCAGTTTGCAGTTAAACTGCACGACAGCCGATCGTCACGCGCTGTAAACTAGTAACTCTATTGTTTTCTCCCATTCTCTCTAAAATCGTAAAATTTAACAATACGATTTGGTCTGTCACGTCTCTATCTGAACTGTAACCGCACAAGATGTTTTATAATTTATGTAGGCTCCAATCCCCACATGTACATAAAAACGCATATGTGTAAAAACATGTGCAGAATGGAGCCTATCACTTTTCGCTGTCCATCGGCAATTTCAAGCTTTTTTTCAATTTATACTAAATTGCCGGTAGGCCTCGCTAAACCAAACCCGGGTCTTGGCAGTCCATGAAGACATTGGTCTTACCCGACCAGCCAACGGGATCGGGCTCCTGATGCCAAGAGCTAGGTCAATTCAGCATCCTACGCATGCAGTTTCAGACGCATTCACACTAATACTCCAGACAAGATATAATTATAATATATACATTATAATAATAAATATAAAAGAAAAGAAAATTTATACGTTATAATCTTCAGGGAGGAAAGCGACCGCGTGTCGAGCCCGTTAGACGAAATAACGGTCTTGCATCTTTTTAATTTTAGATTTAAAATTTTGACATATCGTCAGACTTGTGCGTAGTCTTGGGGCACGGCCTCAGGACTTGAATTGAAATGTATGTAATGTTTTTGTGTATCGTTGTGTCTGGGTTGCATTAATAATAATTTATTAGCGTGAAAGATACAAGTGATTTAAAATCCTACGTAATACTTCGGGAGAGTGACTGTGACGAAACTTCCATTGTATCGGGTGGTCATGGGATACCATCGAGTACTTCCGACGCTCAGACGTATTCTGTCGTGGGGTACAGTAGTTCAGCAGTTTCTGGTTGGGACGCCTGCTATCTCAATAAGACGTCCTAGTGTCCTGCCGAAGTCGCCTTGCCGTGGCCGTTGGGTCGTCGAAGCGCACGTCTGACTGTAAGAAATTATGTCATCTTTTACATGTAAAATTTGACAACCTTAGGTACATTTTAGTATATCGACGTAGTATACAAATCCAGGCAAAGAGTCAGTAATCAGATCGAGATGGCTGCAGTTTAAAACTGAAAATACAGCGAGAAAAAGAAAGAAAATAGGGCAGGCGATGATGACCTCAGCTGTTCTTCGGCCAATAAACTTCCTACATTACATGTATATTATAGTTCTATCCAAATTAAACAAAAACAATAAAAAATTATATGATTATATAAAAATGATAACTTCCTTAGCCTAAAACGATGTGACACTATCAGAATTTAATGAAAGCAGTTTCGTTTAATTAATTTTGTGCCGAATGATCCTTGTGATGAGAAAATGTCAATAGGCTTATATTTCTAATTACCGTACTATTTGTATAATTAAATCTTTTAATTGAATGATTTATTCTTAATTTTCGCAAGGCTTGAAAGGTTTGAAAATATTTTTGCCAAATTTCTTAAAACTATCGACATTGGACTTTTATAAAAACTGTGTCCTTGTCGACTTCGAAAGTTCAACTTGGACGTTCCAAAGTTTACAAATTATAAAATTTTCTTCACCGTGGCAAAGAAAGTGGCGTGAAGTTGGAGTTTGAAAATTGAGTTTGCCATGGGGGAAAATAATTTTTCAACACAGCAAGAAATCCTCCGGCATGTAGGTATTGAATAAATAAGGCTAAGGACATGACAGAGGGAAGATTAATGATGTTGCCACCCTCGTATTAGCCCTTACGTCATTGGCAAATATTTAATCCTATGATTGCTGTACGGACCCCTTTTATCTCCCCACACCTCATCGCCTTCTCTAATTACGGATTTTCACACTCAAATTACAATATTCACCCTAGAAAATTAATTTCGCCGGCCGAGAGCTCAGAGATCGATACCTCGTTTGTCACCGCAAATGCCGTAACTGAGGCTATCTGGTTAATGAATAATGCAGCTGCAATCTGGCCAGGGATTTTTTTTTTTCTATGAACGAATAAGTCCAAACATGCGTCGCCACTGGTTAATGTTTAAAGCGACTGCACGTTCATCCATTTCAGGCCCGGTCATAATTAAAAAGGCTTTTGCCATTTACAGCGATGTACACGCTCTTTATTGATTAATTAAACATGTATTAAATACGATTTTCATGGACAACAATTTGAACCGCGATACCAGTTTAAATTATCTCAGAATATAAAACATTACATAATTTATTTCGTTTTATTGTCAGTTTAAAGTGCTACTGCAAATAAAACAAAATTAAGAAAAAATTAGCAGTTTTCAAATCATTCTTCACAGGAAAAAGTCTATTATAGAATCTGTCTATTAAACTAGGGCATGAATGTATTTTAATTGCGTTAATAGAGATATTAAACAAATTAAAAACCTATTTAAAACAACATACTATTCTACGAGCCACGCTAGTTTGTTTCAATTTATTACCTACATATGCCCAAATACCATTTATGGTATTTTTTTTATTACTCTTTACCAAATGAATTTAATATTTTTTTTATAGTGCCCCTAACTTAAATTGTGTAATTTATAATCAAATTAAAACATTACAAATAAAATCGAGCTTTTTTGAAAAGAAACTGAACTTTTCCTGGATAAATTTAAATTTTAACTTACCCAAATCAAAATAATCTTCGATATTTTAGAACTTCATCTAACTCTTTTTTAAAAATCAAGTTTTTTCATTTCCTACTAAAATTAAACATTTTTAGAATAACCTGAATTGTGTAGAGATTAGTGACCGTTAACGGATAATTATTCAGATATCGTGAGATGCGGTCTGGTGTGATGTAGGTATCAGAAAAACATTTTCTTTATCGTGCCAACGTTTCGATTTTTTATTGAGATCATCTTCAGGGCTCAAAGTGCACTCTCAACACGACATGGCACAATTACACAGAAGACAAACAATTTGAGCCCTGAAGATGATCTCAATAAAAGATCGAAACGTTGGCACGATAAAGAAAATGTTTTTCTGATACCTACATCACACCAGACTGCATCTCACGATATCTGAATAATTAACCTGAATTGCTTTCATAAAAGGGAACAATTTTTAAATTTTTTAAAGGTAATGAACTTTTGCAAACCAAACTTATGTTTAATTTTTGTACGGGGTATTTCAACTACAAGGTTGTAGAACTCTCGGAGTGCCGAAATATTTGAGAAAAGTCCATTTGTAAGAATGCACGGCCGCTGGATTTGAACCCGGGACCGTTATTTGAAGTGAAAACCACGCCGTCAACGCCTAAGCAATATACAAAGACCACCGACGTCCCTAATATAATTTAAACTTTAAACCAGAATAATCCAACTAATTCAAATCAAATTCAACTGACTCTTATTAAATTAGAATTAAACTTTTGTATGTCAACTTAAACTTTTTCACTTAAATTGTACAGTTTATATAAAGTTAAACTATTTTACTCAAATTCTTTTCCTGATGAAATCGAAATATTTTAAAGTCAACCTAAATGTTTTTCTAAATCAACTTTTTTAAATATAAATATAACTTTTCCTAATAATATTTAGGTTTTTTCAAAGTTAAACTGTCCGTAAATTAAATAGATTTTTTTAATTTAAATTGAAACAGAAATTTTATTAGTTTTCTAAATTTCACTGAATTTTTTAATCTTATTTCAAACTTTTTCCCAAACAACTTGACCTATTTGAAAAACAAATTAAACTTGTTACAAATCAAATCGAACTTTTGTACAATCAGCTTGGTATGATAACCATTTTTTTTTTCTACTCCGAATATTCTCTAACAAAAGAAATTTTTTTCTAGTCTCAACAAGACACGCAAGAATGGCACAATTACACAGACGACAAACACTTTGAGTGAGTAGAAATATTTTGGAATATAAAATATATTTTGCATTGTATAAAATCATTTTTCCACATCCTATATGTATTTTGTAAATGTAAACTATGTTTGTAAATCCCAGCCCATCTCAATAAAAGATCGAAACGTTAGCCGAAAATGTTTCTTTGATACCTATATCACACCACACCGCATCCCACGATATCTGAATAATTTTTTCTAGTCAATTGAGGAGTTAAGAAACATTTAAAAAGTTTAATTTACAAAAATCTAACACTACCCTGATCAATTAGATATTATTATTACATCCTCATGGATATTTGATATATATGTATATATGACATGTCATTATTGAATTATTTGAAAATCTGTAAAAAAAGTTTATTAAATTTAGAACAATACAAGTATTATACAAATTAATAATGGAATTTAATTCACTGGCGTGCTCGTTGCGAGTGCAATTTTAAAAAAATTAAAGTCTTGGCGATCTTGGTAGTGAAATATAATTGAAACATTGAAATAATTTTTGTTTATATAAATGGAAAGGATGTTCCCAGTTTTACTCCAAATCAAAAGAGTCTTATCGGATCTCAACCGTCTCCCCATTGAGCCGAGTCGCCATTAACAAGCTCTCAAAACACGAGGGCTAGAAGACAACATTTCAAATCCCCTTATAATCTCGAAAATCTGACATATCCCTTTTTCGGAAGGAGATCCCTAATTGGGGGTAAAGGGCCAGGAAGGGCCAGTCGGACCCTCTTTTGATCTCGTGGACATATTGCTCGAGATAAAGATCACCAGTTTTCTGAGAGCCCTCCTCGCTCTCGCCCCGCCAGGCTGCTACATATTTTGGCACAACAATGTCACGCTTCGCCGGAGGGGTCGGAGACCTTTTCGGAAGAATCATGCGCTATATTCCGAGAGTGATCCCATATGGTCGAGAAGCACAATGAGGATGTACACTGCTGACTTAGTTGATTACTCGTTCTCCTTTTGTGGAAATTCACGCCTCGTTGGGCCAGTTGAACACGAAAAGGGCGTCAAACGGAAAATAAATTATTCCCCATTATCCCTGGACGGTTCACTTTTCCGAAATATAAAGGGTCAGAATATTATAGGGAAAAAGTGAATTAACTCAGCTAGACTGAATGGTTTCATGTAACAAAATGTAAAAATCATTCACCCCTAACGACCTTTACTATTTCTTTACTATTTCTGCTGAACAATTTTACTATAGTCTCCTGTATTAGTATTCTCATATAATTCAAAGAAACTGTTCACTGTACAGAGTTTCCTTTTGTCATAACCAGCAAGAATATAAAACGTTAAAAAATACGAACGGCTATTCACAATTTTGGAACCTATGGATTTAATACACAAAATTAAAAAGTGAGCTCATTTAGCATCACATCAGAAATGAATAGAGTATTCCACTTCTGCGTCTGTACCATGATACGCATGTTGCCATATTCAGTGTCGTTCCTATTTGCCGCTTTAGTGGTTCTGGGTTCGAATCCGGGCGTAGCCCTTGGAATTTTATTTTAGGCTTAAAGTATTGTATAGAGGTTTGATCATTAGTTAGCGACACCCAACGTTAGTTGGACGTTAAATTATTCTTTATGACAAGAATTTACTTTAATTATTCAACAATGGGTCTATGTGTTAATGTTACATGGTAATACATGTGGCATTGGCTTGAACTCACAATTGAATGTCCTAATTTGTTCAGGTTCCTCAGGTCTGCACAACACAATATCACTTTGCAACACGTTGAACTACATTTGTAGATTTTTCTGTTCAGAATTTCTATCACTAAAAAAAGACTCCATTTTCAAAGTTATTAAACAATATAATTTTCTTACCGAGATCGGGCCTGCTATGGTTAATACGATTTCTTAATTTTTCAAAGAATCCGTTTTAATTTTTAATGAAACTCGAAAAACCAAGGTAAAAGTAGGTTTCAGTTTTGATGAAAATGCATGGAATTAATGTTTAATTGACCATTAAACCGAATAAATCGTACACTTCATTATTATGGCGTGTGCGTTAGCTAAGTGATTGAGATGACAGATTCTCAACATCACCTTAACTCCCCCGGTAAAGACGTAAGTCTCGGAGATGGATGGCATCCTTTGAAAATGCAAATCCCCTCAACTAGGTCGATAACGTGCATCATCCCTCCTTTAACCCTGACATCTCGCATCAACTACACCATCAGGCTAAGTGGAGTGATTATTTAGCGTAGGTCCTCCTGTTTATTTACAGGCCTGTTATACGCTGATTCGATTTCTCAATTTTCCCAATAGAATCCGAATTAACCTTCTCATGTTTGTAACCAACGGCTTAGTTCCATTAGGGTATTGTGCTGTAAAAACAATGAAACTGGAGCTAATAGCGCTCCATGACAATAGAACAGGTCAACCATTGTTAAGCTGTCCCCTGCTAATTCCTCCACTGAGGATTTTCAACTTTTAAAAACCCTTCTTCTTTTGAACGGTAGGCAAATAGTTTTATATGAAAAATTATACTTCGAAATTCATTATTTTTGCCAATTAAAAATTAATCTTTTCGGGGATATTCTTTCGGAAAAATCGAAATGAACCGTGTTTTATTCCTAATCGGCTTCATTCCCGATCGTTGTTTAATAAATAAAAAATCTATAATTACTGTCAATTGAAAAATAAAACCGATTATGATTTATTTTCTGGTCGATAATTGTATCTTTATGAGAAGGTAGGAAAGTCTGTTTCTCCAGGAACTATTTCGTTCGGGTAACTATTTTTGGTCGAAAGGACGAAGGGACCCTGAAGATTGACAAAGTTTAATTTGAAAAGCGTAGTTTTGAGGGGGCGGCGACGATACGGGCCGGTTCGAGGGGGGCAGGAGTGGTTCTCATATTGTGCGGTACTGACCGGAAGGGCATACCAGACATTCCCTCTATCAAAGGGCCACCGAGGACCACTGCCCACAAATTGGACACTCTGACACTTATTACATTTCATTGGCGTTTTGTAACTCCGTGTCCCCCTTTTTGGTATACGTATCGAAATCACCATCTTTTATTTTTTTCCTCTGACGAAGAAACGTATAAACTGTTATTCGTAATGGCAAATTATTCCTTAATAGATTAGTTTTCTTCGACATATTCTCTTGTATTTATGCATATCGTCCTTTCAGTTTCATAATAGTTGAGAGTGTACGTTCTCAGATTTTTAGCAGATGAGTGCCTCCTAAGTTGAACGTAACATGTTAATATGCTCCAAAAAAATTTCTAATCCGTCTGATATGACAATTTAGTTATCTACGTGATAAAATATCTATGAATATGATGACTGTTCAATTGTAATTGCTATGTTGGATTTATTTTGGGATTTTCACTCAAAAAGTGACACCACTCGTTTCACTTACATTTATTTCACCGACTTTTCGAAGGTTTCCTAAGGAATTTCTGCATTTTTAACGTTTAAAAACTATTGGTTTTGATGGTATGCGCGTGTATTTTTATGTATGTACGTATGTATGTAGGTGTATTTTTAAACTAATTCGAGGTAACATCTACATCATACAAAAATTAAATGCCTGAAAAATCACAAGTGGAAGAAGTGTTGTACAAAACGGTCGAGCCGTGAGGCGAAATATAATTTTAATTTTTAAGTGTGAACCACGAAAAGGATTTATCCCAGTAAGGGTTTTTTTACTCCTAAATGTGTTGGTAATATAAAATCAAAAACTAAACGTATTTGTATGTTGTAGGCGTTTATCTTGTAAACAAATCTTGTGAGAAAGGAGGTACATCCCCCGAAACGTGAGTGGTGTCACATTTGACTGAAAATTCCAAAATAAACCCAACATGAGACCATTATATGATAAAACATTGGGATAACACCATTTTGAATTTTATATGTATGGTTCGGATGGAAAACAGGTTAAAACCTTAACGTTGGTTAATCCTCATCATTTGATTGTTTATCTGGTTTATCTAGTGGATATCAACGTCTTGTGGCTTTTATACATTTTCCACAAAGATGTGAACGACAAAGGAAATAATAAAAAGGAAAAAATTCTATTCCTTCTTTTTAGACATTCGTTTCTCTCGAACCGTTTAGCGGAAGAATTCAGCTTTCAAACCTTAAAACGAGGGAAAAAACCCAAACAACAAACATAGTTCTTCCGTTTACCTATTGATTCCGACACTCCGCAGCCGGTTGGCACGAGAATTAGGGTTATAAACTAAAACAGCGAAGAAATTGAAGAAAAAAACCATTTACACTGTTTGTCTATAGATTGGACCCTCCAGAGTGGTTACTGCAAGAATTAATCCTTTAAACTTTAAACTAAGAATTAATAATATTATTCAATTAGATTTCGACCCCCCCCCTAAATCCATTGGCTCAAGAATTGAGCTCGTAAATCTCACATAATGATTTCTATTTTTTTTTTTCTTAAGGATGTTCCTCCAGAGCGAGTCCATTAAACCTTGCAATAACCAAGAAAAACACGAAATATATTATTTTAAATCGTAACCCCCAA
Source organism: Cimex hemipterus (assembly GCA_039619505.1). Classification (NCBI taxonomy): domain Eukaryota; kingdom Metazoa; phylum Arthropoda; class Insecta; order Hemiptera; family Cimicidae; genus Cimex; species Cimex hemipterus. Next base: position 34,518,285 of record CM077099.1, read on the forward strand.
ATCGTTTGGTGCAAGAATTAAGTTTGTAAGCATCAAAATAAACGAGCAAAATGCAAAAACTAATACTTTCTAAATGTGGTAAATTAGATTATTCAAACGTAATAATATGTGGTGTTTGGTGACCGTTAGTTAATGTTTATTTGGAGATAGTGAGGTTTTAGAAAAACGTTTTCTTTATCGTGCCAACGTTTCGAGCTTTATTGAGATCATCTTCAGGGCCTGGAATTTATAAATACTGTTTATATTCAATTACTTATGGTTTTAAGTTGATTGAGATAGAAAAGTGAGTATGATGAGCGGGATTCGAACCCACGACCTTTGGCTTGGTTCGGCATTGTTCTACCACTTGAGCTATCACGTCTTCGATCCCCCGGGTACTACCTTCCCATCTCAACTTAACCTTTCGAATTATTCCTCCTTTCGCCTTTTGTTAATACAATTAATACCTTACATAAAGATAGATTATGTAGTTGGTATATAAATAATACCTATATGTAGAGAAAATAAAGCCAAATTGTTGAAGAATTAGACTACATAGAAATATTTGATGTGTGGAATGTGGTCAATGTTTTATGTGTTATATTATATGTTTTGTGTGATATGATGATATATGTCTATATGTTATCGATATTGGCGTAGCTGCGACTGAGTTTACACGTGCTGTTCTGTAACTGATGTTGGAGTTGTTATGTTTGTTTTGTTCTGTGTGTAATATTTTTGGATTTTTGACGTTGAAATTGTGTTAGTGTTCAGAATAGTCGGTAGCCAAAGTTGTAGAATTTGATTTGGGTTTTTTTTACACATAGATATGTTGCTTTACGACCTTATCCAGCTAATGGGCTAAGCTAATTCCGATGTAAGTTGCCAGACAGTTTGAGTGATTGATTTTGTAAATTACGTCCGATTTATTTGTTACTGGTGTGAGATCTTTAATTTTGGAAAAAAGTGCGCGAATCGTTTTATAGTTTCTGAAAGTGTTGAGTTGTAGTTGTTGAGTATCCTTTTGATTATGTATTTAGGTTAGTGATTGAGTTGTAGGATATGTCTGTATATCTGAATGTTCTCGTGGCGAAAAGATTCATGGGTTTGGGGTAATAATGAAGATGATGGTGTGAGGTAAAGCTTCCTCGCATTGTATAAATTCATTTTTTCACGTCCTACATTTATTTGTTAAATTCCTTTGTAAATCCCAGACCCTGAAGATGATCTCAATAAAGATCGAAACGTTAGCAAGATAAAGAAATTGTTTCTCTAAGTCAGCAAACCGCATCTCACGATCTCCAAATAAAAGAGATAATGTTCGTTTGCTTCATTCAGCCATCCTAGATTTGTTATGTTTATAATAACATTTAATAAATTAATACAGGTAATATTGGTATAAACATTATAAAATAAATAATCATATATTCCACTGTTAAATGTTTTCGTATTTGGAATGTGCGGTTCGTTTGTAAGAAGTTGCGTGCTTTTTTTAGTCTTGTTGTCTAAAAATAACAAGTAGGTTCAAAGAATAATCGATTTGTTAAGCTTGGGACACAGCAGGAGGAAATATATCACGCTGACACTTAACGATTTCGTTTTGTGAATTCCTTATCATGTCAAACGAGTTTGTTTAAGCCCAATGGAATTACGGCTTAAGAATGATAACTAGGGTTTAAAATGTGGTTCGAAGATACAGAACCAAGCGATAGCGGAGCCGAACTGAGGCGGGGATGACTCACCTCAGATAAGAATAATTAGCAGTCATCCCTTATCTCTACTGATGACTGATTGATGAACGCGCAAGACTGATGTCTCTTCACACCAGACAGGCAAATCATTGAGGACATTGGGAAGCAAAAACTATTGTCAGTCTCTTCGCGGGAGAAAAGATCGACCTCCAAGATTTGCGCCTCCTAATTACAATATACATTCATCTCCTTTACAAGGCGGTTAGAAAAATCTTCTCATAAATACAACAAATCTATAAAAAGATATAGTCAAAAAGTTCACAGGTCTGGAATAAAATAATAATAAACGTATTAAAACCCATTAACAGAAACTCGTTTCTCTATCGGTTTATCGGTGTTTTGCATATTCTAAGCTCCTGTACCATAACGGTATCGATTTTTCAAACCTGCAACTTCTCCCCTTCCAGTTTGATTATTGTAAAAAGCCTTTATTTGCATTTTATCGTGGCGTATAAACTTCGAGTAAATCTCTCGGAATGGAATACTAGGGCGGGCAATTTTTACATTTTTTTGCGATTCCCGCTTTAGATAAGCTTTTGATTAACTGTGGTTGTTTATGTTATTAAAAGGAAACATGTAATAATGATCCATTTAAAACATAAACTCAGCCGGACTACATTAATAGCATTTTCATAATACTTCTCAGACAACCAGGACAAATTATGTTTTTGCAAAATACGTATAACAAAATAGAAACTGACAAAAATACACCTCTAGATAAAGAACTAATTATACAGGGTCGATTCTGCACACATATGTCCTGAACCGGACAACTTATGACCGGCTCTAAAAAGGAAACAATAACTGAAAAGATTAAAACCCCTCAACGAACAAAAGATTCTCAAATCAAATCATCAATTCTGCTTTAGAACAAGACGCTCAACAATTGATAAATTTGGCACAATTACTGATATAGCAAAAAGAGAGTTGGAAAGTTCAAAGGAGAGACAGAGAAAATAAGAATAGAGAGTTCTTGATGAAGGGAGAAAAATTCATTTTTTGAGAGGATTTATGAGAACCTGTTCGACCGTGTTTCTGGACTTATTTCCTTGGATAAATTCAAACATGAAATCTTAATATATAACCTTAAACAAACCCCTTTCAACCCAGTACACTTTCTTTCGTCCAGCCTCTACAACAGAACCTATTCCGAGTAAAGCATGCAACGCCCAACTTTTAGAAAGGAAGGTGTTTCTTAGGGAATCGTCTTAGAACCTCGTCAGCCGAAAGAAAGGAATTGATGCATTTGTGAAAAAAAGTAAAATATCTTCGTTGTGAAAATTTCGAAACAAAATATTTAGAAAGGTTAATATCGCATATGTCGAAAAACATAGATCACGCCTCAAGGACATACAAGAATCGAAGTTTCGTGTCAGTGAAACCTGAATTTAGGTTTTTTCTAATGTAGAATAATGGCACGGCCCATAAAGCACATATTGTAAATGCCTACCTGAATGAGGTTTGAATTTGGTGCTTGGTGTGGCCACTAATACTCTAGAAGAATTCAAAACGAGTGTTTTTGGTGCAGAAGAATTCATCAGGATTTTACCAAACATCTTTTCCAAAGAATGGAAAGTCGTTAAAATGGCGTGATTCGTCCCATATGTGGAGATACTCAGTATTTAAGGGAATACATTTTTTTGGTTAAATTTTATTTTATTATATGTATTTATTTTGTGACCGTTTCTCAATAATTGTTTTGTTTTATGGGATTAGGTTTTTCTTTTAAAATGTACTATTTTTACAGAACAACTTTTTTTGGTATGCAAAATATGAAAAACCTAAATATATTCAAATTTAAGGGTAGTACGTTAATTTTGTCCATCAATGTAGCAATTTCCCGGAGCCATTAGCTATTTATAAATCCGGGCCGTTATTTTATAAACAATCTGATTTGAGCAGCGGCATACGAAGCAGCCCAATTATCCTACAAGCCTATTTGCCATGTAACCCGAGTCCACTACGACTGTACAAACAGAGCCAATAATGGGATGATCCCTGAACCGAGCACGTAAAATGACAGTTGGCCGCAACGCCGATTCCCCCTTCGGCTCTAAAATTGTAACTAGTTTAATATCCTTCCCTGTTTGCACATCTGCGGGTGAAACTAAAAAGCGAAAGTTCGAGGACGAGCCGAATCAAAGAATCCCAGCTCGGATACGGCTGTTTACAGTATAAACAAACAGAGAGTTAGTCCAATTATGTCGTTTATTAACAACGTAAAAAACTATTCTGAGCATTGTGGTTTCGGACAGGCGGTCAGTTCAGTCATGAAATTAAAACCAGCAGAGTGTAAACTGGATTAATTGACTTCGACAAATCATTATTTTGTCCGTTGATTTGCAAACTTCCGAATTATCATGAACTAATAGTATACCATTATATACCAAACTTTTTTTTTTAATTCTATGAAAAGAAGGCATATTTCTATTAATTTTAAAATTTTACTGGATGATAGGCTAAGTTATTTAATAATTGCCCCAACCCGCATATTTTCTCTAATTAACGAACAAACGTTGAATCGTAGATGGTAGACTAACTCACCCCTAACGCTAACTCCAAATCTAGCCCTTCCTAGCCTAATAGGTTCCAAACTTAACCCTATCTAATCAATCCTAACCCGATAACAGTCTAACCTTAAAATAAAAAAGACACGGTCAGCCGGATAATGATTGATTTCCTTTGATAAGATAAGGAGGATACCTGTTCTAACTCCCCACAATGTTGTTTGCAACTCATTGGTATCCGTGACAATGAAATAGCAGACGCGCTTGCAAAAACTGCTTCTAATACCCTCCAGCCAAGCTGCTACCATTCCATGGCTGACATACTAAAGAAGGTGTAGGAGGTGTAGGAGGAGGAGGAGGTAAAAAGCTATGGCATTGGGACATTTCCTTAAATGGGTAATTGACGAAATAATTCTTCCCGCCAAAAGCTTGAATTTTGAACACCGATTTGAACACTTCACACCTGTCTATTTTAGTGCAAAATTCTAAAAAATATTTTGTCCAAGACCTACACTATTTTTCGAATGTAAAGCCTAGTTACATTTATGTTGAAACTAACATAAACAAGGTAATTACGAATCATACATCAGGAATAGCTTATAAACAGGATTGATAAAACAAGCCAGAGCTGTTATTTACAGTTAATAGACCTGAAGGAAAGGACTGTTTTACGGATATGTTCAGCTGTTGGACCTGTGAAATAATAGTAACAGACGAGGACAAATGGGATGCATATTTAAAAAGTGGCAAACACGACAAAAGAAATTAAACATGTGGCTATGAGTATGGGAGGCGATGCTGTATGTTGGGGAGTGTCCGTAGCAGATGTGTTTATAGTGTGCAAACACTCCAAGACCGTATTAGCATTTCAAAGTGATATGGATAGTGGCGGCTCGCTCGATCCTCACTGGAGATAGCCTTTGTTCCCTCACATGACTGGACAATCCCAATATTGCCTCAACACTTTAATAGTCGGAGGGAGAATGGGGGCCCGACTTCCTTCGAGGAAAAGGGGTATTTTTATTGGAAAATCGCCTTTTAACCCTTTTATTCAATTTCGTCTGGACAATCAAATTATCGAAAATAGACACCGGGGTTGAATAAACACTTGGGTTATTTTTAAATGATGTTTGTCTGAGTTATCTTTAATTTTCAGTTACTATATGGGTAAAATGCAAAACTGGTTTACAACCAAATTATTTTATTTAATATTTGCCAATAAAAAATATAATAACTATAATGATTTTTAATTAATACATACGATTCAAAAATAATTATTTAGAGATCGTAAGACGCGGTCTAGTGTGATTTAGGTTTAGAAAATCATTTTCTTCATCACGAGCTCTAAATAATCATTACTTAACGGTCACTAAATATTACACAAGTCCAGAAAGTATGCATTTCTATTAAATATTTTTTATATGTTATTTACAAAAAAAAAGTAAAACGAAACAATCCTAAACACAATTATTATCCCGTTAATTTCTAATTTACAGAAAAGTAACAATAAATGAACGGAACAAAACAGAATTAACCGAAAAAAAATTAATTTCATCATAATTGATATTGGTTTTATATAATTTAGATTCTCTGGATTCGATTAGCCAAGAATTAAGCTCGCTTGTCAACTAGCGAGAAGAAATTTTTTTTTACAAAAAAAACTGTTATACTTTTCTACTCTACAATCAACTTTCTGATATATATCGGAATACCTATAGATTCAACTCTATTGAATGGATTAGCGCCGAAATTAAGCTCCCTAGTAAGTCATAAAATTAGCGCAACGTTTTTTTAACATTCGACGTATTTATACTTTTTTCTTAAACAATCGACCTTTTGATTGGTTTATGAAATACTCTCGCTCGTAGATTTCACGATAAGCGAGAAAAACGTTTTTTTCCCTTTGTATTGGTTTCCTTGATGTTTTACCAACCGGAGTCGATTGTCACAATGTTTAAACAGGCTTGCAAATCAAAACATTTGCCAGAAATAGACAAAAATAGTTCCACCAATATAAATGGTGTCCTTTTTAGATGGCCCGGCACATTTTCTCTTGAACCAATGACGCTATGAAAAAACAATAAATACGTGTTTAAAATTTTTTAATCTAGTTTCAAATATTAACTTTTTTTGGAGAAAAATTATACAGGGCGCCCCAGGCCCAGTTCAACATCAAAATTTCAAATACGACCCTATATACCCTGACAAATCATTGTAAGGATTTTTGCACTGAAAACAATGGTTCAATCGGAGTTTAAATTTGCCAAAAAATGATAAAGCTATGGGAAAAGTTTGAAAAAACGCATATCGTTTGTTTTGTTGATAGTTTGCTTCTTTGCTGAAGTAAACATTAATTGCTTTTATTATTTACATGCTATCATTGTTTGGCAATTCACATTATGAGGCAAATTTAATTCCAGGAAATAAATAAAATTTATATCAATTAATGGCATACTAAAACGTTGGAATTTTTGGACGTGGGCAGAGGAAAATCCTAGAATTTCGTGCTCTTGTCATCATCAGTTATTACGCATTATCAACGTTTTGTGCGGACTTCTCGGAAATAAATTGATTGGGCCTTATTTCTACGAATTTAATTTAAACGGTGCTCGGCTTCTCAATGTTTTAATGGAGGTTTTACCATACTATGAGATGATGTTCCTCTGCACAACAAGTACAAAGAATAATCCTCCGGCTTGATAGATGCCCCTCACACAATTCTTTGCAGTTGAGACGTCATTTAACTCGTCACTTCCAGGATAGGTGGATAAGACCTCGGTCACCCAATTTAATTCCACTTGACTATTTTCAGTATGCCCATTTAAAAAAATCAGTGTTTACGCCAATCTTAATCCAGCGAAGAACTGCGAGATAGATAATGCTTGTCAATCCATCTCCCCTGACTCTATCGTCCCAAGCCCCCGTGGAGAGTGTTAAAAAACAAATCTTTGCATCTTTACACAATGCAGGCAATTCGAACATGAAATGTGATTAATAAAAAGAAACCCAAATTCTAAAAATGGCACCCTGTGTAGTATTTCTTGTAAACTATAAAATGTCCTTTTGTGCCGAGTGGAGACAGAACGAAACTCGTTAACCTCAAAATAAGCGAGAAAAACCTACACCCCAAAAACGTTCTGATGATCAAAAACTTCAAAATAATGTAGAAAGAAACGAAAACAAAAGGAACCTAGTTTTCATAATTGTTACCTTCAGATTAGTCTCTCCTGAGCCGGCTGGCGTAATATTTAAGTCCATTAACCTAAAAATTTAATCTTCTGTCCCAATTGAACCAATGGAGATATTTATACTTCATATAGTGACAACTATGCCGATCATCCCAAGAGTCCGTTTTACAAAGGCATTTTATGTTTTTTTTTTACTTGTAAATTTGTTTTGTAATTGATTTATTAAATCAATATTTAAACGCCAGATGGTCATTGTTATACGTGATAGTACGTGTTTTGTCCATGTTTTGATAAAAACTGTTAATATACGTGGCAAATGAAAGTGCAGGAACGATTTCAAATATAAAAACGTAAACAGAAGTGAAAAAATTCAATTGCCAACGCTTTGTGCTTTACGCTAGAGCAGATCTGAAAGAATGAGTTCGCCCGGTTGGCCGAAAGAGGCGTAAATTTCAAATCTCAACTTCATAAAGTAGTCCAAACGCAATTTTGTTTACCCAGCGCACGAGTCAGATTAATACCCCACCCCCTGAATCTCCATCTCCCTTTCGGTCTCATTCAGAGGATTTCACGGACCAAGACACAGACATATTAATAACCCGACGGGGAAGTAACTAAACCCTAATTGTACTATTAGAGGGTGACTGATTCTATCTCCATGACAATGGGGTGACCATGCGGGGTCAAATGTATCGTATAATCCCCGGGTTCTCTTTTTAATCTTCACGTCCCACCCCCGTCCTTTTTCACCCCTCGGATTGTATAATAAGGCAGTTATACAGATTGTGGGGGAGTAACACTTACATATTTATGTACCATATTCTTAAATATTTCATCTGTCACTGTACCAGGAGGTGAGATTAACCGGATGGGGAAAATGCGACTATTGATTTTATTATCTATTGATTCTCTACAATTGAAAAATGAATAACGGATGATATTTATTTTTGCAATTTACACATCTTAGCAAACGTATAAGCCCTGCCTATAAACAAAGGTTGTTTGATAGCATCTCACTTCATATGAACAGCGAGGAGGAACGTTAAACTTTAAATTATCACTGCTCTGAATCCCTTATTTATAATTTTTGGAGGATCGTAGTATAATAAATGGTTTACGTTTTAATTGTCCCGAGGTATGGAATGTATTTACCAGAGGAAATGTATAGAACGAGAGGGCAGGTGGCGGAATATTGAAAAAAGGACACATAAACTCAGAGGCACAAAAATTTGCCACCTTTAATATTTTTATCATTTAGACAAACTTCCATTGATTAGCTTACAACAATATTTAGTCAATTTTAAAGAAATTAAACAAAGATAAAATCTCCTACTTGGTGTTTACAATTGAATTTTTGAAATAAATCTTTGAATATCTTTTTTATTGATTTTTTCTGTAAAACTTCTTTCTATGTTCCGGTGGTTTGATTTTTTTAAGTTGTACCATTTTTATGTTTCAATTTTGTTTGAGTGATGGTTTGATGCAGAGTCGACTCATCATAGCACTGTTGGAAGATGGGAGAAGTCAAGCGTACCTGGCCAGAGTGCTTAACATTCCCTGAAAAACTGTCCGAAGGGTTTTCTGTAGTTACTATGTTGCTGATGATGATACTGGAGGTTATTCAAGAAGGCATGTATCGTGTCGCCACCGTGTCACATCTCACAGAGATAGATTTAATTGTTTTGAATGTCTCCCTAATCGATATTCTACTTTTGTTGAGATCGACAAGCAGCTGTTTTCAACAACAACAACACACAGAATAGGTCGGTTAAATTTCGCGAGCAATCACATAAATTTATTTGAGCAAAATTGGACTAAATCTTGTTTACGGCGCCGTATAACCCCACAACATTTTCACTCCGGAGATGTAGGTGGTAGTGTTATGGTTCGGGCAGCACAAACTTGATCTTCATCGAGGTACCCTAACAGCAGCCCATTGAAGATGTATTATCAGAAGGTGTTCCTTATATGCCACTAATAGGGAACCGATTTTATTTTTATGCAAAACAATGCAAGGCCCCACACAGCTAGGACCGTTGGTTACTACTTGGAGGCTCATCAATTCAATGATTGGAGTGTCCTGCACGTAGTCCCGATTTAAACCCTATCGAGCACCTTTTGGTCGAGTTGTCAAAGAGGGTAAAAAAGACGCCCAGTGATGCCAAAGTTTTCGCAGTAATAAGAATAGCGCTGTTGGAGTAGTCTGATAACATTGCACAGCGCAACCTCATAAAGTCGATGCCACGTGGAATGCAATTGGTGAGCAATGCAAAAAGTGGACATATTCCGTGTTGAATTGAATAGTTTCTTAATTGTTTCCTTTGGTTAAATTGTCTACTCAGTTATTTATTTTCATTTTTTAATTATGTGGTTTATTTATTCAATTTTATTTTGTTTATTTAAACAAACGAGGGTGGCCACTTTTCTTTGCCTCCCAGTGTAGTAGTGGGGTTCGTGGAGTGTTGGAACCTAGAGTGCTCCACCTCCCTGCTTGAGCTTGGTCTGTTCATGGAAAACAATATGTTTAGGAATTTGAAAGTATGAATGCGAATATATGATTATGTTAAATCTAGCAATAGTTTGGAGCAGAAATGACCTGGCTTTCTTAGGACTCGCCCTTCGATAGATGTCATATTGGTTTCAAAAAGTTTTTTTTTATTTTATTTTTTTATTATTTTACGAAATGCAAGTACATGTAAGTATGGTTACAAAGGTAATTTTTCACGTTGAATTTGCTAGCGCTGTTGGAATTTTAATAAGTTAACCCCACGTAGTGATGTTCTTGTTTGCAAATGTGATGCCTCATATTTTAACAAATTTCTTAAGTCCTCTCTATTCTACAAAATAAACGACCAGAAACTAAAAAATGCATGTATTGAGATATTGAAGTAATATAATATTTGTATTCTTCTTGTAACTCGTTAAACAATAGAAAAATGTAAATTCAATTCGATTAAATATTATAATTTAATTATAGTAGATTCAAATCTAGACCAAAATTAATTAGAAAAATATTCTCAATTCATTCTAGAGATATTGAGTTTTTCATCATAATTCGATAATTTTATTTATTTATAATTGGCTAAAGCGAGGAAAAATTATGACTTAGTGGAATAAAGTAAGAAAATATAATTTGTGTTGATTTATTTAAACCTGGCTTAAACAATCATGTACACGATACATTAGAATTGTAGAGTTCGGATAGAAAATTTCATTATCTTCAGAACAACCTTTTTTCAAACATGTTGAGTGTCCTTTGTATAAAAAAATAAAGCCAAAAACTTTAATTTGGCACGATTCGTCCTGGAGATACTGACGTATTCCTTCGGAACTTGATTTCAATTTATCTTAGACTGAATGTTGTCCTTTAGAGCCAGATTTTTAAAAATAAATTAATTAAATTTTTATATTTTATTACAAATTAAACTTTTATATTTTATACAATTAAATTTTCAATGTCCCCCTTTTTTTTTTTAACTAGTTACACGATATATAGAAATTATAGAGTTTTGAAGGAATACGTCAATATCTGCGAATAAATTGTTTCAGTTTCTGTATCATTCTTTTGGAATGGAAACGACTCGTGGAATGTGTAAAATATAAGGCAGTTACTTGACATAAAAAACACGTTTGTTTTTATGAAAGTGCTAATAGAATCAGCAGATTCTACGCGAAAAATTACTTTTGGAACAATACTTAGTTTTACAATAAAATAAGCAGCATAGAATTAAAGGCCATGTCTTTTACAAAAAAATTCACATATTATCGTTAAACAATGTGTCATTTTATTATTTGAAGAGTATAGGAAGCGGTTGATACTGCTCCCGAGTTCAACATTGCTTTATTTCCAAGATTGTCCTTAGCAGCACAACTTTTTTTTTCCAACGTTGAAGTTGAAAAAAGTGTTCAGAAGACAGTGGAAGAGTCTGCATGAAAACGGGGATCGGGCCCCGCCCGGGGGTGTATTAGCATGCCGTGGTATTGGCCTCGATTCGCTTCGCCGAGAGAATTGTCTGTTTTTACGGCCGGGCTCCTACACAATATTGTCTCCAATAAAGCGGGAGATGTAACAGGATAAGCGATACGAAACATGCAATATAAACTTGATTAAAACAATGTGTGTGCAAGGGTGAGGAGAGCCGAAGAAAAACAACGGACTCCTCTTATATCCTTTTATAAGCGAAGGGCCCTGTTCAATATATTCCCTTCACGTATATATGAAGCATACCGTGCCTCAATCTAAAATGTTTATCTTGCTTTATTCAATCCCCTTTATTATATTAAACCCGACGTTCTTTCCTAACCCCATTTTCCTTTTCTAGTCGCCTATGTATGGTAAATCGCTAAGAGGGAAAACTGGCCCCTAAAAACCGTCTACCTCAAAAACTACATATAAAGGAACGGTAGTAAACAGGGGTTATTTTCTTACATGTGCATTTTATACAGCGACCGGGTCTAGGAAAGGAGAATAAAAATGTATGAACTGAATAAAAGAAAAAAGCCCTCCAATAGGCTGAATAAAATACGTACTTGTCTATAATTTGATAAAACGTTTGATTTTTCATCTAGTAGTTCGTCATATTAATTCTAATTCTATATATTACAATCTCGTTTACCATCATAACTCTAGAATGTATAAAAGACAAAAACGACGGAAGAAATATGAGAAAAATAAAATGGCAGAGAAACTTATAATGTGGATCGGCGAGCTTCTCACCTGGGTGACACATCGTACAAGACTTGGACACGTCGCTGTTCCATCCACTATTAAAGTGTGCAAGAAAAAGTTAATGCTTCCTTTTAATCACGGCCGGGTTTAATATTGGTTTTACATGGAAGACCTTCCAGTGAATGAAATGGGGACGGAGCTATATCGGTGTATGGCCTGTATCACCCTCTGAGTTTTACTTTGTATAACTGCGCTAGATCTGTATCTCAATAGAATTAAATTTGGGATTTCATACTTACAATGTCTTCCGAAAGTATTTGTAAACGTTAAAAAATTAAAACAGAAAAACTGGATAAGTGAGCAAAGCCTTTCCAAAAGGACATAGATATATAGACAATTATTCCGGGACAAAGTACAATTCTCAAATGAGATGAAATTTGTTTGTTTTGTATATAAAGTATATTGTATAAAGCAAAACACACATAGATCAGAAACAAGATCATAGTCTGCTTAGCATTCAACGCAGATACTTGACATTCATCGGAGTAATAAGGAATTAGCCCCTCCATTCTTGCTAATAAATACATTCATTCCAATAGATAACACATATAATACACATAAAGGTACAAAACATTATATACAGCAAAAAATATTTGTGGCACTGAGCTGTAGGATCATCCTGACCCATATGGCTGCGCATAGATAATGACGGATTGCTTACTTCTTTCTTTGAAAATGTCGTTTTTATTTTTTTTTTCCAATCTGTTATTACGTACTCTACCATAGTTTTCCATACAATAAGTACAAACGTGAATTCACTCACATTTGGAGGTGTCCTTGTGTGATCTTGGTATAACCCATGCCAACCTGGCAACTATAGTGTTTACTCGTTTAGACCAAACCTCTGTAGACCAGGGACTGAAGACTTTTTTTTAAATTTTAATAATTTAGGCTATTTCTTTTGATATCATTTCAGTTCGTTACAAATTTCAATAATCCCATGCTTAAACAGTAACCTCTCAAAACGTTTTCCCAGAGTTGCCGGAGTACCGCGAGGCTCCACATTAGGTCGACCCTCTTCCTATTATTTATAAACACCTTTCCTTAGTTGCAAAATTATAAATTTCCAGTATATGCGGGTGACCGCGATATATATAACTCATGATCTGCCTGAAGCCAGATACTATTGTTCGTAGGGTGAATGAGGCTATAAAGTAGGTAAAGAGGTTCTATAAACGCTAAGTACACAACTGAATGCGTATTTTTAGGAAACGGCACACATTTCTAGCAGATAAAGTTATGATAAACAATTGACGAATAGAGTGGTCCAAAGAATAAATACCTTTAACTCTGGACTTATTCTCACTGATGTTTGATAGCTACGGTATGAACATAAAAAATAAACTACTCATATACAATCAAATTGTATGGTTCGCCTTAGAGTATATTGAATATTGAAAAAATCCAGGAAATGCAAAATAAATTCTTAAGGTATTCACCTAGATGCACTAAAATCGCCCGTCTACAAGGCGAAGCGGGAAAAAGCTGTAAATGATGTAATAAACGTAGCACTAAAAATATTTTTTAAAGTATGGAATTTAATATTTAAACCTCTAGTTTGTTATTGTACATATGCCTAGTTTTGCTCTTAACTTTTTTATGATATTAATTAACATGTTGATCAGTAATCAATCCATAACTTGCCTGATAGCTAAAACCTAATTTAAATTAAGCCAAAATACCTATGCACCTAACCGAATGTCGCATTTTTCTTTCACTTGGTGCTGAAATGTACTAGCTGGTTAACCGTGCTATACTATCTTGATAGAGAAGACAGCTCTATCTCCCTGAGTATACGGGCCCCGCTAGCGTCAAAACTACCGGATCCACTCCAGCCGCAATTTCGTTTAAAGTGGAATTTCTAACCACACCCTTGAGGAACGTTGCATTCAGTAAAGGAGGCGTGCTACTGGTCTTGGAATTGGAACACTCTCACGCTAAGTTGGTTTTCCCTCATCTTTGCAGGCAATATCAGGCCCCTAACCCCTCCGTGCCACTGATCTGGCACATGCCGTCTGCGTATGGCTCAAAACCCCTTTATGTATTTGAGGGACGCTGTCTTACTTCGTCCGATCTTCCATATGTGGAGACCATGCGCGCAGAGACACACGAATACAGCTTGTGCTTTACTTCCCGCAGGCCCAGTGAAATGGATTGAGAATTCCCAAGAACCCAAGCGTCTCCATTTCAGGCTGCACTTAGCGTCTCTCATTCAATGTCCGTTGATACTTAATATTGAGGTACGTCTGTGTCGTTAAAATGATCGTTCAGGCGCGAATAAATATTGATACACAGATAAGATAATAAAAATGATAAAATCGCTAAAGCTCACATGACAGATCAAAATAGACACGATGGACAGAAAAGAGAGATATAAAGTATAATTCCGTACCTCGTGAAAGCTTAAACAAGAATTATTAATGTCGATTTAATTAATTTAATACGTCCATGATTTACTAAACCGTGATATAGTGCGTTTAGCTTCATTTATAAACTGTAGAAAGTGGATAATGTTCCCCAGGGATGCGTGTAGTAAACGCCAATAACTTTAAATGGAATCGCAATTACATTATTTTAAACGTAAGGCAAACAAACGCTGAGGGAAATGTCTGGTAAATTTCCATAATAATGCCGGTTAGGAAAGGCAATCTGACTAATGGCAAGAACTAAGTCGGCATTATGATATAAACGAGGCGGAGAAGGAAAGGGGGGCGAGTTGACGAGACGAAGAGGAAGCGACGGGTGCCCGGAGGGAGGAGCGAGAGAGATTGCTTTTGATATGGTAATCCGACGGTAGCTGGCACATAACTTGGCGGTAATCAAGAGCTCGAGCATGAATATTTAAGAGCTAATTGAGGGAGAGAGAGACGGGTAGTGGAAGGACGAGGATGGGCGAAGGGTGGTTAATGAGCAACTCTCTAATCTAGCCTCGATGTTTGCTACGGAGCTACACTCAAAGCCATAGCCAATTTCCTGTGAGGGCAACCTCCCTTGCGACATCCACCTTCGTCTTATCATACACAGCTACCATTAAACATGGCGCCAAAGACCAATTCAACATCCCCCTCTGATACCCTAATCCATTGATCTTACAACTCCCTTCATCCGTACCTTTTACGTTGAAATCAAATTTTGGGAAAGCGTTAAACAGCTTTAGTTTGCAACTCGAAACTTTTGGTATTAATTCAATGAATTGTAATAATTTTAGAAAAAGCTTTTCCAGATTTTTTTAATAATTTGGTTGCCTTTTATCACTGGCTGGTTGATAAAAAATACAAGTTAACATTTTGCCAATTTTCTTTGTCGATAAGAAGTGTTACTATTATTTTATTTACGAGGGTTCGTAACCAGAGAGGTTATATCAACTTTCGGGGTGCCGGTGCTGTTGAAAAAAAAAAGGTGGCCACCGACGCCCCCATAAAATTTGTGATGTGATGTAATTAACATGGGGAATTCCATTATGAAAGCTGAAAGACTTATTTTTTGGAGTTCTTAAATTTTGTTAAAATATTTCAACCCTAGTTTGTTCTATGATTGTAATGCCAAGAGCAATATTATGTAAAATGTGAGGGAGATAGATAGTAAATATACATAGATTGATTGACATATATTGATAGAAGCGATATATAAGAATAGGTAGATTCAGATATATAGATATACGTACACGAAGAAAAAATATTGTGACAGATGGAGATAGAATCAGAGGGAGACACATAGATAAATTGCGATTTCCAATAGGTGTAGATTGAGATAGGATATATCCTGTAGGATATATAGGATATAAGAGATAGGATATAGAAACAGATAGGTACAGACAAGTGTAAATATATAACTAGATAGAGATGGAAGTAGATAGGTACAAATGGAGCTAGATATATAAGAATAGACAAATTTATAGATATAAAGAAGATGAACATAGAGATAGAAGTAGATAGAAAATAAAAAAGTGAGGGAAATGACGGAAGATGAAGATAGATGGAGAGAGATAAGGTTAGAAAGACACAGAGATTTATATAAAAATAGATAACACGAGATAGATGAAGAAAAATAATTGGATATAGATCGTGGCTTGCATATAGAAATAAATGGATATAGGTAAAAATACGTGGGGATAAATAGATGAAGATAAATGTGGATTGATAGAAGATAAAGTTAAGTAAATGGATATGATAGGTAGAAATAGGTGTAGACAGTAGAGGTAGATGAAAATAGAGATAGATAAATAAAGATAGACAAATAGGAATATATAGATAAGAATAGATGAATCTAGATAGATAAAGATAGACAGATAGAGATGGACGGATCGAGAGAGATAGAGATAGGTGGGGATAAATATATAGAGATAGAAGGAGATAGATAATGGAAAAGTGAGAGAAATGAAGAGAGATGGAGATAGTTGTAGAGCGATCAGGATAAAAAAAAACAGATAATATATATAAATTAGATAGTATGAGATAGATGGAGAAAGATAGGTAGACATACATGGTGACATACAGGAAAAAGTAGACTGAGATAAATAGATAGAAATAGGATTGATAAAAATTTGGATTGATAGAAGATGACGATTATTTGGAGATCGTGAGATGCGGTTTGGTGTGACGTAGATTTTACAAAAACGTTTTCTTTATCATGCCAGCGTTTCGATCTTTATTGATGTCATCTATAGGGTCTGAGATTTATAAGCATGGTTCAAATTTTACAAATACATGTAAGATGTGGGGAAAAATTGGTTTATACAATGCTAGGAAATAATAGAACGAAAAGAAATGAATTTATGCAATGTTAGAAAATTTTAGATTTGGAAAAATGAATTTAAACAATGATAGAAAATGTTTTGATTATTAATGAAGTTTTTAATCAGACAATTCTGTAGCATTGTGTAAATTCATTTTTTTAATCTAAAATTTTCTAGCATTGTATAAATTGGTTTGTTCCACATCCTACATGTATGTGTAAAATTTAAACAATGTTTATAAATCTCAGGCCCTGAAGATGATCTCAATGAAGATCGAAACGTTGGCACGATAAAGAAAATGTTTTTCTAGACCTACGTCACACCAGACTGCATCTCGCGATCTCGGAACAATCATTGACTAACGGTCACTAAACACCACGCATAGAAGATAAAATTAAGTAAATGGAGATTGATAGTGGTAGAGATAGACAAAGGTAGATGAAGATAAATAAAGATTTTCTCTCTAGATAGAACACAATAGCTAAATAAGAATGGATAAAATGATATACATATATATAGATGGATAGATAGATAGATAGATAGACAGAGATAAATAAATATGAAGGGATGTAGGGAAATTAGAGATAGATAAAGTGATTAGAGATAAATAGATAGAGATAGATAGCAGATAAAGTTAGGGAAATAGAGATAGATGTTTATAGAAATAAATAGATGCGAATAAAAAGGTAGAGATAGATGCAGATAAATACATTTAGATAGAGTAGACGGAGATACACTGAGAGGGAAAAAAGTGTCGACCCATTCAATTCATTATGAGGTATATCCACTTGTATGTTAATTACCTATTACTGTAATATCAAAAACATGTTTAGATTATGTATTTAAGATTCTTTGGAAAATTATGGGGTTACCGTTTCAAATTTTTGTTGTAGCACATCGTTTTAGAATGGAATGGAAAAAGTGAGGGGTCGCATTGAAATAGTCACCCTGTATACAACATGAACCAAATCAGTAAGTGAACAAGCAAAAATATTCTGTCAAATTACCAGTTTTGTCCGTTTGTGATTCACGTATCAAACCAGACCAAAGGGTACGTAAAATAACGAGTTCCCTTACAGCAAAGTGTTAATTCATGCAGGGAGATCCGTAATCTGATGAACTGCTCTGAACAGTTCAATCAGAACTAATCTTCTCTGGCCTGAAAATCCGCGTAGTTTAATTGAATTTATACAATTTGTTTCTTTTGAATGTCGAAGCGAAAAAATGAACTCTTACATTATAAAAAAAATTTACGGTCATAATTATTAATTAATTTTGTTTGTTTATTTGGGTAACCTACTTATTTTTTTAGCAGCTGACGAGAAAAAGGAAGATGACTTCCAGGTCGTGCTGTAGACCAACAAGTAAATCCGATACATCGAACTAAAAAAAAAGCAAATTTAACTTCCTATTAACTTACTGTTATTAAAATATTCCAACGAAATTTTTCCAATTTGATTTTTAATTAATGTATTATCATTGTTTATAATTGCTGCAATCAGAATCTAACTAAATAATAACATGAAAGTTTCTCCCTTTCTTCGTAACTGTTGTCGTCCTTCTTTTTTCGGTTTACATATGAAAAAGAAAATTTTTGTCCTTACAACTACATGATTAAAATTTGGTTGTACAAAAACATAATTTACATCTAGGCAAGATAGATCAAGTGGTAGAACAGTGTTGTACGTAGCAGAAGATAGTGGGTTCGAATCACGCTTGTGACATTGACTTTTTTTATCTCAACTAAAAACCTTAATTACTGTAAATAAGTTTCTTTACAGCGAATTTAAGGTACTTTCTGGCGGCACAAACAAAATTTTTCTACGGTCAGTAATTCTGAAGTTTATAAGCAATTTAGTGGACTTAGTCGAAAAGTTACAAACCCAAAACCTGAAATTACTTCTTTCAGTTTATACCATATAATACATGTATACATGTGTAGCTGAATATACATGTAATATTATTTTTAGTTTAAATTCCAGAAAATAGTTTACCAAAATAGTACAGAATCATCATGCAAGGTTGAAACACGGGAAATTATTTTAGTCAAAGAGCAAGTATTTGTTTGGCACATAGAGAAAGTGCGTTCCACGTAACTGACATTCAAGGATGCAATTGGCTACGTATAGAGAAACTTTGAGTAGTTACATGTAGTACTTAAATTATTTTGTACCTTTTGTACCTTACTGGGTGAACGAATGTATTTATAAGCGTGAAAGTGTAGTGATATACCTTGGAGCCCAACCTCGGCGGCCGGAAAAATAAGACCTAAAGCCAACCCGAAGAGGTTTATTATGGAACCCTTCATTTTTCTTCAATATATAACAAAATTAAAATATCAATAAAATAAAATTTATCTGTATGTAAGCAGTAGCTTGGGAAAAACTGGAAAATAAATCTAAACCTGACCTGATTTCTTCTTCTATCTTATTTATTTAGACATCGTTAGATTTCAGAAAAACATTTTCTTTATCGTGCCGACGTTTCAATCTTTATTGAAATCATCTTCAGGGCCTGGGACTTACAAACATTGTTTACATTTAGGCTATGAAAACGTAAATTTATACAATTCAAAATATATTTTTTATATATTCAATCAAAGTATTTCAATTCACTCAAAGTGTTTGTCTTCTGTGTAATTGTGCCATTCTTACGTGTTGTGTCGAGAGTGCCAGGAGATTTTGTTATTTTGTGTTTATATATGTTGGATTTTGAAACCTACATTACTCAATACCGCATCTCACGAATTCTAAATAAATATGGATTAATGGCCACTAATTACCACCACACACGTCTATTTTATATTGAATACTCCTTTCTGAGAAATGACATTGTAAATTGAGAATGAATCCTATCTCTTTTACCACAAAAGATGTCCTTTTACACAAGCTCTGAAAAGAGAGTCTTTCGCCTGGACATGCCTCAATCACGTATTTCATATCAGGAATGATTATTCAAAATTTCCCCATTTATTGTGTCAATTTAATTGCTTTTTTCAAATTAATTTTTTGACGTCCATTTTATCTCAAATTTCGACAAGATAAAATTAAATATACATAAAAATATTAAAGGAAATTGACTTAATTAATATAATAATCATTAGTCATTTATTATTTGGAGACCGTGAGATGCGGTCTAGTGTAACGTAGGGTTTAGAAAAATATTTTCTATAACGTACCAACGTTTCGATCTTTATTGAGATCATCTTCAGTTCCTGGGATTCATAAACATTGTTTAAATTATACCAATACATGGATGTAGAAAAATGAATTTATACAAGGTTAGAAATTTTAGACTCAATCAAGGTATTTGTACTCACTCAAAGTGTTTGTTTTCTGAGTAATTGTGTCATTCTCGTGTTGAGAGTGCCAGTGAGATAACTACAGCGTCAATTACTACGGTAATATCATCAATCAAATTCAATATAGATAAGATCCGTTTATCATCATCACATCACGCATCATTCCACGCATAAAATATTTCCATATAGTCTATTCTTCAACAATTTGGCTTCCCTCTCCCCAATTAACATTCTGTGTAATCCTGAAAGGGTAATTAGGGTACCCATGTTTTTCCCATTGTCGTCTCCTTTCACTTCAAAGTAGCCGACTGACTCCTCATATACAAATGCCTTTCTAGCCCTTCAGAATCCAACGTATATAAACATAAAACATCAATATCTGGCACCCTCAACACGACACGCAAGAATGGCACATCCACACAGAAAACAAACAATTTGAGTCAGTACAAAAACGTTGATTAATTCTAAAAATTTTAGCATAGTATATTTTTTCCTCGTCCTAGATGTATTTGTATAATTTAAACAATGTTTATAAATCCCAGGCCCTGAAGATGATCTCAATAAAGATCGAAACGTTGTCACGATAAAGAAACTGTTTTTCTAAAACATCCCTAAATAATCGGTAACTTACGGCCACCACACATTAATTAAATTAGTTATTGGTCATAAGTTGTAGTAGTTTTTATGTAGGTACCGAAAAATAAAATAATTTTTGGAATAACTTTTCCTAAGGGACATTACGTATATGCACGTGTATTAGTACATGACTGTGTGAAGCATTGCTTGTTATGTTTAATCCTTCAGCCTTCACACGCGCTCTTCACATTAGACTTATTTCAAATCGTTTTGTTTAATTGGTACCTAGTTAAAACCTAGACGCATATGTTATCCGAACGAGAAAAAAATCTCTACGCCAAAGAGTCGCGTGCATAGCAGCTCCGGATCATGATTAAAGCCAGCATTGCATTTAGTTAAACGGTTAAGGAAAGTGAGAGGAACGGACATTTGTTGGGTGGTCAGTACCACCTGCGACTCTCGCTCTTCTTCCGGCTGTCTTTAATCTCAAATCAATACATTTCTCCGATAGGCGAATTCATTTATTCGCATCTGCTCTTTCTATATCAAAAAATATTGGACGTTATAAAGGAAAAAGGAAAAGTGAATGAGTTCAAAATTCTTTCGAACGGTCGTGCGGTGTTAATTAAATTGAAAATCAAACCTTGTTCTCTCTTTGTTTAGAATCATGTTTATTTTCGAGTTCTCGCAGGATTTTAAATTACTCAACGGCGGTTAATTTAATACTAATCAGCTTCTGTTTTTCAAAAACAATTGGGATTGCCAATTAAACACTTAAATGAATTATCATTTAAATTGGGTTTTGCAAGGAATTCAAACTGAAAGGTTAAACCGTATCATTATTTTCACGGCTTGTTTGATTCACTCACAACAGATAAATTGAAAAAAAAAGAGAGAAAAAGAACTTACCTCAAAGAACAGAAACGGGAAGAACATTTTAACGGAATAGAGGGAATTGTTCTAACAAAGTTCCATCGCCCGTGTAAAAACCTTCGTGTATTTAACTCTCGGTAATTAAAGTATTTATTGCACCAATAAAAAGACTGAATCTCCTCAGTCGTTTTTTACAGCTTATAAAAAAAGAGAGGCGAAGTGGCGTAAGATCGATTCCGTTTTAAAACTAATCCCTCGGGACGAGTTTTATATCGTTCTAACTCTACTTCGGCACGGGGGGAGCGCGTTTCAATTCAAAAAATGTCCGTAATCCTAAACAGAGGTAATTACGTCGAAGGAATAGCTCGTAAAATGACGATACATTGTCATAATACAAACCGTTAGAATTTTATATGGAGACCAGCGTTGATTTTAAGAGATGAAAACCGTCTCAAAATGAACATCCGCCTTTTCGATTATAAAACTAATACGATTACTGCATTCAAAATAGGGACATTGATTTTTTCCAACTCACCCCAAATATTGAATTGAAGCCTGTTCCAACGATCCTAGCTGTGTTGGGCTTTGCATTCCTGCATGAAAATAAAGCCATGTTCTTCTGATAACACAGCTTCAATGTATCATGAAGAAGATCAAGTTTGGGCGACCTTCCATAAAATGGCTCCCCTAACCTTCATAGCTTCCCCAGACTAAAAATGTTGCGGTAATAAATCGGTCGATTGTTTTTCTCCGAACCCTCTCATGGCCGTTAGGGGACCTCAAACAAATTCTAGAATTCTTCGGACAACAAAATTTTAGTCCAGCCTTACTCAGAGCAATTGATGTGATTTTATGGGAAACTTAACCGAACTGTTCTGTGTTATATCAGAAGTTATTGAACAGCGGCAGGCCTTCTCCCATGTAATCCAGCTTCCCACATAAAATTGACTTCTTCCATCTTCCAACAATGCTATAATTCTAGCCGAATCTGTATCACATAAAACCATCATTCAAACAAATTTGAAACTTAAAAATGTTACAACTTAAAAATCCACTATTCCGTTAAATGGGACTATATATTGTTGTACAATAATCAATAAGGGAAGTGTCTCAGAGATAAATGAAACTAATAAGGGTTGCAAATTGTTTTGCCTCTCAGAGTATATATATATATATATATATATAAATGTAAATGTAAATGTTTTAAATACATTTAGAAACTGCGTAGTAGCGGGGTATTACAGCCAAGAAAAAAATTTCACTCCTCACAATTTTGACCAACATTTCAAACGTTATGAGACCTATTTCAAGGTACAAACCGTTCTGAATTTTAGTGAATTCACATCTTAAGGAAAATTGAGAATAAAATTATTTAAAATTGTATAATATATTCACAGATAGTTCAGGTAAAATTGATACTGACTATACTTTGTATGATCCTCAACTTTCTCACTGAGATACTTTCTGTTGGTGCTGCAATGCTGTAGTTCTCGCAGACTCCAATTTTGAATTAGAATCGTTACAAAATTTCTATTTCTCGAAAATCACAAATTACATTTTTATTCAGATAATTGACGCCTAAACCGATGGTAAAAGTCAAAAATTTTCCGTCTACGTTCTTTGGAATTAAAGGGCACTCGGAGATTTGGCATAACAAAACTGTCAATAGATTAGCGAAATATGCACTACAATAAATAATGGAAGATTCTTTTGTATCGATCACCGATGCCTATGGATATTTTCAATCCTAAATTCTTCTTGAATGGCATTTATACTAGACGGTTCAATTTATTAATCTCTGCATAAACAGAATGAAGGAGTTAATTGTAGCAAAATAAATAGTTCTAGTATCACACTGATCCGACCTAATCACGGCTTTTTTATTCAATGGTTCTGCCGATCATTCTTGCACAAAATAATATTGCAATCGCATCATCTGGAATTGCAGCAATTCTTTCTGATGGTTGAGGAACGGCATGTTTAAAAGCACCACATTTGTGAAGACATGTTTAAAAAATTCTGCGATACAATTATTGTATATTGAAGGAAATGGGAAAATTAAAATTGAAGAAAAAGCAAGCTGCAATAAATTACCAAACGATTTTTACATTATCACTCACTGACAAGAAATATTGGTTCGATGCGTATTTCAAAATATCAAATACAAGTACAAAAGTCATTTATGATTAAGTGAGCGTGCTGAAAAAAAATGTGAATGGAAATTTCATTAACATCAGCAGTCAACATATGTTACCAGGAGAACCAACTAACTCTAAATCGATACTGTCATAGATCTATATGAAAAAGAAAACTAAACTAGCCGACTGGATTATTAAATACACTCGATTTATCTGGACTACCACCACATCATTAATGTGATGGTGTTCTTATCATTCTTCTTAGACGATTGACCCACCACATTCTAATTTTTGGTTTTAAAAAACACTAGATCTTTCAAAAACTGCTAAATTTAAAATTTGAAAAAAAAAAACAATTGAACTCAGTTGGAAAAAATCAAGATAAAGCTTGGCCAATTTCATAGCAACTTTGGCGCTTAACAAGCTTTCTAGCAATAGACCCATTTCGATAATTATAATTAATTATCGTGTAACCAAGGGGGGGGGCTTAATTTATTAATTCAACTTTCTTTCCTGAGCAAAATTTAGTTCCTCATTTTAATTTAATAAAAAAGCACATAAAGAAAGGAAAACCCATAAAAAAATAATTTAAACATAGCACAAAACTCGAACAAAATTTTTCACACACTAAACAAGACAAAACAAAAAATGAAACAACAATACATAAGTTGTAAAACTAAACTTTAACTTAAAAAACGAAAGGGAGAGAGATATAAACAGGTGAAATGCCAAAATTAAAAATAGACGTTATAGTTTTGTTTTAAAAAATTAATTAATTAATTTTTAAAAAAATGAAAATTTGATCTCATGTTATATTTATTTTTTCTGAATAGAATTTGCCTTGCATGTTAAATTCTTCGTGAAATTTTAGATTTTTGTAATTAGAAATAGACGTTTTAACCTAATGCGGCCAATTTTGGTTCATTTCTTGCTATAGTGTATATAGAGAATTTTTTTTTCAAAGAATGCGTATTAATAAATTCCACGACTCTAGTGGGAGGATCAATAAGCGGAACAAATATAAGGAATTGAAGGGGGAGAGTTGTTTTGAGTATTGAGATGGGGGTGATATTGGGTTGATGTTACTGTTTTGGGGGTGAGGGGGGTGGCAATATCATTCAGAAACAATACAGGGTTCGCCTCTTCCCCATGGATTGATGGGAGAACAGCCAATATACTACACATTTATTATATAGCTACAACAGCTCGGGTTGGTAAATGGCGGACGGGGCCTGTATATTGCGGCATTGAATTCACATTTGTTTCCCCCCGCCGAGTACGACGTGCACTGGGAAACACACAACACGGAAAAATGTCGGCCGATCAACTCCCCTGGATAAATTCCCCTGGGGGTTGAGAAAATTGGCTTCTCAGTTGAGGGATATAACATGGGATGTGAAGGCAAAAGAAAGAAGTGGCTAGGTTTGAAGGGAGAGGAGAAATTGGTCCTACGTGTCTTCTCCAAAAGGATGACAGATTTCCGATTTAAAAAGAAATAATAAAAATCGCTCAACAAATATTTGTATATTGAAAAAGACGATGGTAAGTATTTGACTTACGTAACTGGGTCGTACGGCTATTTTATAATTTCCGTTTAAAATATCATTAATTTTCTTCAATTCAATCGATCTGGTCTTTTTTTTTTAATTTTCTCTTGCAAGACATCGTACTTTTGTACATACCACGGAGTTTTAATTATTCATTTTGCATCGAAAAAACCACCCTACAATTTTAGAAGAATTAATTTTCACTTGAGGCATTTTTTTAGTTATACTAGGTTGATATTGTGAAACGAATGAGACTGATTTATGTACCAAATAAGACCTCTATTTCCAGTTTTCCACATCCGTTAGAAAAAAAAATTTTTTTGGAAAAGCAAATCTCTGCTGAATGTTTTAAAAATAGGGGTCTGTAGATACTGATTATTGAATTCTACTGTTCTATTTACTTAACTGAAATATTAGGCTCTTGCTTTTCTTTTCCTCTCACGTTCTCAGTTGTCTCGTTTATTTTAATTTTTTTAATAATCAAAACATTTTCAATATTTTTAAAACAAAAATATTTACATTAATTTTCAAATTTGAAAAAAAAAATGCGGAATAAAATTTGAACCATTGTACAGCAGAAGCTTACCATTCACCAAGCTAAAAAAAAATCCGCAATTACAATAAAATCCAGGCTCTAGTTATGGCTAATGAATATATAATTTCAATTTTTGTAGTGAATAAATATATATTTCTTCTTCGATTGTTAATTATCAGATCGAAAAATTAAAAAATCGACAAAATTTTTATTTCAATTCTTTTGAACAGTACACTCACGTTATCCACGTTATATTTCACTTTTTTAATAAGGAGACGACAATGTAGCAATTGTAAAGTTTATTTCACTCAGAAAAACAATATGTATGTACATAAATCAAAAGCAACTTAGCACGGAATCGAACAAATGAAAAACATTATTAGGGACGTGTACAGATTAGTGACCGTTAATTGATAATTATCCAGATGTCGTGAGATGCGGTCTGGTGTGATGTAGGTTTCAGAAAAACATTTTCTTTTCGTTCCATCGTGTCGATCTTTTATTCAAATCATCTTCAGGGCCTGGGATTTACAATCATTGTTTATATTTAAAAAATACAGTTAGGATGTAGAAAAGTGAATTTATACAATGCAAAATATACTTTATATTCAACATATAATGTTTTAATATTAATATTATTAATATTGTCCATATTTTGGTCGACTGCCCCACTTTACAACCCTTTAACGAAAGGCTCAACCTTTCGATAGATTTACAGGAGTTACTGGGTCCCCAGTGTTTCTTTCGAAGAGCACTTTTCAGTTTTCTCAAATATATTGGAATTTATAACGAGACTTAGGCCTTTTTCCAAATTATTTTACCATCTAATGCTTGCTAATGTCTGCGTAAGAGTTGTGCGTGCATGATTTCTTTTTTCAGAAGTTTTTGTGGCTGCCAGAGCGGAAAAATAAAATAAAACGGAAGACAATAAAAATTGCGGGGTAATGCACTGCAATGCCCAATATCGCAATTTAAATAAGGAAAATAGCTCCTTCAAAAAAAAATGTTATTGTGTTTTGTTTCTTATTATTGTTATGGACAATCATACTTGAATGGAAGAATAAAAGGATAAAGATGAGCCTATAATCACGCTGAGACTGTTGCTCGTATGATCCATTATTATTACTATTATTATTAGCCATACAAGCCTATGGGGAAATTTTAAATTATGGAAAAAACTTTAAAAACTTTTAATTAAAAAAAAAAGAAACCATTAAATTTTATAATTTTATTAAATTTAATGTAACTTGGCCTTCCGAATTAAGAATTTGAAAAATAAAATCAAAGCTTGGATGGCAATAGGATAAATTAGGTAACGAGTAAATGTTTGGAGTCAGAGCTTTATAGCACTCAGAAAAGAAATTAGCTAACCTAAAATAGAATGTTTGGATGTTAAGGCGTGAAATGACCTTAGCCGTTAAAACGCCATTACAAATTAATAATAATAACTAATTATTAATATTAATCAAATTATTATTATTATTATTAAATTTTAAGGGCGTTTTAAAAAAATATTATTAATATTATTTAAATATATAATTATTTTATAATTCAAGTAAAAGAACAAAGCACGATAAAGAAAATGTTTTCTGCAACCTATCGTACATCACACCAGACCGCATCTCACGGTATCTGAATAATTATTAGGGTCTACAAAAGATAAAATTGACAAGAAAGGAAAATTCTAAAGTTAGAAATAGATGATGATGAATAAGCGAAAGTTTCAGCTTTTTCAAAGAACTTTGTCTTTCATTAGATATGATTTTGAGTCTCAAAAGCAAACACAAACGCGATTTTTTTTTAAAGTGATGGGGACTCATCCAGTACTCAGCTTTCTACGTTTAGTTATATTATATGATTTTTAGTCTCATGCAAGAACTTCAAATACTGAATTAGTAAAAATAAATAAAGTTAAATGTTGTATTTATGTCTTTATTCTATTCAGCGAGAAATTAAATGTTAGTTTTTATAATTTTCATTTACTTTTAATTATATTTAACATACTTGATTACTTTAGGAGCTATTTATTTTAAGTAAAGAATAAATAGTTCATAGTTTACTCCTATCATTACTTGACAAAAAAAGTTCTGAGTTGTAAAGGATTTACGGCACCACTGGTTCTTTCGGAAATGTTTCAACGATTAAAGCTGTGTGTGTGTGATCAATAATTACAAAGGGTTTAAAAAGAAGACGTCACGCATTGTATACTTCCGTGTCTGGGCATCTTGTATTTTTTATACTCGATCTCCCTTGAACCGGTCATCATCGGCCATAACGTGATCACAAGGATTGTTTATAAACATTTACATATCTTGAGCGATTCGAGCCCAGAGTATAATTGTGGGAAAAAATATTTAAATCCGGCTCTGCGGCGAGAGAAGCTTATATTGGAGGTTGAGGTCACGCTATAATGCTGCCAGGGTAGTGTTCCAGTCACGCAAATGGGCATCGGAACAGCCGTGGGCTGGGAACGGACAACATCTCCGGCCCTTATCCGCCACTCTCATTTGAACCATACTCGATATGCATGCCGCCGTCTAGACGTTGCCCGTCCTTTCGACGGAAATACACCGGCCGACACGGTCCGATGACATCCCCCGTTCTTCCGTATTTCTCAATGGGACGGCCAGACGGCCCTACCACCTTGACTATCTGGCACCTTGCAGACGCTGGTCCATTTCCTTTGATCAACTTTAATAGACATAAACCTCTTTCGATCCAAAAATATTTAACTTGATAAAATCTAGAAGTCCAGTTTCTATTTCATTCCTTATATTACATTTCTATATCGTAAAAAAACGGTCAAGATTACGACCAATAAAGCCAAGACAAAGTTAAATTCCATAAATGAGCTTTCAAGGAATACATCCTCTTTATAAGGACATTGATTTTCATGGTATCATTATATTTAAAACCATACCTGCATAAATGTTCATTATTTTTACCATTTTAATTAAATAATGAAAAATAATAAATAATTACAATAAATAAATTATTAAAAATAAATATTTAACGAAATAAGTTATAAAGTCTTGAAATATTCTTATAAGAATCTGTCTTCTTTTCACTGCAACGTCCACGTCCTTTCATTTCAAACAAAGTAACCAACACAATTAACTAAAATAGACATAAATAATAATTTAGTTTTCTTTCCCTTCTACAAAGAGAAAAATTGTTATATAATATTAAAAATAATTCAATGTGCAATATGCTCATATAAAAATACATGTAGATCATTTCT
The DNA here is from genome assembly GCA_039619505.1 of Cimex hemipterus. NCBI lineage: Eukaryota > Metazoa > Arthropoda > Insecta > Hemiptera > Cimicidae > Cimex > Cimex hemipterus. Next base: position 34,547,385 of record CM077099.1, read on the forward strand.
GATGGATTTAATCGAATTAAAAGTAATAGCTTTATTTGAGATATCCGGCCAAAACGATTTTAGGTTAAAATCCTGTACATAGGGTGTCTCTAATTGAATGGGACGTCCATTTTTATCGAAAACGAATTTTGTAGAAAAAATCTTTAGGTAACCCCAGTATTTTTATCCAATGATAACAACTCCCCCAACTCATCCAAAGAACGGAATACTTCTAAGCAGAAGCTATTGCATAAACTGACTATAAAATATATAACTGTTGTTATGAAACTCGCAGAATTAGAGGAAATGAAAATGTAAAACAATTGGAATAAATCACGGCCAACGTGTGTGGTGAAATAAAAGTCATGCGAATAGAAAGCTGGAGGGAAATAAGAAAAAGGACGATCCACATCATCTCCCAAATAGTGCAGGGTTGATTTTAGAAATTATTTAACAATATTAAAATAAAACGTAAACAAAGTAGCCAAAAGCAGTGGGTTTTTTGTCCGGATGACAAAAAATAATCTATTGCAAACCCTGTAATTTTTGAATACATAACTTTTTTACTTACATCTAGTATTTACTTACATTTTCAAATTTATTACAAAACTATATAAAGTAAGATAATGCAAAAAAATCTATTTTGCTCCAAATCTGTTGGACCTACCCTTAAATTTTTTTAATAACAGTAAGTAATAATAGGAAGTTAAATTTAGGTCTGAGGCATCCTCTGTGGCAAGTAATATTTTACTTTTTAGGCGACAGCAGAATGAAAAAAACACCTTTATTTAGAAAAATTAGAAATTATACAAATTTCGTTGGAATAATTTAAATAAGTAATAATAGCAATGTACATTTAAATCCTTAATTCGATTTATCCATTTTACTTGTTGGGCCAAGGTAAGTCAGGAACTAAGCTTTCTTTTTCTCTTCAAATTTAAAAAAAAATCTTTCTTTAAATTTTCCAATTTTTCAAATGTCGGGTAATCGGATCGGATGGCCACGGAGAGCATTGCGGAAGTACACTTCTTATTAAACCACTAGATTCACTAATTTCGTGGTCCGCTTAAACAATTGATGTATTACAATTAATTAAAGTTTTTAGTTGTGATAAATTCAGAAATGGCAAAAGGAGGGAAAATTCAAAAGGTGCGAGTGACATGGGGATTAGTGTCCGAGTGGATCGAGGTCACGATAGCTCAGGTGGTAGAGCAGCCGCGTATCTAGCCGAAGGTCGTGGGTTCGAATCCCTCTCGTATCACTAACTTTTTTTCATCCCAACTAAAAACCGTAATTAATGTTATACATTAATTGGTCGAGCGGACCACGAAAATAGTGAATTAATGATTAAAAATCACTAAAAGCTCTACTTCGCCATTTCACTTGTCGTCGAGAATCCAACGTTGATAAATAACAGCAAAAATTTAGATACGCGTATATCTATTATTTATTCAACAAATTCAACCTTTGTATGTTTTTGTTCATTTTATCAACAAACCGCCTCCATCCAATTAATTTCCGAGTTCTGCTCATTTTTTATTAAATGAAAATTCTGCAACTTCTTTCTCAGGACATGTTTGATTGCGCTCTCCTATTTTCAGGTATTGTTGGGTGCATTAGATGATGAAATAAAATACAAAATTTATAAACTTAAATCGTTTTAACTAAAAAACTGATCTTTCGTCCCCACGAGTTGAGATTTTAATTGAAAAATTTATACCAAAGTGTAAGATGTTATACCGAAGTTTAACAGGATTTTGTATTAACAAGGCGTTATGAAAGAGAGCCGAACGTAATTGAAAAATATAAATTGTGCTTTATTTGTTATTATCCTTCTCATTGTGTCATTTAATTAAATCCTTGTGTAATATACAACTCTCGTAATTCAAGGTTTATTCTTGGCCGTCCGAACGGGTGGCCGCAAATCATTCCAGCGCCCCTCGTATAAGATGTGTCAACGTTAAAATTACACCTAGACTTATAAATATGGGTGAGAAGGGTGATTTCACGATTTATTGATGTCCGTGTTATGAAATACATATCTCTCCTAGGTACAGGGTCTTGGGGAAAAGTTATAACTCGAGCTATTTTGAAATTTCTTGTATGAATTAGTCCAACCGGATAATGTCGTCAGTTTTCATTTTTAAAAGACCTCTGAAAACACTTTGTTCATGACCTAGTTGATATTTTTATGACGAATAAACAAAAACAACATATACAAGAGTTAAAAATAAGAAAGTGGTGACAATTTTTAAAGCATTTTTATTATGTTAAAAACGAAATCAATAGTTATATAATTAACTTTTTACTAGTGTACAATTATTATAATTCTATTTACTTTTCAACCAAACTTTAATTGTAGGTTTCTATATTATTATTCAGACATCGTGAGATGCGGTCTGGTGTGATGTAAGTATCAGAAAAACATTTTCTTTATCGTGCCAACGTTTCGATCGTTTATTGAGATCATCTTAAGGGCCTGGGATTTACAAGCATAGTTTACATTTAGAAAATACATATAGGATGTGGAAAAGTGAATTTATACAATGCAAAATATATTTTATATCCAATGAAAGTATTTCTACTCACTCAAAATGTTTGTCTTCTGTGTAATTGTGTCATTCTTGCGTGTCCTGTTGGGAGTGCCTGTGGGATTTTGCTGTTCAACGTTTCTAAATGTTGGATTTTGAAGGGGTGGGGAAGGAAGTCGTTATAGAAGAGACAATTTTGTATAAGGCCTCGCTTCTTTGAGGTGAAAAGAATTTTATATCATTACTTTACATTCCACACATCAAATATTTTTCGCATAGTCTAATTGTCCAACAATCTAGCTTTCTCTTTCTCATTTATCCCTTTCTATATAATCCTGATAGAATAATCTGACCGAAACATTACCACCACATTGTTTCCCTTTGTCGGCTCTTTTCACCTTGCATATTATATTGCACAGGTGCGTTTGTATCTACTTTGAGCTGTTTCGTATTTTAATTTTTTCGCAAACAAAATAGTTTGTCCTTTAAAAAAATTACATAATATTTAGATTTAGAGTCTGTAAGAAAAACTATTTATATAGGCTATAATGACAGGGGAATAGTAGAGAAGTGAAAACACCGAGTGGATGTACATTCGTACATTTGATCAAGTAAAAGCTCAAGAATTTTTTTCATATGTGCACCTTGGACTTGACAATTGTCTTTGTCAAGGTCGTTCGATTTCGACATCGATTTAATTTAGAAAGTGCTTAAAAGTTACTGTTTAAAACAGTAATGTTTTTTGTCATTTCTTAATTACAAATTAATTTATAATTATAAAATAAAACAATCTGTTAATATAGGATCAAATGGTGTACGTTTTGTGTAAAATCCACACAGATCTACTTGGTTTATGAGTCAACGTCTCTCGTATACTTTCAAAATCGTGATGCCCATAATTCACGGCGGAATACTCAAACTAGCACATCATCCGATGCCGTTAATAATATCGCGATAAATTTCACACTAGGACATTACGAAATTGTGGTGTGTGATAAAGTTTTAAATCAAAGTCAGAGACCGCTAACTATCGCTATGAGCTATGGCAAAGGGGCCTAGAAATAGAGGGGACAGTTCTACTGCCAGATCCGAGTAATAAGCATATCGTCGGACTAATATTAGTGTACGTCGGTTTATTAATACACCAGGCGCATTTGTAGAGATGAGATAAACCGACTGGTGGAATCTTAAGCGCCACGGCTCATTCATCCTTTGTATTTTTACGATTTAGTTTACAGGCGTATTTATACGGATGAAATAAATGCGTTTAATTTTTTGTACGTCTAGAAGCAGGTTTCGATTTTTTAGTGTCCACAATTAATCTGTTCGGGCGTAATCCTACCATTTGTTAAGACAGCGGTGTAAGCCGGTATTGCATAGTACACTCCGTAAGGGGTAGTAATTGCAAGCATATTACATAGTATCTGGTGTACAAGCTGTTTTTTTTTTTTGTTTGTTTGTTTTCAGGATTTTTATGTTGACGCTATTTTAGTTATTATTACTTTGAAATTCGTTTTAACTTTTTCTATATCGTACAAGGCACGGATTTCTCCCGAATTATTCGCTCTTGGTAGGTCGACAGTAGTTTCATCGAGTCTGAAAGATGCTCCAACCTAGTCATTAGCAATAAAAGCTGTGTAGTAATCATAGCTGGGCAGGAAGTCAATCAGGCATGATTGGATCTAACCCCGAAGGAGTGCTTTGCCCTTTCGGAATAAGGGATATATATAGGGGCTCATCAAGTGAACATAACTAAGATGGACGACTGAACAATGACTGGTCAAGACCCATCGGCGGCAATGCATCTTCATGGCCGGCCAACTCGACTACAACAAATCTAATTTGTGTTACCTTGCCGGCCAGGCTCGGGGCCGGCTTTTCACTGAATCGAGGGTTTCTTTAATAAAAACGATGAACGATTAGTGAGTTACTTATGGGAAACGATAATAGTTAAATATATTCTCATTAAAAAGCAAATTATAACTAGAACTGATAGAAAATCTCTCTCTGTCTGTCTGTCTGTCTGTCTGTCTCTCTCTCTCTCTCTCTCTCTCTCTCTCTCTCTCTCTCTCTCTCT
>CM077099.1:34552371-34587170 GCA_039619505.1 Cimex hemipterus
CTCTCTCTCTCTCTCTCTCTCTCTCTCTCTCTCTCTCTCTCTCTCTCCCCCCTATTTCAATCTCTCGCTCATAGAGCCACATACAAATAGTAGATATATTTCTTCGAGAAGTCTAAAACAAGTTTCGCCCATTTTTTGAAAAAATGAAATTTCTAGAACAAATTATGTGAATGTCAATTGTTTTGAATAATAACATGTATGGGTGACAAAGTAAGCAATCGAATAAGAGTATAAATAATAATTTTCAATTAACTAACCTTTATGTAAGGTATTAGTTGAAATGAAAAAGTCAGTGCCACGAGCGGGATTCGAACCCACGACCTTCGGCTAAATTCGCCGCTGCTCTGCCACTTGAACTATCGTGACCCCGATCCACTCGGACACTAACTTCCTAACTAACTTCAAAAATGTGGGTTCGAATCCCGCTCGTGACACTGGTTTTTTTTATCTCAACCAAAACCTTAATTAAAGAATAATTCATTGAAAATAATTTATTTGGTCAATCGGACCACGAAACCTAATAGATAAATAATAAAGTATAGAATCAAAAGTAGGCCTCGTATTATTTCATCGAAGAATGCCCGGTGTTAAAAGAAATAAGACTGGTGTTGTTTTTTTTTTTTTTTTCGAGTTTCGAGTTTATTTATTAGATACTTTTACATACATTTTATGCAAAGTGACTACAAGAAGAAATGTCTAGGACATTATACATCCCTGTGGTAGAGGACTTAAGTATATTTACAATATTTGCTGATTTGACCTAGCGAAATAAGAACAGTGGTGAAAATTATAATAAAAACCAATTGCAGAAAGAATGCATTAATAAATAGGGAGGTTACAAATAATTACATATATTATAAATTACAAATCATAAGTCATTGACTACATAAGTAAAATAGATAAATTTGATAAACAACACATTTACTTTAATATTAGCTTCAATATAATGTCTCAACATAAATCAGTCTCATGTAATTTTTTATGTGGTGGTTTATAACAAGCTACAACTAAAACGGACTTTCTATTTGAGTGAAGCGGGACAGCAATGTGTTCGAAAGAGCTACATATCGGAGTTGATCGGATAATAGGACTGGTGTATTTTGGAAATATCAAATTACAAATAAGAGAATTTTCTAATATAGTTATAAAAGTAGTTCAATAAGTTATACAAATTTTAATATAAAATTAAATAATAAAATTAGTTTCATTAAAAAAAATCTGCGTACATTAAGTCCTAAGTGTTTTTTAACCGATTTTGTTGATAAATGGCTTTGTAGAATACTTGAACTTAGGCTCGAATTGGTCGGACAACACGATTAGCGTTTGGCTTCTGGCCAGTATATATTTCATAGCCGATATGAATGTTTCCAAATATATCTTAAGAATATTCCAGAGGCGCCGACAACAAGCCGTAAATCAGGGGCCAGTTTTCAGCGTCATAATCATAGGATAAATGGCCATCGGGAAAGATCATATCTGTCGCCACCTACCTAGACGGTAATCTAATCGCTTAGAACGGCGGCGATCTCGGCCATCCGGGTACCGACTTGATCAAAGAGACTCTCCGAACTGGCCCATTATACCCGCTTAATAGCCTCATTATTAATAGTTAATGTTGAATAAAAGAGTTCAAAGAGGTGACAAATCATAAGAGTTGGCGTCCGCCCACCCGGTACTCAAACACCTCTACAGATCCTCACCAATAACTCTTTCGAGTAACCAAGCACGCCAAGACGACTCGACCCACACAAATCGGCCATTTGACAACGCCTTGTAAAATTATTAATACATACTAATATTTATCCAGAGTCAAAAATGCCGTTTGTCGTGCTGTTGAGACAGTCGAGCACACCGTGCAAGAGGTTGTGTTCACTTAAGATAAATTAGCATCATTTAACACTGAAGGGTAAATTTCAAAGAAGAAAAACAATTAACTATATCAACTGACTAATTACCAACAATACGAAAGCAAAAATGACTAATTAATATGTATATTGTACCGAAAGAACGAAGCATTTCTTGTAAATTTAATGGATATAATATTAATAATTCCGGAGTAATTCCTAGCGATGCCAAATTGCTAAAAAAACCATAATAATCTCCGTCACATTTGACCACTTTTGACAAATAAAGCACTTTCATTGGCGACCAGATACAATTCATATTAATCCATCATAAATTTCAAAACGAAAACACATTTGTAGGATAACATTTATTTTATATCGACATAATTATACAATAAATAATGTCACATTTCTTAGTCAATTATGTGGTGTGGCATCGTTTCATAAACTTTGGCAGATTTGGGACAAATCGATGAACAAAACTTTGCAACGAATTAATTAATATATTATTTTACTTGTATATATTTACATCGTTGTATTATTTGTGAGGGCGAAATAAACAAGTTCGTGTTCTATAGAAGTTATTAAATAAAAAAATGAATATTTTAAATATATAAGTTTTAACCATTTAAAATTTAAAAAATTCCTTTTATTCTTTCTTTCTCTTTTTTGACTGATAATTGAACAATATTTTGGGAGAATGGGTCCCCGTTATTCGAGGAGATATAACTGACATTTTTGTTTGTTCTATATTAATAATTTCGGGAATTGCCCTAATCATAAGACGAATAATAATTTTAACCTTTTTATAAGATATATTTAAGTTAATACAATAAATAAAAACAAAAAATTAGAATTATCAGTATGTAAACAACATTATATTGAATTATGTGTAAGATGTTAATTCAGTTTTACTTGTATATTTGTAAGGAAATGGCCAAGGGATAAAAAAGCTCGGGAAAGTTCGGAGAACCGATAAAAATCGCAACATTCGAATGGTTGTCAGTTCCAATACTTGCAAGAAAAGGGTCTCCGAATTGGGATGACATTGAATAAAGGATAAAAGCCCCGGGGTAGGAGAGGAAATAAATTGTTGGGTTGTGGGAGGGCTAGATATATATAAGGGTGGGCTTTCGGTGACAAGATATTGTTATCCATAACTCACAAACGCCGCCCCTTGTAAGGGGACAAAAAATAAATTCTGTGAAATAGTAGCCTTGGAGATAACGAGAGTTGCACGAATTAAGTTGAAGGCTACGACAAAAACAAAAACGTCCAGAATAAATTACCGGGAGAAGCTTTTTACATGAATCCTAAATGAGAGAGAATGGAAACTTTTTAATTTTTCCCCTTCTCACAATCGGTCCGGGAAATTTTCTTTTGAGTAAGAAAAGATTTGCATTTAAAATCAGGCGCAGAGCCACAACAAAGCGCTACTGAAGGCGCCTCCCCCCGACCTAAACCCCCGGCGGTATTTGACTCATTTAGGAATTATCGGAGGGCGAAGTAAATACAAGGGTGACTGGAATAAAAAAAATCTCGAGTCCCTCTTGTGATATTAAAGAGAGTTTCATTAAAAATGTAATCTTCTGAGAATAAAAGGATCTTCGACCCGGTACCTTCTGTTTGACTAATGTCCCGATTATGCCACCCTGATATTTTTAATTCCGACACCCCATAATACATAAAAAATCCAACCCTCCCCACGAAAAAAAACAACCTGGAAAAACATTTTCTTTAAAAAGCTGTGAGGCCCGGTTAAATTATTTCGCTTTAATATATTTCATATGTCAACTGTCGAGAAGAATATACATTATTTTAAAGACTAAAAATAGCTTTTTAGAAAAGTCTTAAAATACACAGACGACTTTTTTTCCTATAGAAAGAGGTGTCTAGCTTTAGAAATTATCGCCGCTATTACGTTAAGTAATTTCCACATTGGTTGGAACAAATAAGTCATTAGAACAAATAAATGTAAGAATAATAACTATTTGATGTAGCGAGACAGGCCCATCTCATAATGGGCGTGTCACCCTCAAATTAACGCGACAATTCTAAAATAGAAATAATTAACTGAATTTTGAAATTAAATAATATTTAATAGGTTGTAGACGATTTCATAATAGCCCACATACGTTTTCTACCGACCTAAACAAACATTGGCATTTATTTCGCTATTATTGTTAAAATATAAATATCAGTAGACCGTTTAAAAAAAATTTTTTACTTTAGTTGTCTTCAAGTGTTATTTTAAAAGTTCAACGAATTTACCTGCTGGGCAATGTCTGTTTTTCATTCTTGTATAAGGAAAACAGTGCTACATAATTTGATATCCCGTTTTTGTTACAAATTACAAACCACATATTAAAGTTCACGGACTTTACTCAATCATTAGTTGCAAACTGTCTTATAGAGTTAGTATTTAGTATGATATTCAAAAATAATGTCATAATGCCATTTGGCAAAATCCCTAGAGCTCGGCATACGGTCTGGTGCTCAATGCACATCAGGCCACCTGGAATGGACAAGTGGGGAGCGAGGTTGTCTTGGCCCCTCGGGACACAAATGCTGCGGCAGTAACACTATTTATTCTGTCGTATGTGGAGCGTCAGCTCTCATCTTGAGAATCAAAACGTCCGATAAAGCAGAATAGGGTAGGTGCCGACGTTAAAGACCCTCAGAGTCCTTTTTGGGATGGCCGAGTATGCGGTAACCATTCTGTCTGTTCCTCTCTCTCTCTCTCTCTCTCTTTCTCTCCCTTCCCCCCCATATATCAATATTTATTTTCTCATGTATGAAATCGCGTATTGCTGTCGAGCTCCACCAATTCTGAGTCGAATTGTTTAAAATTAACAGTTTGCTTTATCCAGTGACTACCTGGAAGACTGGCGGAAAGTTCGAAGCTGGAAAATTTTGTCATTATGTCAATCGTCGAATATTACCGTATGATCTACACTTATATTACATTTTAGTTAATTAATTTACTTGTGTATTGAGTACAACCTGTCATGAACGCCAGTCCAGTGTTTGTCGGCCCTCTTTTAAATTGGTAATTAATTAGCCTCAGGGGTACTGAAATGAATAAATCATAAGGAAGAGGTATTTAAGTTGGGGGAAGCAAACCATCAGTTATCCCGGGTATAAGTGTTGAGCTCATTTGTTTCACCACAATTTTTCATGCCAGTGCTCGGTTCTAACTCATATATCATTTACATTCCGCCCTTTCTACCCCCAGAGGGCCGAGAGGGGGGTAATTTGTGAGTAGTATTGCTCATAAGACCCGACCCCCTTCGTCCTGAAGCCTTATTGACTCCTGAACAACAATATTTTGACTGCGAAGCGTGACCGGAGCCCGTTATTGATGGGCTTACCCTCGAGAAAAGGAACATAAAAAAAGAAAGCTAGAAAATAAAGAGCGGGAAATAAAGAAAAACAGGAAAACAATTCATTAGTGAAAACACTCTGAAGAAGACTTCATGCTATAATACAACATCCATTGTTCCCACAATCAAAATATTACATATACATTCTATACAAAAATAAAAATTAAACATAAGCATGGCTTCTGTTTGAAGATAATTTTAATTTTTTGAAATTAGAAAAAAATTTGAAAGTGTTAGTAATACAATGAACTAATCAGTTAGCATTTTCAAAAATTATTATTTTTTATATATCATAAGAAAAAAAAACATGAAATGTGTTCAAAAATAACTTTGTCCATCAAGACAAATTTTGTTGTATTAAATACAACTAGGTAATTTTTAAAAGTAAATAAACGAACTAAATAATTTTTAAATCCTTCGATATTCTCTGTCTATTTAATTCTCGTTTTCAATATACTTATATTATCCTGGTCAGTTTTGTGGTTCTATTTTGTTTAAGTGCGTGTATTAATTAGTTAGAGTTGTGAGGAAATAATAAAATATAACATCATTAGGTCCCTACATCATTGTGTGTGTTTAGAGTCGATGGCGGAATATTTATGATAGTACTACATCTACCCTAATTTATGAATAATGTTTGTAGGTAGATGGAGAACTATTGAAAAATTTACTGACTGAGCAAGAACATAGGCGAGGTGGGAGCGTGGCGGTAGCAGCCCTTCGGGGTGTGAAACCTCTACATCGTCGTTTAGGCGATGGTGCGTCAGCTCTCACTTTGAGAATAGGACTGTCCGGTAAGAGCTCTATATAGCTTAAGTGCGGACATTAAAGATCCTCATGTCAGTCCGACTATGAGTCCGGGAAAGAATGACCAAGTACATAGTGTGAATGCGTTTATTTGCGCGATAGTATTATAGGTATGAGTTTTAGGCTAGAATATATTTTTCGTGCGTTGTGAACTGAAATGACATGGGTTTCAAAAGGCCTACTAGCGTCCCACATTGCCTGGAAAGCGGCAATCGCCTAAGCATCCGGCTTAAGAGGATACTAGCGACAAAACCTCATAATGGGGTAGGTGAACTCCCTTGATATGTATACCGTAGGGTCAGCACATCGTGGAGTGACTTCAGGGTGAAAATCCAACAATAATAATAACAATCTTTATTGTTTCAAACAACATGAACACAAATAATCGTAAGATTTACTCATGGTCGATAGACGGTCTAAAAGAATATTTAAGAATTATTTATTGTTTTGTTGATGGAAGCAAATTGTGATTTATTATAGTTTTGAAGAAAAAATACCTTATTTCAATTTTTTCTGTGTCAAACATTAAGTTATTTGGAGGAAGTTGTATTCTTTTCAACCCTTATTAGGGCTGAGTTGAAAAAGAAAATTTAAAAGATGGGCAGACGGGGTCCCATATTAATTACCTCCTTGGGGTCTCACTCGGGGGTAATGCACCCCTCTGTAATGGTCCGGCCTTAATTATCTAATATAAAACAGAGAGCCTGGCTTAATCTTTCATGCCACAACACTCCCCATTACAGTCAGCTCGCAAGACATTACCGTTTTATTCGCCAGAGGTTTATTTCCGACCGCCACCCCTTCTTACCTAAGGCCAGTTCGGGCAACTTTTATTTCACCATCACAAACGACAAAAAGGAAAAAAGAAAAGTTGACATCGCGAAAAACTTTCTGGCACGAAACTTTTGACTATCTCTGCGATGTTTTTCGTTTTAGTGACTATAAAAAGATGACGGAATCACAATATATTTGATTGATTTATCGCTATAAACATAGAAAATACCGATGGTGATATAATCTTTGTTAAATATATCTGGATTAGATCATCAATTTATTTTGAATCTTTAGGTGAGCTGGTTGGTTGCATTGTAAATTATAAAAAGAAGATTAAAAGAAGAAGAAGAATTACTACCCCAGGAAAGACCGTGATGACATGTGTTTCATCAACAGCAGTCATGTCGCTAAAATTTACTGCACTACGTAGGTCGACATAGAGTATAGGAACTGTGAGGGGGGTCAACCAAACCTAGCCATTTTTTAAGCTTTTAACTCCAAAATCCAAAACTAACCAAACCTTCCACTCATTATTCTGCGGGTTCATAAGATTCTTGGCTTCCCTGAAAATAGACTGCAACTCTGCAGTTATTGACTCCTGTGCTCTATCTCGGGTTCCCTTTTTAAGGTCCTACTCAAGGAACCACTTCATCCTTTGCCTTTCTCTAAATGTTCCCTGCATCGGTTTTATATATTTATTTTTTTTTAATTTATAAAAATTCTCTTTATCTTCTTCTTCCAGGTTACATGCCCATGTTCCATTTGTTACATGCAGCCTTCCGGACTTTATTACAGTCACTTAATCCAGGCACTTTTTCAAGCTTCATCAGTTCTGGATTTGTTCTTTTCCTTCATTCCTCTTCTATTTTGACCGGACAAAAAATTTTTCTGTACCAGCTGCTTTCATCAACTATGCGTTTAAAATAAAATAATATAATAATAATAAAATATAGTTAATGTAAAATTATTATTTTTAAAGCTGATCACTAGCCTCATCGAAGATAAGGTAAGGATTGCATTGTGGGAGAAGTATATAACTTTTTTTGTTCATTCAATTACCATCGAGAAATAGGCAGAAAAACTTTAACTCAAAAAATGTAATACTTGATGTAAAAACTTAGTTATGGACGAAAAAGTAAAGCTAAAACGGCGAAATACATTCCGAAATGAATCTGTATGGCCTTCCTTGCTGTTTTCATTTTAAGTGGTTACTGAAAGATGATGTAATCAAAATAGATTTGGAATGATATAATGCCTTGAGCATTTTGGATACCTAGCGATGGCGTGATGCCAGAACGCGTTGAAGCAAGTTCAAACAGCGAGAATTGGCGGAACAAGAAGAAGATGACAGTGAACGATATCACAACTATACTTATAACTTATAATTGCTGTCCGCGATTTGATTAAAATTTATCATGTATTATTGGTGATTTTTGCTGTTAGTCTTACTGTCGTCACTGTTTGTTAACATTTTTACTTGATCGTGAACTTCATGCAATGAAAATTTCTTTTATCCTTCTTTGACAAACTTCAGTACGTATTCTATTACACTCTACTTCCAAATATGAAGATTGTTTATCCCGTTTTTAAACCCCGCCCTTAGTTGATAAAATAATAATACCCAGCTAGTCTGACGTAATCCTTAATCAATCCGAACCGAAGATCGAATGAAAAAGTAAGAGGATGTAAGAGAGTGATTGACTAATGGAGTACACTTGAGAGTTTGGGGACCTGAGGGGACACCAGCACAATCCCTACTGATTGCTTGTACAAAAATCGCTTCAACGGTGATTGGATTGTCCAGCAATTTTAGGAAGAGCTTACTCTTCTTCCGACGGCTGGCTATTTGGGGTTCAAAACAAAGTTACGTGTCAGTCGCACTACGCCAGCAGAGTACACAATGTCCTACTCAAACGAAAGATTCATTCATCTACTCTCAAAGTCAGAGGCCTTCCATCTCACCAACTTTTCTTGTTTGTGAGTTTCACCTCCAACAAACAAACTCTACAATGACAATTTAAATGAAAACTGACAGGTAAAAGAGACAGTTTTTATTCTGGCGAATCTTCGTTTATATTCATTATTTAAAAAAATAATAAAATGAGAAGATCCATCTTATTTGTAGGATTATGTCAATAAAGCGGAAAGGAAGGGTAAGCTTGTGAAATGTTCAAATTTTCTACGCCCGCCTGATTCATCCTACGACAATTCGTGCCTTAACCAGAATTTAGAGGGTGCCACTTTCATTAAAGAGGAGCCGGGCGAGAAAACCCCAGAAGCCGCCAGGGCAATGTAACAAAACGCACGACATTAGAGGGAAAATGAAGTTAGTTCATAGGGATTACTCAGTTGCCCTGGCAGAGTTATTGTTCTGCGTGGAGTTCGGATTGCAAGTTAATTACTTGTTTTGAGGATTAGCGCCGTACTGTGGTTTGCCGAGGACCCTAGAGTTTCATAAGGCTCTCTGAGGACGGTAGATTAAACTCAGTCACTTAAAACTACTGAGAAACTGTTTGAAGCAAAGCGGGCTTTCCTGGTGTCAAGTGACTGAGAAAATTAACACATCTCTCGACTGCATCCCACACATGTATTTTTAAACGTTTTTCCACTCATATTTTCAAATTAATTCACTCTGGTGTACATTTGTACAACGAATAAGTTTATCATGCAAGTAATATTTTAACATAGAATCTTTTGAAAGATAAAGAAATATGTGTCATGTTATTGCATTGTAAGTTCAATTAAAGAGTGCATGTTTAATGAGAAAAATGCAAAGATTAACGTGTGTGCTGATTAGTGACCGTTAAACGATAATTATTCAGAAATCCTGAGATGCGGTCTGGTCTGTAGGTTTCAGAAAAACATTTTCTTTATCGTGCCAACGTTTCTATCATTATTGAGATCATCTTCAGGGCCTGGGATTTACAAACATAGTTTACATTTAGAATATATATATATATAAAGAATATAAATAAATATATAAATAAATATATAATAAATATATAAATATATAAATAAATTCACTTTTCCACATCCTATATGTATTTTCTAAAAGTAAACTATGTTTGTAAATCTCAGGCCCTGAAGATGATCTCAATAATGATAGAAACGTTGGCCCGATAAAGAAAATGTTTTTCTGAAATCTACATCACAGCAAAACGCATCACACGATTTCTGAATAATTAAACAAAGAATAACTTAAATAGTTATTGTAAAACAATCGGCACAGAAAAATTACAACATTATTACAAACAGTTTATGTACACAATCGTTTACTAATGACAAATGTTATTTTTTTAAATATTTTATATCATTCATTAGTTACATCGTTATTTTGGATATGACATGTAAATTTGTTGAATGCCAAATATTTAGACAATACGGTGAGGAACAGGAATTCGCGGTGGTCGATAATATTTTATTTTTTAATTTAATCGACAATTATCCTAATCCTAACTTTATTATAATTTAATATTTATTTTAATATCTTCCTAAGAAAATGTCCTTGCAGGATCCAAGAGTCTAAATTTTTAGCCTTTTCAATTTTTACCCTGCCCATAGTTGCTACGCCGTCCGGCACATATTTGCCACGTAATCATCATCAGTTGTGGGTTCTAATCTTGGCACAGGTCGTTGAACTTTAGTTTGTAATATCGTATAAAAGGAATTTTTTGACTTTAATCCACGTAATCATTTTGGCCGCGATGCCCAATGAGTCTCTAATGCTTCCCGTCCGATAGGAATTACTGTACCTTTTACTTCAAACATTCGTCATACATTGATTTGTTTATTTATTTTTGAAAATAATCGTTTTATAAATAAATCGTTCAAGAAGTTTGACGTTTTTTAACTTTTTACTAAGAAATTATTAACTAATTGTGAAAGCTACGGTTAACCAATTTTACCATAAAGATTAATTTATTTTTTTCACCTTAATTATAAAGATTTTTTTTAAATCAAATTGTTTGGGTATGCCAAGTATATAGATATATTATTTGGGTTGTTTATGTAGATATCCTTTTATAAATCAAATTGTTCCAACAGAGTAAAAGTTTCTTTTTCATATTTTTTATGCAAGTACCCCCATTCTCAAATCTTTTTGTACGCTTTAAATCAATCTATATTTCTATAATAAACGTTTCAGATGATTTTAATTAGAGGAATGATAACAATGACTCTTCCATTTTATGTAGAATTTTATACAAAAAAGAAATCCTAAAACATCCAAGCAGAATAAGTAATAACCAGAATCATTATCAAAACTTTAAAATTTAACAGACTAAGAAAAATTCACTTCTATTCACAATTTTTGAACCGACAATGAAATTAAAAATGGATCTAAGAGAACCAAATTTTCATAAGACATAGCCCATCCATTCTATACATAGTGTCCTGTAACGTCGATTTATTTATTCTTTTATCGATCATAACATAGGAGGTTATTCTATATATCAAATTGGACTAAAAGTCCCTATTGTCCAGAGCCAGATTTTCAATCGTATCGAGATATTATACTTTTCATGTTAGTACAAACTTTTACAAATTTAATGCATTAAGAATTGCATAAAATGTTAATCCTTCTCCAAATTTGATTACACCAATAGAAAGACGTTGAAACCACCAATCATGACTAGAGTCAATATGAATAATACAAGAGAAGTGTCAAGCGTTTATTACGATTTGTAAAGTTGTGCTGAGAATGGCAGGAAATCATTTATTTAGCTTTAACAAGATTAAAAAGAAAACAAGATTAAAGTACATTAACAAAAACATACATTGCATTTTGTACAATCATTTCAATTTATTACCTTGATTAGATAATTTATGCTACACTTGTTTAACATTAAACACATTTACAGAATATTAATACGAGTATGTTCCGATTGAGTTTGAAACAAGCGTGACGCGAAGTTAGAAATAAAAAGAAATAAGAATATTGTTGTATCGACAAAAAATAGTAATAAGAGTAAGGCTATAATGGTCAAGACCCAAGGTAGAAAGAGAAGGCCACGGATAAATGGAAGAGGGAGGAAAAGCGGTAGAAGGGAAAAGAATCATGGAAGCCACTAGCCCCCAACCAACTGGGGCCATTTCACCAGTTTTGTAGCCACATAAATAAGATTAATGCTCAGTCTACGCCCTGAGGATAAAAGGTTATGGGGGAAGACCTCCTTATTGCCACTCTTGGATTAAACAGGGCCACCGGAGAGATGACGGCCATTCCAGAGATTGGCAACGACCGGACTCGAATATATCTTCTGTCATCTAACAATGTTACCCCACCGTCGATTATCTATCCGGGGGTACTGGAAAGGAAAGGGGGATTTTCAGCTCATTTAATTTGTCATTTGGCCAAGGGATCGATTATTGAAACTAATTTACAAACCAGGTGCGATTGTGCCTTCGGACAGGGCGGCTTATCGATTCGCGTCAACTATAAAAGTGTTTACGATTTGACAGGGGGTAAAATGAAAAGCGGATAAAAATCATTTGAATACAAATCATCGCAAAGACATAAGCTTTCGGGGGTTGAAGGAGAGTTTGTGAGGGAAAAATTAAAACGGGCCTTTAAAAAAAAACTTTGAAAAGGGAGCGAAATTGAAGGAAGTTAAAAAAAATGGTGTCAGTTTCAATTTTCATAATGTCGAACTCGGTTCCGCTCCGAATAAATTGCCTCAGTCCAATTGAATTTGCAGGAATAATTCCGGTTGACAAAGCGTTGCGTGGAGAGATTAGGGAATTGAGGGAGCTCAGATATGTTTATTTCTTGAAGGGTGGCTGACTGAGTGGAACACCGCCTAATTCCTTTTATATATCAGTACATTGGAGATCTGTTTAAAAGAATTTCCCTTGTCATTTATCTTGTTACAAAAACATCTGTAGCCTAAAATATTGTGCATGTATAATTGAATTATTTTTTTTTAAGTTAGACTTTCTAATGGCGAACATGTCAACTTAATTTACGCTCTGGATTTATCGAAAAGTAGTTTTCAACCTCCACTGCCTTAAATCAAAATATTCATGCTCATATCAAATTCTTATGTTATTCCTACTTGTTTCTGCAAGGAAACAATGTTAGACATGCTTGTTGAAACAGACATATGTCAACCGTGTATGGCCTATTCTGATAACAGTACTGAGAACTTTCTGAGCTATGTACAGATCCCTTATCGTGCGGCATTCCCACACGTTCACTACATTAAGCAAAGCAATTTGATTACTATTATTTTAAAATAAATTAACAATTACTCTAATATTTTGAAAAAAATTTCAACAATGGAAAACACTTGCCTCAACGTTTGTCCATTGTTTTACCTTATTTTCTTCATATATTTTCATTAGCCTATATAATAATATAAGTTGAATTATGTGGTAACGAGCGCTGTCACCAATCTTCACACACGCTAAGCAAAGAACGAGCCAGTTCGTGCAACCCAAGCAAGAAAATTTCCAGCAATTTAACCAGGAGAGGATTCGCAGCTGGGCTTTTACTTATCCCAGTTTGAGGGGTTCACAATGAAATTTTCGCGCCCTCGTTTGTCCGACCAAACAAGGCGGTGAGGGGGAAGCCGTAACTACCCCGGCGGTCAGTCCCGTTTTAATACCGCAGGAGTTCCAAGGGGAGAAATGATGTAGGACGCAATTAAAGCCACACACGTACACAAACTGGGATGGGTATTTAAGCCAGGCGGCCTTGCAAGTCCTGCAAATTAGTTGCAATTCATAAAGGGGGTGGTCAACATTTAATACACTGGTACCTGGCCGACCCTCAGCCAGTTACAAGAACGGCTGGGGCCTAACGCGCTTCCTCGTCCAATTACCAAGACAAATAGCTGCTGCCACTTGAGCCCCTGCAAAGTACTAGTATTAATAATCACCACTAACGTCCTGCAACACCGACCAAGAAACATTACCAAAGATTAATGAGAAGGTTGATTCACTGTATATTTCCCAGAAAAAAACTCAAATCACAGCTTCATTGGCGAGGATTCTTCAAGATAAGAAGACATGGTTAAAACTAGAAAGCGGTAAAAGAATGGAGTAAAATCTCGAAATACCAAAACCGGCAAAAACAGAAAGACTTTTCGTATGAAAAACTATGTACACCAAGAAGAGCTAATACTTTAATACAATTTTAAAAGTGGTATACAGATATTGAAATGAGATAATAGATTCATAAAATTGAGTTAAATGAAACCCTCTTATGTTTGTGTAAAGAAACAATATCAAAGAAAAACGATCAATATTTGATTCGGTAGTGCAAAAATTTGAAAAATTTATTATGAGAATTTACGTTATAAAAGATTTTAAATTTTGGGCGTAAGTGGCTTCAAAGGTTATAGCAAAAATGAAATGTATAAATAAAAATATATATTTTTCCGTTACGTGAGGGTCCTTGGAAAAATCTATTGGACTTTTTTTTATATCGACTTTTGTTATTAAGAAAAGTGGGTTTCACAATAACTCACTTTGAACTCACGACCTTCGGCTAAATAAGCCGTTGCTCTACCACTTGAGCTATCGTGATCATGAGCCACTCGAACATAATGGAAGCTCTCCATGGCCATTTCATTTGTCGACAAAGATCGATTCCTGATTACACTACATTTGAAAAATGGTAGAAAGAAGGGAAAATTCGAAAGGTTGGGTTGAGATGAGAAGTTGGTGTCCGAGTGGATCGAAGTCACGATAGCTCAAGTGGTTGAGCAGCGGCGTATCTAGTCGAAGGTCGTGGGTTCGAATCCCATGGCACTAACTTTTTCATTAGTCTTTATTACTATAAAAACCGTCAATAAAAATAATAAAAATATTACACGTGGTCAATCTACAAATAAACTGCCTTTAGCGATTTTTGTGGAGAAACTATAAACGAAAAATGCAACAAAACCCTTCTAGAAGTTGATAGCAATACTAACTGAACACAAAAAAGGATCTACATGGACATTATGTACTACGCCCTACTCAAACCTTCTTTCAAAAAGAGAAGTGAATAATAAAATGGAGAGGTTTTTCTTTTTCATTGAAAAGAAAAAGAGATTCTTGAAAGAAGAAGTGTTATTGCATCATCATCATGATTCAACATACTGGGGAGAAAGCTAGTTTGAATTTTAATGATTGCTTGACATATTAATAGAACAATGATCTCAACGGAACTTTTTTATCTTTGCTTTTAAAATTTTACATTCTCTCGCATGTTAATTTAACATTATGGACTTATACCATCTGCAACGCATCCAGTGATTCCAAAAAATATATACTCCAGAACATGGTATGAACACTCTTTGGTACCAAACTCAATCTTGCGTGGATATGTGAGCCATTAGACGATGTGGGGAAGTGAAACCGTTGGAGATAAAAAAGCTTCCCACGAATAATCCTAATCTCGGTTGGTCAAGTGGGTGAAAAGTCAAATTCAACTGTTATCTGCTAAGCTTTCGACCTATTTTAACGTGATTATCATCGTAAATATTAAACAAATAGAAACAATTAAATTTTTAATAACCAATTTCAACTGATCCATTACAGTCATGGCAGTATTTGGTCTGAGTCAGTTTGAATCAGTTTTGACAAACAATTTTATCAATTTGTAGACATTTTTAAGCTTGTTTTATGCTGGTGATGACATTAAAAAGATGTCGAAAGCTTGGCAGATAACAATGAATTTATTCCGTTACTTCACCATACCGAGATCGAGATTATTCGTCAGTAAAAAAGTTACCGCTACTTTCAACAGTTTAAAATAATTTATAAACATAAATAATTTAATATGTAGATGCTTTCATTTTAATAATAAATAACGTATACTTCATAATCCTGACAAAGTTATAAGAAGACGTTTATTTGTTGAACAGTTGCGTCATGCGGGTAGTGTAGGAGGCGGCGCCGTAACGGACGGACCTCCAAGAATGTCCAGAGCTCGGATGATTTGTGCGGATAGCGGTCAGGCTGGGACCTGCGCACCCAGAGCTAAGATATATAACACACAATATTGACCTCCGCCCAACCTAGACCCGTCTCACCGCTAAGAATTTATATCCACGGCTGGTAAATAAGATAACACCAACCCACCTCCTGAAAAACGTGATGAACCATGCACGCTTAATATTTTTCAAAACATTAGGATATTGTCCTTTAAATCTTTTTATACAGTGTGTTTCATGTTAAAACCTATGGACAATATGTAATTTACAGCTATAAAAGAATTATTAAGAAATCAATATAATTAGCTATATTTTTGTTCGTGTATCTCTCTCTCCATTGGTTTTTTGGAACTAAACTGTTTCTCCGGCGACCGGTTTCGACTTTTTCATAACTCATCTTATCGCCTACAATAAAAAGAACAGATAGATTAAAAGTATAAGTATTATTTATCGTGAGTACAAATCTTTATTTTTTTTAAACTTGTAATTTTCAAATTTAAACAGGACAGTTTAATGAAAGTTCATGTTACGGTTATCTAAGTTTCATTTTCTACTGCTTCTATGTTTGGGTGAGAGTGACGTATTAGTACATCCATACCCAGATACTAACAGAACCTTGCATATTTAATGATTTTTCTTTTAATTTAACGAAAACAACTCCCATTTGTAAGTACATCTGGTTCGAATGCAGGGCCGCTGGATTCGAACCCGGGACTTTTACCTTACAGTGATTAGTGTCATGTCAACGCCTAAACCTTGCGGCCACCGACGCCCCTGCTTTCATTATTGTTAATATAAGTATCAACATCATAATGATTATTTTACATGAATTGATCGAACGAACGAAAAACAAATGTTTAGCAATTAATCATTAATTTTACATTGGTAACAACTAACCTTTGACAAAACACGTACTAAATTTGTGTTTTTAATGCTCATTAGTAGTGGCAACTTTCATGTAAGCGCCATAATAGTCATAATTTACATAACAATGGAAATCTTATAAGATCTTCTGCGGAGTGATAAACCTATACGTTAACGATCACAAAAATGAAACTACACCTGAAAACAGGAACTAAATGGATCACATTGAGGAAAAACTACGAACTAAGTTATCCAACAAATTAGGCACACAAAAGCACTAAACAACGCAAATACAATAGGAAAATTACTGAGGCAAAACATCTACAAGATAGGCCAACGAGAACAAAAAGGAATACCCAGACTATAATGTGGAGATAAATACATGAAAGGACGAAATCAAGAAGTCAAAATAAGCATATATCCAATCGTTTGGAGATAACGACAGAAAATAAAATAACAGCTCACCTAACAGAAAATAACCAAGAATCGATCTAATCGATAATAGAAATAAACATAAAACTATTGTACTACACACGCAAAAATGACAAAAAATGAACATACCCGAAAACTTAAACATGCATATTTATTATATAAATTATATGTTGTATTCAGATCCAGACGTTCATTAAACAGTTAAGAAATTATATGAAACAAAAACATCATTCCCACCATTTAAAACCTTACAAATATAAAAAAAAGAACCGAAATAAATTTATGAAAAGTTGGAGTAACCTGAAGAGTAAAATATCTCGAAAACAAATCTGAATCAGACTTTATACAAGAGAGCCTTTTTATCCCGATTCGACATGTAGGATAATCAATTGAAATATTGACAAGTTAGTCCTGCAATGTGTATTTCGACCAAACTCTTCAGAAATTAATGTTTGTACGAATGAAGACCAATAAAAATAAAGGCTATTTGTGTGAGGACCCAGGTTAGTATACTTGATTTTTCCCTCAAATTGTAGAAGAAATTCTAGCAGGTTTCAAGAGAGGTAAAATGGTAAACACAGTGATAATTTCTTCACACATTTACAGACTTAAACCAGAACATATAAATGATAAAATACTATATAAATATTTGAGGAAAGACCGTCAAAATACACTTTTAGTCACCGTACAATTTGA
This sequence comes from Cimex hemipterus, assembly GCA_039619505.1. Taxonomy (NCBI): domain Eukaryota; kingdom Metazoa; phylum Arthropoda; class Insecta; order Hemiptera; family Cimicidae; genus Cimex; species Cimex hemipterus. The sequence goes on from CM077099.1 coordinate 34,570,093, forward strand.
CTGTCACTTTTCTTTTATATTTAAATTTTCAAGATATCAACGTTTTATGCCAGGAAAATAATTTATTAGAAGGTAGCATATTCAATTTTTTAATTCATATACTGAAATACATTAAACAATTAAGAAACCATATGAAAGAAATCAATAAGTAACAATTGTAAAAACAAAAAACTCAAGTTACAATGTTCCTGTTCGCAGTATAAAAGTAAATTTTGTTTTATAGAGCAAAATACCTCCGAGGAATCGTAGTCGCTTCTCTTGTATTCGAAAGAAGAAAACCTTCGACTCTCGTTTTATAGCTTTCCCCTAGAAAGATTTACGATTCTCGGGATCTGGAATACATTTTACATGGAACACTTTTCAGAGCCGGACATAAATCATTTTGTAATGGCCGGGAAAGAAGAAGACTGGAAGGAAAGGACTTTTCCGTCGATCGGTTTCTGATGCTAAGCATATAGAATATGCTAAGTACTATTATAATAAATCCCACGAGGAATTCAATTTTAAGTCTTTGTTGTAAATTTTAAGAGCTTAATTTTGCTACAAGGAAGGAAATTGTTAGAGAGATTCGCTTGGTGGACGAACACGAATTTCAAAGGGTATGCGTTATCCACAAGTTATTGAATGTTGAACATCGTTCCCCTGGTCGATGGACACGACCGCATTCAAATCTCAATGGAACAAGGGCGGAAGTATCCGGGTAACAAGACCGCCTCCATAGAATTATCCATAGAGAGATAGCCGGCTTTGCCTGCAGGAAATACAACTATCCAGGTCCTGTAACGTGATTAATGCAAGCGCCCACCTCTCCTCCGCCGATCCTGGACCTGTCCAAGACTCAAATTGAAATAGTGATGGGAATAGGAAAGAGATAATACCCTTTCCGCGATCCTGCATTATCGAAATGCCCTCAGGCAGATCGTGGATAACCCTTTCGTACTAGCATATTGAATAATGTAGATAATCACCTAACCCTTCTACCCTCTTCAACCGAAATACAAGGTTAAATGTACATGGAACCCGACCGCATAAACAAATTATTAATAATAAATATTCCTGCCTTAAAAAAGTAGCCGGTATACAAAAAGTAAGGAAAATAAATATAAACAATTTTTTAGTATGAGATTGAGAAATTTTCATGGAATTTTTGCAATAACTCTTTCCTGTATATCAAAAGAAAAAGGTTTATGTGCAAAATTTATAAAACGGAATTAATTCTATTGAAATTAACCTAACCCTATCACTTAGCCTTACCACCTACCTATGGTCAACATCAACTTTCTCCATTTTGTAACATGCCAAAACAAAATATGGTACTTGTTAAGTCATAAATATCTGCGTCTTTATTTGGTACGTGTGAGCGTGTGTGTGTGTGCGTCTATGCGCGTGCGATTGTTTTCCTTGGCAGTGTATGTGTGAATTGTCCACATTTTGATCATGTTCGCCTGACTTATATAATAATTAATACATATTTATATAATTCAACCTGCTTGTGTTTGTGTATATATATATATATATATATATATATATATATATATAGTGTGTGTGTGTTTGTGTTTGTGTGAGTGAGAGAGAGAGAGAGATTCTATTTATACATAAATTGTACATAAACACTAGTTACAACATGAACCAGTAATGCTTAAATGCAATACAAATATTGCAACGCTGTTTTTAGATATACTTTTCTTAATTATTGTTATTAATTCTAGAGTAAATTCACGTGGCGTAGGTGGCGGCAAAGTTTAGTCGTTGACACGGCGCTCATCTCTGTAAAATAAGGGTCCTGGGTTCGAATGCAGCGGCCCTGCATTATAAACGGGATTTTTTTCAAAAAAAACCGGCACCCTGAGGGTTTATATGACCATTAAAAAAATTAATTAAAAAATAAATTCGCTACGTTAATCTAATTTTAATGATTTATTATGTTTCAAAAGTTTTTTTAAACAAACAAAAAAATCAAAGACAGAATTTATTCGAATACATTTAGGTTTAGAATTGTCTTTGTTTTATCTGTTCTTTGATTTCTTTTCCTAAAACAATTTACGTTTTTTTAATTTGAATTAAATCGATAACAGTAGAAAAACTTGACAATAAAAGAAAAATAAGTGGGGGATTGCAAGAAGGGTGTACCAGTTTAACGACAAACGGAAGCCTCTTAATCGAAATAAATGTAAACCGAATTTGCCTTTTAAAAGGAACAAACCCTCCTCCACCCCAACAGGTACGCCACTCTTTTGATGTAGGTCACCAGCCGAGAAATTGCCTTGAAATTAGCATCTACTGAAAAGCCGGCTATGACGTCGCTGATTGGATCCATCCTTTGGATTGCTTCTGTCTTTCACAGATTTCTTTTTTTCTTTTTTTAAGCCCTCAACCGTCCGATTGGGGTTTCGAGGAGAGATGAGAGCGGAAGTATGCTTCAAAGGAATCGCCCCTCGGCCCAGCGCCCGCAAACTCTGCCCGGATTGAAACCACAGATTTTGTGCCATGTCGATTCCGCTCCCTGCTTATTTAACTCCTTCTTAAGATATTTTGAATTCCCTAATATTTCTTTGCACCCATTATCATCAGTATCCCGTGTTATTTTGATTAATTTATGTTGAAAAATTATAAAATGTCATCACTAAAGATAGAATTGACCACGTGAAACATACATACATATTATACCTAATGTTTCCCTAGTAAAAAATTGGTTGACCAACTAAATAAGATATATTACCATAGAGAACAACTAAAAATCGCTAAATTTGGCAATGCATGGGATAGGAAAAAAAGAGTAAGAATACCAGGATTGTCAAAAATGCAGCAAGTACAAATTCAGTACAATGAATGATTACCATTAATTAAGGATTTTTTTATAATTGAGATTAAAAAAATGTGGGGAGAGGAAGTTGATGTCCGAGTGGATCGAGGTCAAGAATCTCAAATGTTAGAGCAGCGGCGTATCTAGCCGAAGATCGTGCGTTCGAATTCCGCTCGTCCCATTGAAGTTTTTCATCTCAGCTATTTAAAAAAAATCTTAATTAATTGTAATGTATTAATTGGTGAAGAGGACCACGAAATTAGTGAATACAATGAATTATTTTTCTGGATAGTCATGGTTCATAATTATTTTATATATTCTGAAAAAATTTCTCAAAAATCTTAAAATAAAGATTTCTGTTTCATTCTGGTCATTCTGTTTTAAAAAATTTATTTAGATTGAATTTAACCATCAACAATACTTGAGAACTTGATCAATTTTGACTGCCTTAACTTACTAAGTTTTAAAGACTTATAAAGTCCGATATACACCCTTATATTCGTTCAGTTTGTAAAACATTATACGCATTATAAAAATAATTGTATAATTGAAACCAATAAAGCCATAATCATTATTACCTACATGGGAATAACAGGGTTGTAGTAAAGTAAATTCTTAACGAAAAAGTAACCCTTTTAAACAACGAAACGGTAGTTAAAAATCCTTTAACGGAAAAGTTAATTATTCAGCTTAGTAAGAAATGATAAAATTAAAAAGAAAAGAATACCGAAGTACAGCCAACTTTAATTGGCTCACGGAAAAGCAAGCAGTAAACTAAATCTTAAATAGGGATTTTAGTTACACAAAGGTTTAAACTAGAGAGTACAGAACTAATTTAATTCGGATTTAATCATCAATAAACTGACGGATGTGGAGGATGGTCCACATGTAGCAAAGTTATATTAATTTTTGTTTAAAATTGTTTTTTAAGAAAAGTTCAAATCATAGTGTAATTAATTGATAGTTAGATTTTTAGCATTAAATTATGTGTTTATTGTTAATTCTATGTATGAATGGTTGTTGTTTTAATTAATTAAGTGTGTGCCAACGCGAAATGTCTTCATTGTTCTAGCAAACATGTCCCTATGCATTCCTGAAATTTTTATTCATTACTACCTTATATAGTGTAAGGAATATTATACAAAAAAATATCTCTTTCTATAATATTTAAGAAATAAGGATATTAAAATGTTAACTTGGTGTAATTTTAGTATATCACATTTTTAAAAAGAACAACAATTATATGCTTATTAACCAAACAGTTATGCTGTCCGTGACAAGTACTCTGTCGTTCCTCCCGTTGTGCTTTTGCTGGAAAGATATGAATTGGAACATCTCGACAAGACGATAGTGTCTGAGTACCCAAGCACCTAGGTCAACACCAGACGCCAACCTCCGAGCTTAAAGAGCTTCTCTGCCAGTCCGGCCCTTCCACGCTAAAAATAGATTAGAGACTTGATTTAAAAAAGTAGCAGCGCCGGTGGGCCGGTTCGCAAGAGAAGTTCTAGGTATCAACGGCACTGTCGATATGTGGCCTGAGAGTATCTGATCGTAGATGAATGTTCAGCTTTACCCGCTTGAGGATAGCCCGTGCGAGGTTGATACACGGACACTTTATACCAATGCCCGTTTCTGTGTCCGGCATGCAGAGATTGGTTGCTGCTCCATATAGTGCGTAGGAATGCCACTCGATGTACCAATTGTTCTTCAGCACGGCAACAAGTATCTGATCTATCTTAACGATCTGGGCACTCAGCGTTGGGGCTGAAACGACCGAACTTTGACTACGGACTGCCAACACCTGGTAATCAGTAATCAGTAATCATTCTTATGTTTAATCACAAAGAATTTGAAGGAACAAAGATAAAATTTTATCTATTAATAAAAATGTAAATAATATTTTTCTAATATTAAATAAAATCATACATATTTTGAAAAACAGCAAAGATGCAATAAAACAATGTATATAACTAAAAATGTAAACAAATATTTTATAACAAACACAGTTTGAAAAAGAAATAAATATTGATAAAAACCAAACAATCTAATAAAAAATGTACTATTATAAAAAAATAATCCCCATATTTTAATGCAATATTCTATTTTATCACATTATGTTTTGCATAACATGATATGCAAATTTTTTATGGTGTTCTTGCTCACAAAAATCTCACAACCCATAAATCTGGTTGACTACCCGGGTTGATGTTTTGTGATCTGCCTGCCTGATGTCCAATCACTTAACAAAAAGAAAATACTCCAGCAAGAATATGATGTTAATATCTGTTTATTTCAGTTTTGTCAATTATAGAGGTGTTATGCAGCTATGTAATGCGTACGAATTTTTTTCTTCTGTAATCTTTTCTGCAGACGTGCATTCAAACATCCAGATTGAGGTTTCCGACGTAATGAAGAGGCTCGATTTTTTCCGAGCATACTTATCCTCCTACATTCCCTGTCAATTTTTATATCAACACGTTTTAAATTCGGTGGTTAATCTGTTAATGTATTTTAGGTAGTCAATCAATTTATTTACGCCAGAAACGTATTTATGATCTGCGTTGGCGATCACTTCACTGAATGGGCGAAGTGTTATTTTTCCAAGTAAAATACTGAACCAAGTTCAGATTTACGAAGTAATTTAGCCGTGACGATATTTGATTCTTAACGTCTCACCGATCATTTTGGTCCACCTACTCTCGCTCGGTTTGTATGACAGAAAGATTACTGAATTTATTTATGTTCGGCGATTGATGTGTGCGTTATTTTGTCGAGTAAAATTACACACTTTAACGTAAAAAAAGTGTTAATCCTTGAATACATTTTGAAATGGTTGAAATGGGCGTTGAACCGTCTCTGATCATCCTTGTCTTAATCTCACTGGATTTTTTTTATATAATCTAGATTATTAACTCTCATTGAGAGCGTTTTAATAGTCTTATCTTGTGTATTTAAATGTTTTATGTGATTCACGTGTTCGTTGCAGGCGTGTTGTAAAAGTTGCGTGATCGGATCACAATCGGTGATGAACATTTGCCAAAATCCATTTCAAGTCGGCGATACAACTGGGATTAATCGAACCCGCCTTGCCCAGGAAAATGTAATTTAACGTCCAAACGCAAACAAAGGATCGGAAAAAGGGTTTCTCCGGAGGGTAATTTATTTCTGGAACAATCGGCACTATCGCCGACGCGAGGCAAAATCACTCAGATATCAATATGTGCTGGGGTTGAATGGGCGAGGGAGAGCGGAGAGGAAAGAGGCTCAAAGGCTCGATCAGTATGTGTGGCAGTTAGTTCAACCCTCATATCGTATTCCGGCAACGGCCACTGGCTATACACTGACCGAAAGATAAATGGCAAGGGGCAGCCCTCCTTCTATTATGGCAAACTCGTTATTGTCGGCCAAAATCTCCCTCGTTTCGGAATTAAAAAAATAGCTGACCACCTGTGTTTACAATTCACTATATATCCCTTTTTCTAACAAAAACAACTGTAGCCTCTCTCAACAATGTTTTAAACAAGAAATATATATTTTATGTTTTATTCAAAGGTGCTACAATTACAGCAGTAGAGTTTAGAACATTTTGGTACATGTCATTAAAAATTAGTATTCCATTATGCCTTCTCACCTTCTAAGTAATTTAAGCGAATTTTTCAAAACCATTACAGATTTTATGCATTTAGTGCATTATAAAAATATCAGTTTGGTTCAAATGCCGTTCAAAACTAACACACGCTTAAAAAAAGATAAACCCACAGAAGACTTCACCACATTCACACGCACGTAATTAAGAATGCATACAAACTTAAACGAAAGTTCTATTTGGTTGAGTCCAGAAAATAATTGCTGACGAACAACAAATATAATCTATAATTGTTTTTGTACGTTGTAACCGATATCTGCTGTATCCAATGCAACGTTTACAACGAACATGTATGCAATATCTGATATGTATCAATACGAGCAGATGTATTGCAGAAGACGAGGAGTTAATAACCTAAACAGAATGTATGTTCATACGTATGTATTGAATGAAACAAAAATCTCCTTTAATGCATACAAAATTCCTTCTACAATCACATTCTTTCACTAAGGTAGGGTAAATATATCATTAAATACACTACAATGATGAACGCTGAAAGAAAATGTTACAAATATTTAAGAGAAAGGGTAAAAAAAAAGGTTGAATCAACGTTTAGACGGTGAGTGATTGCAAGTACGGGAGGTCGGGTGGGATGAGGAAAAAACTTGTGTTCGAACACATCACCCTTTCCACTCAGAGTAAAACTTTTGCCAGGTTTACACCCCCGACAAGAGTTGGGCTATAGTTTGCCGGACGAGTAATGGTGCGGGAGATAATAGAAGGCCGAGTTTCGACGCCCCTCGCCCCGCATCAACCACCGATGGCCAGCGTGAAAGTGCGACCGGGGGAGTGGTTTGGCAAGAAATTGGGAAATGCTGTGTAAGACGGCCTGCCTCTCCAACCCTCGGCGGTAATATAATTTGTGACTTGGCGGATCGGAGGGGTGCGGAGCTAGGGCTAATCAAGGTGGCAGCTGCCCAGGGGCTAATGACATTACCAAGGGGCTAACCCTTCCTTGCCAACACCCGCCCTTACCGTCAATCTATAAATTCTCCTTAAATATTTGTCAAAATTAAATTACTCTTTATTCATCTCAGGCATGTCGATAAAAATTGAAATTATGGTAATTTTTTATAGGTGAATCCGTAAAAATTAGATCGCTTGCATTGTCAATATACTCTTCAATCCTAAAAAATAGAAACTGTAAAATTGTTTAAATATTTATATCTTATCTCTGTTATTATTAGTGATCAGGCTACAACATTATAATTTTATTATAAAAAAAGGGGTAAGGAACAATTAGGTCTTTCCTCAAGCTTTTGAGGAATAGGGTGTATGCAACAATACAAATAATAAAACTCAAAATCAAGAATAGCTTTTAAATAACACGTAATGACTTAATTTCTGGGGTTGAAATTGAACACTTAATGAAATCGATCATTTTTATACAGGGAGTTACAAACTTTTAATTTCAAATGGCATCACATATTTTTATCTTGAGTATATGAAAGTAAAGTTCTAAGGAAATTTACAAAAAATTCAACAAGGTTTACGGATTACTATCGTTATTACACTATATTTTTCTTTTGTAAAGTGGTTTTAAAACATCTAATCTTCTATAGGATTTCTACAGAAGTAGGAAAAATACTATCGGTCGGTTGATAATCTCTGCAAATTCGGTCAATTGTAAATTCTAAATTTGTAAAATTGATGTTACAAATTGAAAAACAAAATCACCATTTATAGAAAAAAATCTGGATTTCCCCCTTATTGCTGTTTTTTCTCCATTATTTATTTAGTCTAATTAATTTTAAATTTTAAATCGCTTCCTACTAAAAAGAATAATGATCCTAGCCATTTTCCCTTGCACTAACGTCTTCCTTATGTATGTAATACTAAGTAATTAAACAAACTTAAACTTTAAATTGAATTTTCTTGCAACAATAATTTTACATTTGCGAGAAAAGTAATGAATGACTGACTGAATAAAGTACTTCATTAGATAAATAAAAGAGAAAAAATTGCACATAACTAAAAATCACACGTTAGAAACCTTCTGCCGGAGTAGGACTACAAATTTTGAATAAACAAACAAGACAGGGTTCAAAATTTCCCCAAGGAATAAACAAACGAAAAAACTAAATAAATAAACTATTAGTAAACTATAAAATAGGTATACTAACTAATTTATGTAATATTTACAGTAATATTTTAATAATAAATCTATGAATGTTTACATAAATTTATACACACATAAATAATCACTGTGTCTCTTACACATAATAAGTGAAATAAAAAACTTCTTTCCTGTAGTCACATGTTTGCATCACAAACTTTACTTAATTTAAGCACGCGGGGTTGTTTAATAAAGAGATTAGGTGCTCTTTTATGTAGCGTACATGCCGTACTCGGAATTCCTCCAAAACTGTGAAGAAAAGGAATCCTTTATAACCAGTTGGTCGTGCATGAAGTCTGGAGAGTAAAAATAAGTTATTTGCGTGAATGGACTGGTTCAACCCCGCCCCGATGAATATCATCGACTCTGGGGGTGTGAATGTGACCAGGCTTCTATGGTGGTGGTGGTGGTGTATTTACATGAATTGCATGTTTTATTTCTATTCTGTATTTGATAACCTGATGTACAAATGAGAAACTTGCATTTTAGGTTAGTGACTTAGTTTTAATATATAGTTAGTAACAGATTGAGACGATCAAACAGCTGCAGGTTGAAAAATATGTGTGTAGGACGAGAAAAATTGCGATGACCTCAGCTATTTGTCCCTACACTTACCAAATTAGTAATATTATTTTAATTAATTATACCTTCTATCTAAGGTCTTGGTTGACACGAGCGTGATTCGAACGTAGAGAGGATTGAGTCGAAGATCATGCGATCGAATCCCGCTCGTGATACTAGCTAATTGAAATGATAAATACGGTCAATTATATCTACTAAATAAATATAAGGATCGTTCCTATTATTGTCTGGGGTAGCAGAATATTTACAAAACTAAAAATAGCTCTAATTTTTAATTTATTTGTTATAATTTGTACAATTATTCACAATTTGTCGTACGAAACGAAGTGAACTAACACAGTAATAAATCAAATCGCCAGTTGTCTATGGACGAATTGCAAAAACGTTACTAGCCATATTGCTACAATCATTAATACATGGATGTACATTTTCAGGTCGGGTTAAGGTGAGCATAAGGTAAACGTTGTGGTTCACCAGCCACGCGACACTCGCGTGTCGAACCAGGTACCGCAATTAATAGAGGAAACATGATTGGGCCCATTATAACATCCGTTTGCGTGTTTTTAACCACTTCCTCTCGAAAAAGAGGGGTTCAAAAGGGGAGATTAAATTGTACCACTCAACATTTTCATAACTTCCGCCCACCCTTTACAGATTGCCCACTTGTTCGAGCAATCCCGTTAATTGCACCCCCTTTCCCACCATCATTTTTTGACGTCTATTCATTTCAATAATAAAAATTCGATGCGTAAAAATTGGTAATTTATTATATTTTTTATTTTCATTTTTTAAATTGGTTTTGGAGAGATTCCCACTTGATAAATGGGTTTTACATGAAAAATCGCACTTTTTCCTCAACACTTGATGTTCCGTCTCCTGTTCTATTCAAACTGTTTTATACTTAGTCAATATATCTACAATAACAATATAGCTACGCTACAAAAAATAAGCCGCATAACCCTGAATTATGGTGGATTCGTTACTCAATTAGTAATGATTCAGAAAAAATAATTAACAAATAAATAAAGAATTATGGCAATATAGATGGTATATTACATATAATAATAAATATATTGTTACAATTTAAGGAAATGAAGAACTTATAACTAGGCAAGTAAGGCCGGGATGTCCTCTCCAGACTTAACCACCGTGATCTTGCCCTCTGGCCCTAAAAATGCAATAAAAAAACCGGTTTAAAAGAAAGAAGCACCGTTGGTTGGCAGGATCGGCAGAGTAGCTCTCAATAGCACCGTCGATAGATGGACTGACTCGTAGAAGTGTGATCCTTACTCGAGTAAGGATAGGCCACGCGAAGCGGCCAGGCATGTAGAGAAAATTGCTCGGTGTGTCCGACCTAATTAAGGATCAATCCCTAGGCTCTATATAGGCAGCGCATAGAAATTCCACCCCATTCGAGAATCGTACTTTAGAGTGAATGTATTTATTGGGGTAATTGTGTAGTGTAAGAAGGCTGCTGGCAGAATATTGAGTACCCCATCACCCTCAATTAGGATAGTAAATATAATAGATGATAAAATATAAAGATTTACGGAGGAATAACGAGTACTCCACTACCGTAATTCTGTGAATGGTATGAAATGGGTGTGAATTTATGTTCGAATGAATGAGAGACTATGGGTTTGGATCTATAAACCTACCCCAACAATAAAAACCAAGACGGCATCAAGCAAGATAACACCGACACATGCACTCTACTCCTTACGTACTTAACGAAACCTGAATTAACATAAACCACACAAACACAGAAGATGGAAATGATGAAAAACTTCTGAAATACAAACACAGCAAGGCTAGAAAACCTGGATATTGGTTAACGAAAAGTTCCTCACCTGCAGACTAGACAGAAAATTCTCAATATTTTGATTTATGTCGAAACAAAAAAAAGAACTTGTTGCTCGTACACACTTTAGATTTAAATATGAAATATTCAGTAAATCTTTAACCTAAGTAATAGAACCATTTTTCAAATAACGAAAGAGTGGAAGCAATTCAGAAAAATCTGTTCATACAATTAAATGGATAAACTACATAACTAAGTACATTGCGATTAGAAAAACTATTGGGGAATAATACAGTCGGATAAAAATACTTTTAGTCAAGAAGTCAAACAGGTTTAAGCTGTCTGTACGTTCTCCTTTAATAACAATTAAATAAATACTTGCAAGTGTTGACAAACTTTTATTTCCACTGTGGCCATGTGCGTTATGAATTTTGGATTATGGCACAAAATCTATTGGGCTGGTGCATACATCATAACGCATGTTTTGAAAACCAGATAAAACTATTTTTAATTTTCCGAAAGGTTGACATTTCGACATGGTTTATGGTCAAGATGAATAGCCCCCTTACGGTTTACTGGAAAAAAACGTAGAAAAATTTCTTTTTGTTTTGTCAATTTCTTGGCAATATTTCTCTGCTGTGGTGGGTTCACCATAATTCAGGAAAATTAGCCAAAAACCACAGCAATACACCGAAAAATTTCCATAACCTTTTGAGTTCAGATCTGATTTCGGGAAATGTCTTGGCCCTTCATCCTTCTCCAACCACTGACCTGTACGTCTCCAGTTATAGAACAGAATCAATCTTTCATCAGATAAGACGATACGAACGATCAATTTAATGGCGCAGCAGAAGAGGCGTGCAAATTTCAATGCCTCGATCTCTTCGGGCTTCGATAAGTTCGTTTGGTGCCCAATTGTCTAGCTTCTTTACTTTACCACTTGCTCCAGATGGCAAACAAGAGTTAAGTGGTTAACAACTCTTCAGCATCATTTAAATATTATAACTTAGATTTCATATTATAAAATTACTAATACCATAATGGAATTATCTTTTTAAAAAGGATTGAACACCGCACTCACTCCACCATTCATCGTTTCTATTGTTTTGAAAGTGTTCAAACAGCAAAAACGTTCCTGGATTCTTCAAGATTCAAAGATGGAAATATTTATACGAAAGGACAGGCATGCTACATGAAAGATAGCTGGCAAAACGGAATTGCAAACAATGGTCATCTAGGATAATTGAAAGCATGCCTAGTGTAAATAATAAAAATATATACTGTATAACAACTCATTAATTTCTTGCCAACTTAGTAGTAGAAGTATTCTACTTTTTCTGGCATTTACCTTTTGATAACGAGGACCTTTTTATTAATGAGAGGGACAATGTGAGATTCTCTTGACATATATTGCGCGTTGATATTGCGTGACAATGTAATTCAACAAAAATCATTACCTAGTCAATCGATAATGTTTGGAATTTTGATTGCTTATTTAAAACTAAATAAAATTAATATTTAACCAGCATAGTTCCCATTATTAACATTGTTACCAAATTATTCCTAAGATTCAGTTTTTTTTCCATTACCGTTTTCTTTATAGGTCAAACCAGTTTAATTTTAAATAAGATTTTTTAATTTTCGATTAAAAGTTTTGAGGGTTACTTTCCCGTGATTCCTTGGCACGGCCCGACTAGAGGCCTAGAATCAATAAAATGAGGGAAATATAGGGAAGTTCATGAAATGGAAACCAAACAGAGAATCCCATCATTCAAAGTAATGAACAGACAAACAAATGTAACGTGAAATGGCTCGAGCTGGTAGATGAGTCGGCGGATGGGGTGGGAAACGAGTATAATTCGATGTTCGCTCCAGCCGGGCGGGAAAACTCTGAAAGGAGATAATCGTAATAAGTAAACAAGAGGAATGGGGAATGTGGCTCTTTATACTCAACAATAAGTTTTCCATTACGTTTCCCTTTACTGCTTCTCTCTCGTTTTCCGTCCCTCTCGCACTCTCTATGGCTTCAAGTATAAATCAGTTGGTCCGAAATTACTGGGAGGGCAATGCGTTTCTCAGATAGGAATGAAAGAAAGAGCCATATATCCAGCGCGGGTAAGAAGAAGAAGGGGGTAGCGCGGAGAGAGGGAGTTTTGGCAGAATACAGGGCACTCTCTCGCTCTCTTTCTCCAGTAACGTTATGGGCCCCAGTGCTTGGAAGAAAAGCACTTTCATAAATCTGCAAAACCTCCGCCCCCGCTCTCTCACTCCGGTAGATCTACGGCCCTACCGCCGCACCATTACCAGATACGTGCAGATTGCAGAAATTTAAACGGTGTATTAACCTTCTCTTTAGCTCTCGCTCTCTCTTCCTCCCTCTCCCTCACTCTCAAAATCTCTCTTTTTCTCCGGCCTCTTACTATTTACTGTTATGTGCTCTAGATAATACACAACACAATACCCCGCTGAAACCCTTTGTTTCTCAAACCTTTGTATTAGTTGATGATCTCTTTAAACGATTGATCTTTTTAAAAAAAGCCTGTGTCGCCCTAAGAACATGTACGTCCCTTTTTTTATATTTTGAACAATACAGAGAGTTTAGTTTCTCAAACATAAATACATTAAATTTGATTTAATATCAAAAACTATGCAAATAGATAATCATCAATTTAAGTAAACAATTATGATTAAAGGTTGACTCTCATCCATGTAAATATTCCTTATGATACTACGATGTTATTGAGGATCTGTATCATTTTCTTTCTATCCGTCCAGTAAATTATTATAAAATGGTTTAGAATGTAAGACGTCAAATTTTATCATAATAAAGTTGTTTTTTGAAACCGTTTTATTATATAAAATATCAAAAAGTATATTTTAATTTTGTTTTCATTTTACTTTCTCTCTTGTAGTATTTTTCATCTCATCATTGACTTACTCCTTCTAATGCTTATCATTTTATGCAATGCCGCATAAAGTCAAGTCACTTTTATGATTTAACTTTTTTATATCACAAAAAAATTAACTCATTTAAAAGTATGATTTAACCAATAATTAATTTTATGTTTTAACATATAATATTTTTTAATATAATCTTAAGTTCACTTTCAATTTTATATATATTATATGTCTTAATATATAAGATACGTCTTAATATAATATTTATGTAAGATGTTTTGTAACGAGATTACTTCAAATAATGATTGCTGTGGCACCTTCTTGTCACTCATCACTTTGCTGTTATTTTATTGTCGTTATTATATTTATTTATTTATTATATCACTCAATTTGTTTTTATGTAGCATAAGAAAATAATATGTAGATTTGTATTAAATAAAATGAAAGTTTTTAAGAGTTACAAAAACGGAAACCGTCATCAATAATGCGCGACAAAAAAAAAAGGATTCGTTAAAACATCTGTTAAAATCTTGAATACAACGTGGACATTTTTTGGCTGGATTCGGGCCGGAATTTGTTTTTACACGGTGTCTAGTGTTCGACTTAAAAAGTTCATAAATTTCGTGAGTTTCATCCAAATTTTTATTCAAGTTAGAAAATTGGATTTTTTGATTTCATCCTTTGTGACACTCATCGGATTTGATTTTATTATAAGTGGAAAATATAAGAGTGAAATCAACAACAAAATTTCTACTGTTTATTTCATCCTCAATTCTAATTTATTTACGGAGATCATATGGTTGTCATTTCGTGTAGTATCTAGAGTACTAAGGATATGTAAATCAGAAGACTTTCTTTAAATTAATCACTATGTTAGTAATTTTCGAGAAAATAATGGGTGAGATTGAATGCCCAAATATTGATTAAAAATTATTTTTCTGTTGCTGTTAAAAATGTGTATTCAGTGGTGGGTTGTGGGACAAAAAGTAAGATCAACTTAGTTTCTTGCAACATTTTTTTTACCTGTTTTGGTTACTTAGCCCGGACACAAATGATACATGTATTGTACAATAAAAATATTTTAATAGGTAACTTGAATTTGTTCACCCGGGGATTGATACTTATGCATATTTTTCAAAGTGGGTATTATTTTATTGCAATACAACTACAACGAAGAAAGAAAAATAAATGAAACAATTTATTTACAGTGATTGATTTTTCTCTGTTCGGATAGGTGTATAAAAATTTTCGGCTCATTATCATCAAATTCGCTAGGTACAAAGTATTATTAAATCCTCTTGTTAGTTGCCAAGCCCAAAAAAGAAAAACCTATCAAACTGCAAATTATTAAACCAGATAGATACATTGTTTACACCGCTAAAAAAGGTTTAAAATAATCAAACGTAACGGAACCGACAAGCACACCGAACTGACTTTAACATTACAAACTCAACCACCAAAGACCTATGTACTCCTGAATTGAGACGATTACTACAAAGGGCCAAATAGAGACCTAATCCCGACGCCCTCTCCCTCTCATTTGACTTACACCAGAACCGTCAAAAAAGGACGAGACGAGGAAACCACGCCTTCAATCAGACAGCGAAACATGAAGGACTGATATGATCAGGAAAATGGCACAGTTGATTTACTTGGAGACAAAAATATTTAACAACCTATCATAGAATATCATCTCGAAAAAGTAGTATTGCGAAAAATGGCATGTTAAGTTTTTTATTTTTGTCGAGTCTTTAATTTGGTTAAAATCACACTATCACAATCTTTTTTATCATTCTTTTTTCGGTGTAAACAAAAAATACCTTTATTCGACCGGCACTTGCACAAAATAAACCCTCTTTTATTTTTAAAAAAAATCGGTGTCACGGTTTTCCGCGAATAAGTGTTAATTGTTTTTAATTTGATACAGGCTTTCATTGAACGTTTTTTCCTAATTTTGTATTGATCACATTACTATAACACACAAGTTCTTCACTTTGTTCTAGTGTTTTGTAGAAGAAAAATTATCTAAGAAAAAGGGTAACTACTGGACAATTTTGTGATCGCTTGGAGTCGTGAGTAAATTAGTGGCATACTGTAATTTAATTTTGACAATTTTTTTTTTCAATAAAATGGCGTAACAAACTCAAAATCGCCAATTTTTGAAATGTTACAATATACAATACGGATTCATAATATCCGTACTTCACTAGATGTCAAGCTCATACATTATAACAATAGCTAAAAATAAAACAAACAAACAAAAATAAACAGATTAAAAAATCTGTAAAATTATTAAGTAATCAAAAGCGATGATTCTTATCAATAAAGCAAACAATATTTGAAAACAAACTCCATCGCGAGCATTTTAATATTTTAAAAATAGATAGAAAACATAATTTTTTAAAATTTCTATGAGTAATTAATTAGTATAAGATAAAACTGAAGGTTTATCACAACATAAAATTGCTTGTTTTTTTTTAATTTATTGTTGATGTTTTCATTAACAATTAAGTTACTGATGAAAATTAAATCGATTTAAAAAAATATCACACAGCTAAAACGCTAATATTTAATTTGAAACAGTTGCATTCACGTTGCATGAGGTGAAGGTGGGGGAATTAGGAATTATATTCCTGAGGCGACGTGATGGTGATTTGCCTTCAAGTCAAGACCTGTGTCCCATTTGTCATGTTCCTTCCTCTCATCCGAGCTGAGGCTCGACTGTTCTCAAATCCAATTTAATCTCTCGATAAGCCAAGATTCAGTCCATCCGTTAAATTGCACATGACTCGGGGACCCTTGTCATTCAAAACGGATCGATATCCTCTTACGGCCTCAATCACAACCCTAAATTACTTTCTGAGAAAATTATACACCCATGTCTATTTTGTTATTTTAAATTTTTACTTCTTTCGTGAATGATTCAAATGTTTTAAAAAATAGTAAAGTCGTAAAAAAAAACATGTGACATTCTTGTGTGTTGTTATTGTGCATATCTACACAGAAAACCAACACTTTGAGTATACAAATACTTCTATTGATTCTAAAATTTCGAGCGTTGTGTAAATTAATTTTGTTTTACATGGTACATGTATATGTAAAATTTAAACAATGTGTATAATTCCCAGGCGTATGGATTGATAGAAGATAAAGTTAAGTAAATGGAGATTAATAGATAAAGATACGTGTAGATAGTAGAGGTAGATGAAGATATACATAGATAAATAAAAAT
>CM077099.1:34587180-34617321 GCA_039619505.1 Cimex hemipterus
AGATAAGAATAGGTAAATTGAGATAGATAGGCTGATATAGATGAAGGTAGACTGAAGAGATGGAGGAATAGAGAGAGATAGAGATAGATGGGGATAAATATATAGAGGCAGAAGAAAATAGATAATGGAAAAGTGAGGGGCATGAAGGGAGATCGAGATAGGTAGAGATAAATGTAGAGCGATCAGGATAAAAAGGCTGAGAATTTATATTAAATAGATAACATGAGGTAGATGGAGAAAGATAGATATAGATGGTGACATAAAGAAGGAAGTTGATTCAGATATATAGATAGAAATCGGATTTATACAAATGTGGATAAAAGATAAAGATCGTAAAGATAAAGACTAGAAATCGTACGGATCGACGTAATCACGGTCTGGTGTGACGTAGGTTTTAGAAAAACGTTTTCGTTATCATGCCAATGTTTCGATCTTTAGTGAGGTCACCTTTAGTGGCTGGGATTTATAAACAGGATTGAAATTTTACAAATACATACAGGATGTGGGGAAAATGAATTTATACAATTATAGAAAGTTTCAGATTTAAAAAAAAAATTAAACAATGCTTGAAAATGTTTTGATTATTGAGGCATGTCTTTAATCAAAAAATTCTCTAGCATATAGAAACGTTAAATGATGGGGTGAGTGTGGTGTTCAATACTTTCCAAAAGGATAGTTCCTACTCACAGTAAGTTGTTCTGCAACGATCCGGATTTCGAGCCTCTTAGCTCATCATCAGGTTGAAGGACTTCTACAACCACGTCTCTCGACGTGCATTGCCAAAGTGAAACCGCCGATTCCTCCGCCAACGCGACGTTCCAATTAACAGCTGATTTTTAATGACGCTCAATTTGAACGTGCGAAACGCGGAAATTATAACACAAAAAAATATTAGAATAAAATAGTAACAATTAAAATAATTAGTTTAATTATTTGGATGTTTAATATTATTTATATACATATTTAAAATGGGAGGTAGATCGAAATCTGTTATATTATTAATGCATTTATCACCATGTTCAATTTTACATGTTTTAATTTCAAATTTCTCAAACCAATCTAGTTCTTTCCCTTTGTTGAAACTATGCAACACTCTCGTATTTAGATTTGGGTTGAATTTATGTTTTGTTTCTTTTAGATGGTCCTTAAATTCCGAAAATTTGCTCGATTTAGGCAAGTGTTCTTTTAATTTCGTTTTTGTTTCTCTACCGCTTTGTCCTATGTATTTAATATCACAATCATTACAATTGAGTTGGTAAACCCCGCTTTTTGCCAAATTGTCTACTCTGTCTTTAGGTCTTGAAAGGATGTTTCTAAGTGAGCCCGTACTTCTAAAAGCTATTTTAAACCCTTCTTGTTTAAAAATTTTGCTAACTTTTTCTGATAATTCCCCAATGTATGGCAAACAACGGAAACCTAATGATTCGTTTATAGTGGGGTAACTGAGTCCTATTGTTGTTTCGTTTAAAGTTAATTTTTTTATTCTTTTAACTAGCAACCTGTCAATATTTCTTGATACCCGTTGTTTTTTGCTAAGGTTTTAATAATTTTTAATTCTTTTTTATAGTTATCAGGTGTTAGCGTAACTTTCAACATTCGGTCTATGAGGCAAATGAAACCAGCAGCCTTTTGGGACCATGGGTGGGAAGAATCCGCGGGTATCATAGTGTCTGTAGTTGTGGGTTTTCTATATACATCTATTTTTATAAGGACCATTATGGACAGTTTTAGGTCTAAAAAGTTCAGACAACCATCTTTGTCAATTTCCAATGTAAAATTTATATTACCTGATGATGAGCTAAGAGGCTCGAAATCCGGTCGTTGCAGAACAACTTACTGTGATTAGGAACTATCCTTTTGGAAAGTATTCTCTAGCATTGTGTAAATTTATTTTTTAATCTAATTAAAATTCTAATGCATTGTATAAATTTGTTTGTTTCAATCTAAAGTTTTCTCGCATTATATAAATTCCTTTTTGTATCTAAAATTTTCTAGCATTGTATAAAGTCATTTTTTATATAAAATTTTGTAGCATTGTATAAATTCGTTTTTTTCCACATCTTACATGTATCTGTAAAATGTAAACAATGTTTATAAACCCCAGGAAGATGATCTCATTAGAGATCGAAACGTTGACACGATAAAGAAAATGTTTTTCTAAAAATCTACGTCACACCAGACGCATCTCACGATCTCCAAACGATTTGGTGTTAATATTAAAATTACCGACAATAATTCATCTATTGCTTCTGGAGATTTTGAAGTTTCCATCATAACTGTCTTTAAAGAACAATAATTAGTACACGATAAATTAAAACGATATATTATCGATTTTAGAATGATCCGAACTATCAAATATGTGTAAATATAGGGTGTTTTTTTATTGATTGATGTGATACCGGGTTCACTATATGCACTAAGATATAAATTTAAAAAAAAAATTAAAACAGCATCAGCCGATCCTACCAAAATTAAGTTTACAACCGTACTTCGTTTTGCAATAAAATCTTCAGCGAAAAAATGAAAGACCGTATTTTAAAAAAACTCACAATGTATGATAACTTTGACACCAATGCATAACAAAGGTAGAAGGGCATATTTAATAAAATCATCTAATTCACATTAAAAAAATTGTGTCTGGCCCTGGAGTCAATTGGCAAGAATGCTCTTACCATGTCTAATATTTTCCGACATAATATAACAAAAGAAAATCCATTAAAATCAATGTAAGGCTACTTTTGTACAATGTACACACAAAATAAAACAACGCCCTTATAAGATGTGAAATGGGAGAGGAAAACTTTGAAAATTGTAATTCAAATAATCTTTCTACGATATAGGAAATTTTACGCCATTATTTTCCAAAAAAAAAATAAATGTACACTGTTGTGAGGTTTTTTAGTATAAGGTTTCTGAACGTGTCAAGTGTAAAACTTTATTTAAGAGGCGAGGATTTTAAATTAGATTTGACGCGAGGTTTGTGAACGCCCGTTGAGGCCGAAGGGTGGATTGAGCAATTATACTGAAATCGTTTAACCTTTTGATATCAATACATCGATTGTGTCGGAGCCCCCGTTGTGAGATGGTAGGCCGTAAATTAAACCGACTCCGGTCCCGTTTCGGATTATTAGACTCGAGGCACCCACACATGCACTCATATTTAATGGGGTGGCCCCTGGCCATGGGGATAAATTCCCTTAAACAAGGAGGGGAGGAGAGATCTGTTGTGCGGACGAGGACTTTGTGGGGGCGGAAGAGCAAGGTGGGGAATTAATGTCATGGAGTGCCCTCACCGCTCGGACCGGTGACTCTTTTACGTAATAGAGATCTAGTAATATATAAGCACGAGTATTAAATAAAGAACATCAACCCCTAACCCCGATATCCATTTGTTTTAACTTCATTATTTGGCCTTTTTTCTTTCTTCGAACAGTTTTGATTTATTGACGGTTGAATGATTAGGACGAGTCTCGCTAGAGATCTGTCAGGTGATAAAATTGTATGGTAGTCGTTTCCGATCATTTAGGTCTGCGTTATTCTTGTTGTTTTCGATTTTCAGACACGTTTCTGTTTTGCAGCACCTCCAATGGTTTGGATGCACACATCACAATACTATCGGTAGCCGAGTGATTTTGATGTCAGTCTCTTCGCTCACAGACCCAACGATTCCCACCGTTCCCTTTTTCTCTTCCTCCCCAAAACTATGACTAGTGCGTGTTCAAAATAAATAAAATGTCCAAATAACATATAGATCAACCACTGACCGTTAGACAACCACATCAAAACCATAGATTAAAATAATTGTAAGAAGTTTAAACAAATATAAACCTCATAAAAACTTTGACATTTTTAAAATCGATAAGAGTAGAATCCGTTAGATTTGACAAAAGCTGGGACTCAATTGAGCGATTAAGAGTGATTAAGCGGCAAGCAGGTCTCGAGGTCATCGTCGTTTCAAGGGACAGGGCGGGTTCTCGGGATGGAAAGTGTAAAGAGGAGTCGCAAAGTATGGAACTTTTGGAAGCGTTATCACTTTGATGATAAAAATAATGTGTGGTGTTTATAGACCATTAGTTAATGAGTATTTGGAGATCGTGAGATTCGGTCTGGGGTGACGTACGTTTTCTTTACCGTGCCAATACAGAAAGCAAACGCTTTGAGCCCTGAAGATGATCTCATTAAAGATCGAAACGTTGGCACGATAAAGAAACTGTTTTTCTAAAACCTACGTCACACCATACCGCATCTCACGATGTTCAAATGATAAAAAGCAGAGGTCGTTTAGTTAGTGAGGTGCGTAGTAAGGATTTTGGCAATTTCCTTGGGGGTGATTAGAAGGATCGCTTTTGGAAAGTGGATAGCTTGAAGAATTCCCACAGTTCCATTCATCTGGTCACAGTAATGTCATGTATTAATAGAGTTTTTTGTGTTTTGATAAGCAATCAAGATTTTGGTTGTTAAAGTCTTCGTACATCGAGAGGTAAAAAAGTGGCCACCTATGTTTTATTTTTGTTCCTTTTTTTAGTAAATGCTTGCAATCGTTATAATTTTATTTTTTGTTTTTTATTGAATACTTTTAAAGAAATATATGAGATATCTAAATAAAATAAATAAACAAAGAACAATTTGACCAAAAATGTTGCTATGGAAAATATGACGAAAATAGTCAATTTTGTACGGAGTATTTCCTCCGCTTGCATTGACCACCGATTCCCTTCGACTCTGTATTGATGTGGTTTAAATTCTTAATTAATGCAAACTCTTCGGCATCATTGGGCGACTTTTTCCCTCTTTGACAACTCGTCTCACATGTGTTCGATAGGGTTAAAAGTCGGGAATAAATGCCAGCCACTCCAAACATTGCATTGTGCTTTTTAATTTCAAAAATGTAAGTTACAAGTACAGATATTCTTTCACCTAAAAATGTTCAAAACGAATAGGCCTTTTAATTTCATTATCTAAGCAATTATTTTCTTTATTGTTTTCTTTGTTTACTATATTAGATTTTATAATACTTGATTAATGTATATTCTAATTTTCCTTCATAGTAAAATGCATGTTTTATATGTGTTGTCATATTATTACTTTCTTGTAAAATATATTTTATTATTTGTTTTTGATGAACAGAATGAATCTAAATACATAATAATAAATCTTAATTGTATGAGAAGCGTGTTAGATTTCTATTTTGTGCTAATAAAAATAATGTTTAAAACTACTACGATTTGTACCTTTTAAGACCGTCATCAACCTATAGCGATCTTTATGTAGATGGCCTTTAAATCTCTTACTTTAAAACTTTACAATTTTTGAAGTGAATGTTGCTGTAATTCTGAAAACGTTTCGATTTAGACCAGTTTAGGTACGCCAGATTTTTTCATTTTGCATAAAATCCTACTTTCATTTTCATTTATACCACCCGAAGTAAGAAAATAGTCAGAAACCTAATAGTTTTAAAAACCCAAATCTTACAGTGCAACGAACAAAGATTATTCTCGGTCGGTTTAAAGATGGCTTGGGTGTTTAATGAGGCCGCAGTGGCCGTTTCTCAGAGGATCTACGGCCCCCGAGCGGGGGTATCCTGTGGGGGAGGAAGACTAAGAGTCACCTGTGACTGGCAGGAAAGGATTTGTGGAGCTGACGACATCATAGGCCCACGGAACAAACCATTCTTAACTTTTCCCGGAGTTAGTGTTTCGGACATCCCCCAGTTCCATCAGACCTCTCCGCCTGACAGATACATACAACAGTTGGCCAACTGTGAGGATTTCCAGGAGAGGCGGATGGAGAGTTATCAAACGAGCAGCAGATTATGCTTTGCGCAAGTGCTATTATTTCAGCCGGCTAGTCATTTATCTCAACCCTTGTTCTTCCCCCATGAATTACCGTAAGGCCTTGCAAACTGCCAAGTCAATTTTTTACTTTTTGTAATAAAGTTTGTTAATTTCACCCTTATAAAAATTACAGTTTACAAGGTATGTACGTTGTTATGGTTTAATTTTACTTCTGACAACTGTTTTTACGCATAAGGCATTATACGTCTCGTTTTGCTATCTTCGTTGTTGTGCGATTTGTTTTATCAAATTTGCCATTTATAAATTTATAAATTCAGTCGATATCTAATTATTCTTTTAATGACTGTAGGTTGTGATTTTGTTGCCAGAAATCAGTTATTGGAAAGAAATTACTTCCTTCCTCGAGACTTTAAAAAAATATATATATTATGACTTTATTAGTAATAATTCACAAAGAAAAGGACTACTTACAATTGGAAAACCTATTATTTTAAACATATTGAATTTTCAAGTTAACAGTGGAACTATTCGTACAATTATCTCGATAGTTGAATGAATGATATTTGTTAATTTTTTAAATTATTAATAATTAATTTAAATCCTGAAAAAGAATGTATATTCCTCGAAAGATTGACAAAAAAACTGAGCGGTTTCTGTTTTTCCCTATTGGCCCTATCCCTCTTCTTTTTTTAAATTATAATTTCAAAAGCTAATATGAATTATGTCGAAATTATTGCATTTTTTGCACTACTGCCCAGGATTTCTGTCTTGCTGCAATTTTTACTGCTGTTGTTCATTTTTATTGTTATGCCAAATGTGTTAAAACACTTAGCTCTCAGATGGAAGATTCATTTTTTTTAAATTTCCATTAACCCTCTGTATGCTTATTTTAAA
Organism: Cimex hemipterus; assembly: GCA_039619505.1. NCBI lineage: Eukaryota > Metazoa > Arthropoda > Insecta > Hemiptera > Cimicidae > Cimex > Cimex hemipterus. Next base: position 34,593,870 of record CM077099.1, read on the forward strand.
AATTTGATATTTCATCTTGAGATTTGCGAGGTTATAAAAATGAAATTTGGTTTTCTTTGATCATTTTGGTGTGACTAACAAAAACAAGGGTATAAAAATCAAGCCATAATATCAAGTATTTGTTAGCCGATTACAAATTAAGAAATAATTTTTTTTTTTCAGATTGACCTAGATCGTCTATTTTTGTTGAGTTTGTCAGTCAGATTCGTTTTGGCTATTTGACATTTTCAATAATTGTCTTTGTATCATTCTGTCAAAAGTGGCCTTTTATAAACTTGTAAAATGTCACAAAATTTGCATCTAATGTATAAAAATGATCGATTGAGAAATTATGTTACAATGTTTTAAACTATGCATATTGGAGTAATAAAATATTTTAAAAGTGAACTATTCTCTTCTCACAAAAGTATAATGAAAAAGGGTTTGGGTAATTGTAACGAAATTCATCATTTTTAACCGATTTCGTTCAGTCCCCTTTTATATTGGGTGGCTATCAGAAATACAATTTACTTTGCGTAACTCCACGTAATATTCTTGACAAAATTATTAAACGGTTTCAAACATAAATATATGAGAAGATTAATATAAACTGTATGCCCGGTTTTCTGGGTATTTATCTTACTCGCCCATCTCTGAATGCTGTGAATGCTGACACCGGTCTCATAGTCAAAAAATAACAACGGAAATGATTGGCAACGACTAAAGTTCAACAAACTTCAAGAGGAAATTGTTTATTTTTGTTAAAATTTTGCTTATAAGTGAAAACAACATAGTATTTTAAGCCTAAAAACGTTGAAAGCATTATGTTTTACCATCATTATACTGGGTCCTGGTTGAACATTCATCTTACTTTATGCGAATTTTCTTTAAATTAAAATAAAAGCATTTCGGGCTAAATAACCAATGTTTTCCTATCAACATAACTATCTGACATTACAATTGAAATCACTAGTTTTACTACAACACTAGATCAACGTTCTCAGCTGATGATGTTTCAGCTAACATTTTTTTTTTCTTCTTGCTTATATTTTTTTTCTTTCTACTTGTTTACTTATACTTAGTTTAGAAGTATAAAGTGAATAAGTTCTACGCAATCAGAGATTTGTTAAAGTAATGACAGTATTCTTGGGTTTTATTATCAGGATTTTCACCCTGGCCTTTTTAACAATGTGATGTAACAACTCATTCATAAAAACTTTATTTAAACCCCACTACTTCAGTCAAAATTATAGAACGGCGATTATACGTATGGTCAATACGACAAAAAATTTACACAAAAGTAAAGTAAGTCGCAAAATTGGGGGAACGTCTAGCACGTTCATTGTCAAGTCCGAAGGGGCCAAGGAGCCCCGCTGAATATTTTATGACTACAGATGTCATTCTGATTCCGGGAATGTAATCTTACACACTCATATAAAATTTAAGTGCATTTAGTTCGTCAAAGTGCAACTGATTCAATGCATTATCGAATAATTTTATTTAGAAATGGGCCAACTAAAGTATTGCATTATATCATAATTCGGTTATACCATTGATTTTTATTTTTTGACAATTGTTTGTTCAAATGATAGGAAATAAACATTTTTTAGTGTAACAGTTAATAAAACATTATATAATTAAGCGAAAATTAGAAAATGAATTTGTTTTGGTACAGATACAAATTGTTATGTTGTTATTTTCATTAAGATAAAATTAATGATCCAAGTTTTTTAAATTAAAAACTAATAGTGAAAAACTATAATGAAATCCTCATTTACATTGATATGAAACAACTTAGCGACAAGTTTTAACTTACTTGTCAATCACCCAATAAACAAATAATTGATTGTGGAAATTAAGCCAAATTAATATGTAATAATAATGTGGGAGTTTAGGAGCCCATAAACTGCTGAGTTCATCGCTCTAAGTTTGCGTGTTTTGACTTATTTTTCTGGACTTTAACCCGTATTTTTTAACTTGATGTCATTTGAATTTTCAATATGTTACTGGCTCTCAGCTTTCTATATGAAAACAAAGTCTTCATCCTAAAATAGTAGCCTCTCATTTTTACCTCAAGTTGTCAACATCAAGATAGACACAAATCATACATTTTACAAACATAGAAGTTTAGTCACATTCACTGCTTCAGAGTACTCGATATTAGTCGAAAAAATCATTTATTTTATATGGAACTATAAAATATTAATTTTAATAACAACAAAGGATACTGAATACTAAAAATTCAAGACCAGTTACCATTGAGAGTTTAGTAGTCTTTGCCGTCATTGAATTAAAAGAAATAAAAGAAAATCCAAAGTGAATACCCTCATCATTATTTTTTCAAAATTAGACATTTAAAACAAACTTCAATTTAAAAGACAATCGTAAGACCTCTCTAGGTGTACAATTGTGAATTGTGAGGATCAATCAATGATGACAATTAAATCTTAGCGTCTTCAATCTATTCTGTTGAAAATTCTTCGTTAAATTAAACATGTTCCTTTTTATGTTTCAAATAGCACTATTCATAACTACTTACACATCCCATTTATTCATAATCTCATCAAAACCCTCTATGAAAATATTCGTCAATTACTGAACAGTCATAATAATGTACTAATTTGACAGCTATCACTTCCAACCACACCGGAAAAACTTCCAAAACTGCGAAGAACTTTAATAAAAACTTGACTGATGTTGATATAATATAACGTTTTTTGTACCTTCTGCAAATAAATTTTGTACTGCCATTAATAATGTTTAACTAAAATATTCTACAAATATTTAGTAGCGTTTTAAATTATTTTCATAATCAACCAACAAACAAATTATTATTAAAGACAAATCAATATGCAACAATAATGTTGGAGGTTTTGGGGCCGACAAAAGGTCATCGCCAGTCCTTTGCGTGTTTTAACTTATTTTTCTCGTCTTCTAAGCGTATCTTTCAAACTGCACCCATGTGAACTTTGCGATCTGTTACTGACTCTCCGGTTCTATACGCAAACAAAGTCGATTTCTCATTGTACCTCAAGTTGTCAACATTATAATAAATTCAAAACATGTATGCAGCATACCCAAAACATAGACTGCTGCAGGGGGTCTAACCCATTCCATTCCCGCTAATAACTTTCTTTTACTCAGACGACACTGATCCCAAAATACTCCATTTGTCTCGGGGCAGTGTTAAACAACCCCTTTCTTTCACGCTAATAAATTACATCCATTCGTATAAATTAACCAAGCACAAAACCAGACATAAAAATAGAAGTCGGGTAACATTCACACCCCCAGAGTACCCGATATTTTCTGGGGCGGGATTAAACCCATCCCTTCACACTACTAGATTCACTCATTCTAATAAGTAAGCATACGCACAATACTTACATATTACAAAAACTATATACATTTAAAAATCCCTGTCGTTCCGGAATAGCGATTTGTGCCCGCCGCCGATTCCAAAGATTACGTACACATCCGACGATATCTCAAATTATTGTCTATAATCAACAAACATCCTATATTTCAAAACGTGTCAACCTTTTATTCATATATAATGGGCACATGGTCTGCCGGCCAGAACGTACCCGTGAGATTCTTGTATGGCCTATACATAGTCTTGTCAGTATGGCCTTTCCAGTTTCGAGCCGTTTTCTCTGTGCATCAAAGACAGATATCATTCTTAACCGGTCACAGTTTATCCATTATTGGTTATTTATGTTTTTATAAGCCCAGCGTTTTCCCATTATTTTACTGTTTTTTTTTTTGTTTTTTGTTTTTTTACAATCCCTCAGGGTGCCGGTGTTAAAGGTGTTAAAAATACCATTCGTAAGTGTGTCGGGTTTGAATGCAAGGCCGCTGTATTCTAACATTTATTATTACTGTATTTTAAAGTAATCATTTTAAATCTGCTGGGCGCCCTGTCTGCTTCTTCCTTCCGGGTTATCCGTACGTGGCCGGACCCATGCCAGCATGATCTTCTTCCCGTTAAAGGTTCACTTATCTTATTTATAGAGGGGTCAAAGAAGCTCTTCTCCTACCTTAAAGATCGCACCGAGTTAATCGGCCCCTAATAAAAAATAGTTGTGATTTTTACTTACTAAACTAAATAAACGTCTACTGTTAATGTTAAACAAACTAGAGTTTTACCTCCTTTCAATTTGCTACATGTATTTAAGAATTGGATAAATTTTTAAAACTATCTCAACTAACTTATATATTGTTTCATGTTCGGGGGAGCCACATTGACCGAGTCCTAATACCCACTCTAACGTGAATATGTTCGAATCCCGTCATAGTCCGTAACATTTTATTTTATTTTTTTAATTTTGAAGTGGTTTGACATCTTTTGTGTTATCCTCAACGTGTAGTTAGACTCCTCTTGGATGATAGGAATTACTTGAGTTATATATAATATAATTTATTATATAAAATTTATTAAACTATTTTAACTGTAATTATAACCCAGAATAATTTTAATTATAATAAGATAAATTAATAAAAATAATAAATTGACTTAAAAAAATGAATCAATAATTTTGTCTATTAACAGATAATTAAATAAATACTGTCCAATTGTTGTAAGTGTGTCTGATACGACTAAAGCCATTTAATTGTCTAAATTTTAAATTGAAGAAGATTTCTATATATTTTTTCAATTTCTCAGAAAAACGAACTGAATTAAAGAAAATGCATTTTCTTCTCGTATGCTTCAGATATAGGGAATTACGAAGACATCCTCGTCTTGTTACACTTAGACTGTGTAACCAGATCTTTCTTTTGGTTTCTTTTGGAAATTGACAATAAAAAGAGAGTTAAATAAATAAGAGTTGTTGAGAATAGTCGTGCGGAGGGGGGTTGAAGGGTTGATGGATATCGACCTGAGAGGGCAGCCTCGGTTCCCACTGTCCACTCAGTGAGGGGCAAACAAAGGATTACACCCTTCCCCGTTCCTCAAGGTCCTATCTCTTTACTTATTTGTTATTTCATCTTAGCCTCGGGCTCACTCTCTTCTCTCACTCCCTCTCTCCCTCCCTCACTCTCACACTCTTCGGACAAACTTGCTTTTCCCTCAAACTCCTAGCCCCTTTCTCGGCCCTGGAAAACCCCACGCTGGAGGCCCCTGTCCAACAGGCTTAGCGCACACCCTCTTAACACCGGCCCGACGGGCATAAAAGAGAAACAACTTGGACTTTCTTTTCCCGGGATTCGGGAAATAAGGAGGTGGGGTAGAGAACCAAGAGCGAGTAATGGACTTCACGGATGTTTCAAGACGCCTTGCTCCTTCTCATTCCACGTCCTTTCATTTCCAGAGAAACATCAAACGGTCAGGCCCTTCTTTTGCAGAAGACGCGTATTTTTATTCGACATCAGATATCCCTTTCGAAATACTCCACAACAGAAACCTTTGGAAATGCAACATCAGTACCGAAACACAAGTCTTCCTCCTTCCCTTATTTTTAACTATAAAACATGCCTAATTAAAACTATCTGAGAATTTAATATAATAGAGCAATAAAATATCATGAAGTGGGTTTCCTCCGCCATTCTCATTTTTAGCAAATATCAGGAAAAATTGTTTTTTATTCGTTAAGAAACCAACCATTTTAAACAGTTTTCTTTTGTTTATTAATGATTGATTATTTTGCTTATCTTAGTGTAGGTAATATGAAGAAGATGGCAAATTCGCAAAAAGGAAAGATCAAAGTTTATTTAAACAATCATTATTATTTTGAATGGTTAGCATTATGTATTTTAACTAACGAGAATTTTTTGAAGAATTTACAATGTTGTACAATTGTTTTGTAATTTTTTAATGTCGAGTCATCTAGTCAACAAGTTCACTTTTGTTTTATTACAAGTTTACAGGTAATAAAAATATATACCGAATATAACAAAAAAAATGTTGGAACGTGTCTGTCAGTTAAAATCAGCTAAATAGACGGACCCGTTTAATCAGAAAAAATAAAGTTTACCTTCATTTGCAGGCCTCAACAATAAGTCACATAATAAAATATCACAATAAATTTATACTAAATTGAATTATTGAAACATTCATCAAGTATTTACAAAGTCTTTTGTATTTCATTGCAATATTTTCGTTTTTACTAACGACAATCAGTAAGCATTTTCATGTTTTCATACGGCATGGTCATACATGATAAAATAATGAATAAATTGCATATTGCATTCATTTTTTTTAATTGTTCTCATTTTTTGGCCATGAAGAACGCTGGAAAGAAACAAAAAGAGTGAGACGGATTGGAGTAATCAAGAAAAAGAAGTTCCACAAATCTGATCAATCTAGACCCATTTATATTAATCATTAATTAATTAATTACTGAAATTTGAATTAATTTTTAAATAATACACTTTAATCATAGGTGAATATTACTGCCCGTTGTTTTTTCGAACTACTAATTTTCAACAATTCCAGAAAAATAAAGCTTCTTTTTTTTTACTTTTTCATACTATTTCATATACCAGTTTGTAATAATCACGTATGCCAAAAATCGAAGTCTACTGTTCCACAAACGTTTAAATATTTTTTTCGCAAGACTATTGGCTAGGTATAATTATTTTATATTGCAAATAACTGCATCAAATAGAAAGTATGTACTCAATTATGTTTAGTGTTTCATAATTCATGTTAACACTTAACATCGGTCTCCTAAGATCGCTCATCGTATCGATGTACTAACAGCAAACACTGGATGGTAGCTGTTCAAGATTTCATGCTTAATATGTTTATATGTAAATATTATGTTTTACTTCTTGCATCAAAAGCTGCAGTTATAAAAAAAGTTTTAAAAAAATCGTAAAACTATATTACCATAAATTGATAGCTATTGTAGGATAAATTGATGGTATTGTTGATTCCTCCTTATTTATTTTTTTTAACAAAAAACTAATACCAATAACTAATTACAAAAACTCACTTATTTTCTAAGGCACGACTAAACACTGATTTTAATAACATTGAAGGGGCTCACCACTGTAAGGTAAAGGTCCCGGCACCACACAAATAGGCTTTTTTTCAAAAACACCGGCACCCTGAGGGTTTATATGACCTCTGCTGTTGGGGACCCTCGTAAAAAAGAATAGAAAAGAAAACATTGAAACAAAGAAACTGGATACTAAACCCCCAAGACCAGTTAGCATTGATGGTTTAGTAGTCTTTGCCGTCTTTGCATTAAAAGAAATGAAAGAAAATCCAAACTGAATTAACTCATCATTATTTATTCAAAATTGGACATGAAAACAAACTTTAATTTAAAAGACAATCGTAAGGTACAGTTGTGAATTGTGTGGGTCAACCAAGGATTACAATTCCCAACGTTAACAATCTATTCAGTTGAAAATTCTCCTGCAGATCAAAAATGCTCCTTTTCATGTTTCAACTCATGACGACTTACACACCTTATTTGTACCTAAACCCATCAAAACCCACTATAAAAGTATTCATCGAACACTGAACAACCAAAATAAACTTCATACGAACACTCTGGATTAAGGTATAGCCTTCAAGGAGAAGAAAGAACATTTTGTTGCTAAAACCAAGCATTCAACCGATTTTAAGATCATCATCAGGGTCTATGTTAATATCACATTGTGAAAAACATGTTTATACAATTGATTAAAAATCAATATAACTATATAAAACATTCAAAGCAACCTTCAATATGTCTACAGATTGACATATTTACGTGTTTTTTGTTTACTGTTTTTCCAGGTGTGCTCAAATTTCCTTGAAAATGGATTCAGTCCCAACTTGCCAAGTACTGTAACAGATTGAAACCTTATCCCGAAGGTCCACCTCTTGTTATCAAATTGAAATGAATAAGACCTTCATAAATTGAACTTAAGCTTATTCGTTCGAATGTTGCTATTATTATGTTCCGCATTAGTATTAGCATTTTGTTAACACCTCTTTTATTCTTTTTGTGAGTAATTGAGACTCTTTGTGAATGATTTCAACATTCTAAAAGTCAAAATTATGCCTACTTGATGATATTGAATGTTTTGATAGTTTGGTACCAGTTCGGGATTGCCAAAATCAGACAAGACTATGATAAATTTTATTTTTATCCTTGGGTTTGTTTGATCAATGTATTTCATAAACACACGAGAACTTATACACAATTCGATGATTCAACTTTTCTTCCTTATCCTTGAGTTTAGTGTGTAAAGAGCTCATTTTATTCTTGTATTTGTAAGAATAATTGAAGTCAGGCTTTCTCAAATATTTTATTGTAGGCGAAATCACTGGAACGTTCGTTATACTCGTGAAAGTGAAAGGATTATTCATATTTCTATTTTTTATTATTTATTAACCTTTCTGAATTATATCTATCAATGTATTAATCAATGTCGTTGTTATTTCTTAAAATTCGGAAAGCTCGCTTTTTAACTTCATTCAAGAAGGATGTGCTGATTTCTTTTGTAACCACCTATGCAAGTCAAATATATTCTTTTGTCGAATGTGTCTGTAAAAACTTTTATTCAAAGAAATTACAAATAAGTACTGATATACACTCAGAACTTTTTGAATCTAAATCAAATCTAACTTAAGACTAACATTTGTTAAAATGAAAATTCTTATAATATTTCTAAAGTGGGCGAGAGTGCTGATGATAATTCTAGGAGCAACACCTGCATCCTAGCATTGTCATTACATTATTTATTTAACACAATGTTTATACTGGTATATAACTTGCATCAACGTACCCACTGGATTTCAGATTACTTCCAAATTCTTGCTAAGAAATAGAGCAACGATTTTCCATTTTGTATGTGAATTATATGTCCCATAATAACTAATGAAAAGGTTAAGGATATTGTATTACCCTTTGGAAAAATCAGAAAACAAGTCATTACTTCGTCACTTACATACGTTCTTAATATTACAATATAAGAGACATGATCTAAAACCCAATCAATGAAATCGTTCGTTAGGATATTTGGAAAAATGGGAGAAAGAGTACCCCCATCATTACACGTCGTATTCATGTTTCATTGATTTATTTTAATATTTATTATTTATCAGAGAAGCAGCTTAACTGATGACATACATATAATCAAAATTGATCGCCTAACTTGTACTATTTTGTTTTTACAGTGACAGGGTACCTTATTTGTATTATATATTTCCATCATTCCGACATTTTAAAACAAGTGCAAACCTATAAGATTAAATTATAAATAAAATTAACAATGTAAAAAATGTTGATGTTGATGTCTTGTTTCCTTAATTTAAACTGAAAAAAAATTTAAAATTTAATTTTAAACTTTTCTGTGACGTTAGTAAAGCGAGAAAGCTACAGAACATTTTTCTTTCTTTTTTCCCAGTGTTTAATAACATTGTATTATAAAATTATTCACAGTTTCTTTGTTAACAAAATTGTTCTTTAAAAATGTTGAATTGTTGCAAAATAAGATTTATTTAAGACCGATTTAAATTAAGTCGAATGAGATTTAATTGCGTACATCTTTAATCGGAAAAAGTAAAAATTGATAGAATTATTTATTTACAAATAATTAGTTTTGATTTGGTAGGTAAAACATTCTTTAAAAGGCTTGGGTTTCTGGGTTTTACCAAACCACAAACGGCGGTTGATTAACGAACCGTAGATTAACCCTTAACAAGAGGTAGGGCCCAGAAGGTTTTTACCGGCCTCAACGTAGGAAAATCCAATCTTGATGTTGACAAGTAGGTGCATGAGTGTCTTAGGTGTATTGACTTTCGGAGGCTATCACATGATTTACAAAGGAGGGTGGCACTCACCCGGTGTTTGTCCACTCAGAGGATATCTGTGGAGCGAGCGAGAGGGCGTGAGCGGACGGAGACCTTTGATGGAAAATTGGAAACGAGGCCCTCAGCCCATTTCCCATGGGATGGAAAAGGGAATGGGGAATGGCGTCTGGACAGTCCAGCGTCTATCTACCAGGCATTAACCTTTCATAGACCGGCATTCTGTCCTATTGGAGGACACTTGGAGCAAATCCTATTACGTACATCTCCTCCGGCTCCCCGGCCCACCTCATGGCTATCTTCTCCCCTGATTCAGGTTCACATACTAAAGTGACCCTCCCAGGACTACATTCGTAGCATCCAAAGTACTTTTAGGCGCACCCTCCTTACGGACGTAGGTTAAATGTGAATAGCTTTACGCTCTGATTTTTTATCGAGCCCCGGGATACGTGTGAGATTAGAAAGAACAGAAGAGAGCAAAAGCCGCCATCCGATTTTATTTTATTCGAACAGACATTTTCCCCTCAGGAGGACAGCAATTTACAAAAATTACAGTACCCAATACGTATATTAGCACTCGATTGATGAATCGTTTAAAAAAATACGTAATCTGCAGTGGCTGATGTTTAAAATTATTTTTATTTTTTAGCCATATTTACAGCATATGTCGATTATGCACGATTAAATACATTGTCTATGAAAAGTCTGAAAAGTGAAGGCCAAGACAATCTAATAAAATAGTTTCTAAGCAAAACATGTTTAATGAACTGATATATGTATGGCAAAAAAATAAAATGGGAAAAAATAGGAAGAAAGGAAATAAAAGAAGAATTACTTGGCCTTTTTCGACTATATGTTGAAGTAAGTGATTGAGATCTCGTGAAGTTGGGGCTTCAGTTGCGACGACCATGGCGACGAGAAACTAGAAATTGTGGAAAGATGGACAAAGTTGGATCTGAATGAAAATACGGGAAAAATCAAATCAATGCAAAACTAGGATGAGGTGAGCATTTAGGGGTTTTAACGAAGGAAGTTGATCGTTAGAGACCGAGACGAGAACTGAGAGGACGAGATTTTGTACAAGAAGCACAGGACAAGAGAACTAAGTCCTTGAAGAAGTGACTTTCTCCTGAACCCAAACAACTGTTATAATTACCAACGTTCTTATTATTATATTAATCCGTATATGTTTTGCGGTCATAATTGACCAAATTAATTATAATTTTTAATAATTTAATTATAATTATTTTTATCTATCCCCACAATCCCATTATGGCACTAACTTTTCATCTCATCCAAGGCCTTAGATAAAAAGAATAATTAATTTAAATTTCTTTTATTATACATGAGGTTTAATAAAGACAAGGTTCAAGGTTCTAAAAAAATATTTTCAAAAAACTATTCCATCTGACAAACAATAAAGTTTAGTTTGTATGGTGTTGACGCATAATATATAAAATTAAATCGTGAGCACATAAATTGTTCCACAGTAAATTAATGCTAGAAAAGATATTTGAAGTACAATAGATTGGATATTTTGGTCGTTTAGTTATCTAATGATGTAAATGTGTTTTCAGTGTTTTATTTATTTCATTTTATGTATAAATTCCATATTTCTGGTTCTTTTTTTGATTTGTTGTCTTTTTTCCTTAGGAGATATTTTTATGGAATTAGCGAGGTGATATGCTAGTAGTTCAGTCGTTTTAGAAAATTTTGATATGTTTATCCTTGTCCTATTACTATCAAATTGAAAACCAAACTCTTGTTTCTCTTGTTTTGTACAATTGTAAAAGAAATAAAAGTACATAAACATAATAAATTAAAATCCAATGGTAGTATCAAGCATATTGCTTTTAACTTGAACATTAATTTTTTTAAAGTTAGAAACTTGGTTTCAGGTTAGAGGTAAAAAAAATCAGTCCCCTTACGACCTTGCGCACCATCATTAATATTGCACAATGTCCATTATTAACTAAAGCTCTTCGAAAGCTTTACGTTTTTTTACCAGAACCAAAATTTTGTTTTTGCTCACCCAGGAGGAGGAATCTCAACATACAAAGCTCTTCACAGAAACATAGAACATATTCCTCAGTTTTTAATTCTTTCTATCTGCGCTTGTTTCTGCCGCTCAGAGTCAATGCATGTGCTCCATCTTTGCAATCGCAGGTTTAAAAGTTCTGCCTTTCTGCTTTGATCCTACAATGATCCTTTTCATACGCTTTGTCATAGGATATATGCCCCCATTGACTCAAAGGTACGCCGCTTATAGGCCCCAAAGCATTTTTAGTGTACGGACCTATACTGTCAACGCGTATTGTAAGAAAGAAGACATCGTGAAACTAAGGAAACGCTACAAATAACTCACTGTTCACAAACCATCTGCCGAGATTTTTGAAAGAAAGAAGAAGAAGAAACTACAGACGTTTTTGTTGATGCTGCACACGCAATATCCTATCTATTACTTTACTTGTTCTTATCCTGTCATCAGCCTAAATCTGATGCTCCGAGTGTGCTATATGCTTACAGCGTTCGAACAGACAACCTTAAATCGATGTTAAATTCTGCCATTAGTTTCTAAGATTTTTCTTAACTTTCCTTGTCCAATTTACCTGCCTCTTCGTTGTCCCTCCGCTCTATGTTGCCAATGTTATTGTCAAATTCAAAATAAAAAATAAAAATTAACCATTTAAACAGGAGTACGGGAAATAAAAATGCAATCCAGAATAAATTAAAAGGAACAAAAATATTGCTGTTTAGCTGGACACTATTTTAAAATTAATTTATAAACTAACTTGCCCTGCCTTTACAACAATGTATTGCAGCTATCTTGATAATTAAGGCTGTCCAATTTGTTGAACGCTCCTTTTACATTTGGCAACTCGTCGGGAAATTTTTTCTTAAATTCAGCAACTGTTGGTACCTTTTTCCCTTGCCACTACATATTTTCACGTCCAACTTCCTTCTGTCTACCTCCACATATTCTAATTTCTTTCCTGGACGGCAAATTTTTCTTCTTCCCTCTGGTTTAATTCATACAGCCTTTTCAGGATGCGATATCGCCCAATTCTAACAATATGTCCATTACATTCTCTGTTCTTTTATTTCGTCAATATTATGGGAAACTATTTTCCAATTCCCCTTTTTCCAACGTTAGACCAAATGCTTTTCTGCTGTAAACTACTAAAAAGGTTATAATTTTGATATTATATTTATTGATAGATTGTTAAAAGGGAAAAAGGTGCGAATTTTTTTCAGGTTTTAACGTGAAATATCATTGTTGACTATCAGAATTTAATTGTGAATTGTTATTACGTATCAATAAGGATGAATTGATGATTTGTATTTTTTTAAAATGACGTATTGGAAAATAAATAGCTTGGCGCACGAAGTTAGTAAAGGTGGCGTGAATCAATGTCTTCTGCGAAGAAGAAAAATGGCATTTGAATTGAGTTAAACTGCTGGAAGGGATACAAACAGGTGCAGTTGATTGCTTTAAGATGAGTTTGCTTCGCGCCACCCTCGAAGAACTAACCAGTTTTAAAAGGCCTTCAGCTCCAGAACAATTAGAGAGTTCCCTCCGTTCACGACGAGGATGTAATGATTGTCATTAGTCAACTGCTTCGAGATTGGAAAACTTGGGCACAGGTAATAGCTGTGTCGCAGGCACCCACTCTTAATACAATAACCGCAGCAAATCCAGCCGCCGAAGAGCTATCGTCAAATAAACCTTACTTCTACCCATCTTTGAATGAAGAACAATCTGAGAAAACAGACCCAAGTTCCCACGGACTTAGGCCAAAATGGTAAAAGCTCTCCAAGAATAAGGCGCTCTTTCGGCAAAAATGTATACTTACTTAAATTTTTTTTAAACAATCAATATTTTTTGAGAAGGGTTTTAGCCAGTGACCAACCTGCGATATTTCCAGAAAGGTTTGACTATATGAGTATTAACTATTGGTCCATAAATTATACACAACTAATTAAATTCTTGTGAGATCGAATAGTCATTTACATATTTACTAGTGATTAAAGTCTCAATGCTATCACTTTTTCCACATTTCCACCCAGTATTTCAGACTAATGAGTAACATTTCCTTCATAAAATATATATTCTATTAATTTCATGTGTATTTTGCCATCAAGATTTCTTTTATATCCGCATCCTTAACCTTAAAAAATATTTGAATATGTAACATATTAATGGAATAATTATGCCTAGGACACTTTTTATTTCGTCAAGGACTTTTGGGTCAAAGAAATCCATTTTAATTTAAAACCTTTTCATTTCCAAAAACATATCTTTTTGACTGCAAATTAACTTTCTCAAATACCAAAGTAACCCTACTTAATTTCAAATAAACTTTTTATAAATTTCAAATAATTTTTTTTCTTTGTAATTAAACAATTTAATTTCAAATTAATTTTTTTTTAATTTCAAATAAAACCTAAAAAGTTTTTTGTATTAATTCGAGATTTTTAATATAAAAATTTCATATAAAAAACGGGTCTCAAAAATAATTATTCAGCATTGAAATAAATTATCCAATTAAACAAACAATCCTTTATTGTCATACTGAATTTTATGTATTTTTTTATTTTAAATGAGAATAATTTATCTACGGTGTCGTAGTAGCTCAATTACTTCACTATAAAGCCAAATATGAAAACAAATGTTTATTAGGTTTCGTGGTCCGCTTGACCAAATAAATTAATTTCAATTAATTAAGGTTTTGGTTGACAAAAAAGTCAGTGTCACGAGCAGGATTCGAACTCACGACCTTCGGGTCGATAGCTGCTGCTCGACCACTTGAGCTATCGTGACTTCAATCCGCTCGAACACCAACTACCCGTCTCGCCTCTACCTTTTGAACATTCCCTCCTTTTTGCTATTTTTCAAATGTTGTGTAATCTATTTGATTCTCGGCCAATGTTGTAATCGCGCTGGTGACACGACTTTTCTTTCTCAACTAAAACTTTAATTAATTGAAAAGAATTTATGAAAACAAACGTTTCTTCTATTAATAAGAGGATTTTTAATATAAAATTATTGGTCTCGAAAATAATGATTTTAAATTGAAATAACCCAATTAAAAGAAGAATCATTTATTTTAAAATTTAATTTTATATCATTTTTAATTTTGATTATAAATAATTTTTAATATGGTTGTGTAAGAACCCAATTATTTCAGATTTTAAAAAGTTCATAAATATATAGGAATTTTACTTCATGATTATTATTATGAGCCTGCCAGACTTTTGGCCATATTGAGTTGTTTGTCTGCTTGTTTTTTGTTAACGTGTTAATAAGTTTGTAGAGACCATGCCGGTCATTTGTACAAGTAAAGCAGCTGGCATATAAATTAACGAGATAAAAGATATATCGAAAATTGGAGGATCATAATGATCAAACATGAACAAGCTACATCTTCTGAGTTCTCAACTTTCAACATAATATTTCTAAATAAAATAATTTGTCAGAAAAATTATAAGCTAAATGTCACTTAGCCACTACCCAGTGGAAGTTTCTCTACAACAGTTATTAGAAACATTGCGTAAAATAATGTCGTGGCATAGAATTTTGTTGTAAATCAAAAGATAAAAATGTTGAACAAATTTTATTTAATAAAAATTAAAATCATTTTGGTGTCATAAGTATTTATCCAATGGCTTTCTAAATTTTTGTCAAAATCTATTTAACGAAAAATGTTTTTTTTAAGTACGTAATTTCTTCTTTCTGTTTCTTTTCTGCTTTCTTCATTCAAGCTTTCTGTTTTAATATTTTTTATAGGAATCATAGTTGGAGTGTACAGCATCAAATAGATCAAGTCATGAATGTTTGCCCGTCAAATAATAAAGTAAGAAAATGAATTTCCAACATTTTATACTTTATATATTTGCAAAAGTAATTTCGTTTACAAGCCACAAAAACTATTTAATCCTTTTTTATGCTGCTGTTAAACAAAACAGTTGTTGAAATGAAGGCAAAAAACTAAAATAAATCTTCTCTTTCATTTCTTACGCCTCTCCTAAACGGATATTACGTTTAAGAGGTATGTAAATTGCCAATTTTATATCGACTATAAAAAAAACTTTTATTATCAAAAGAGTAGCAAATAGAGGACGTACTAATAATAAAACGGGAAGAAATACGTTAGTATTAATGAAATTTACGTCCGCTCGTAACAATGTCGCAACGAGAGAATAGGATGAAGTCAAATTTATTCCCCTGGGGGCTGTCATTCGGCCTCGGTTCGTTTTGAAAACGGTTCACAGCGTCGCGATAACTGTTTTGATCCTTTTGACTTCACCCCTCGGGGACGGCCTTAACGAAATTTTATATCAACGAATATTTGGAGATGGGAGAAGTTTCGATTGACATAAAACACGGGGAATTGGAAAATATCAAGAGGAAAGGGGGTTTCGGAGGGCGGAAGTAGGATTGATTCGAGAGTTCATATGGGTTCCGAGTCGCGTATTGGATGTGATTTAAATAAAAGGCGCTCCCGAGTTGTCGTCGGGGATTGACAAGGTCGAATTGTGCACAGCTATAACAAGGAGGAGGAGAGTTCGATGTTTCTGACTTGACTTGAATCATTCCTCCAAAAACTCAACCGGGGCTCCAACGACAACGACTCCCCCCCCCTCGGCATCCAATAACTTTTTTTCTCTGCCTTCATCTCTCTGCTTCAATTCAGTCTTTTCAGAACATCGACATCAGCATTTAACCAAATGACAAATGGATGAGGAAGGATACGGATTTGAACTTTAAAACTTACAAACTCGCAATAAGCGGTTTATCCGAGGGGGGAAGTGAACCTCATTCTCAAACACTAAATGAGATCAAATCTAAAATAAAATTTTTAATCAACAACGCAAAAGTCAGTTTATTTCAACTCATTATTAGACACCACGATCAACCGGGAATATTATGTAATAAATATTTTTATCAGCAAATATTTTTAGTTGTTCCTCACATAATTATGGATTATGTCCAGACGGTTAACTTCCATCTGTTCTCATCCTAGTCAGATTGCATTAACATATATACATGAAAGGAAATATTAAACTGTAAATATAGATATATTTAGTATATACAACGGTCAAATCGTTTAATTACTGTTTATTATAACAAAAAAAGAAATACAGTTAATAGTATAACCTGGATTTGTATGCAATTGCATATTGTTTTCGCCAACACCTACGACCGCGGTAACCAGATACTTATCCGAATCATACCTCTGAAGTACTGTGGTTCAAATTTCATTCTGCGTATTTTTTCTTATTGCAGAATATCGGCAGAAAAATAAAAATGAACTATGAGCATGAGAGGAAAAGGGCAAGGCCTAAACTTTTTCTCGGATTTCCATTAACTTGCGAGGAACAAAGACGTCATCGAATCGACACAATACAATTCTATTGAAATAATCGGCGTTTTATTTTTTCACTCATTTTTAAAACTTCCGTGTGCAGTCTTTTCCTTGTATGAAAAATCATTTTTTCTGAAGTAGTTAGGTTGTGGAAGGAAATTTGGACCCCATTTGAAAGTTAAAATAGTCAGTGACAGTTCTCTTTCATATTTCCAGTTCTAGTAAATAAGTAGTATGTTCTAGTAAAACAAAAAAATGCCAAACGTGGGAACTTCAAATTCTTTTGAAACAGCAAAAAATTTTTATATTTGAAAAAAGTTTAATTTGGTTTAGAAAAAGTTGAATTAGACTTGGAAACGGTAAATAAATAGTAAACTTAATCGAATTGATATTCATGCACATTATTGTTTTTGTGATCCATTCTACTTCTATACATAAGACTATTTTATTTATATGTATATAACTGCACTCTCCGGATAAAAAATGATCTGTCAAAAATGTATCCAGTATGCACGTTCTGTCTGGCCTTAAAATTGGAATAAGCACATGTCCATCCCATTTGGCCAAAATCTTGTCTGTCCAGTCTCTTCCCGAGAGTGCAGATATTTTCCCTCCTTTAGTATTAAAATACAAATAAAATTTCAATAATTTAAGAACAATTGATTACAATTTGAGATCAGTACAATTTACAGTAAAATTAAGAGGCAACTTCATCATGCGTGTTAAACTCCAATAATAGAAACCCCTTTTACTGAAAAATGCATAACTCAACATCAAGAGATTTTGCCTAAAATATAAATAACAAGGCACCATGAAATGAACTATTAAAAAAACCTTTGTAGGGTTTTTGTCTGACATAAAAGTCAATCTCATGAATTATTATGACACCCACGAAGGGGAATGGCTCCTTTTGCTTAATTCCCTACTTGAATAATTTATGGATGTCCACGCACGATCGATGTCCCGCAGCCCCTAGCCCGTCATGCTTCGGAGACCTCGGAAAATTTTCCAATCAATGCCAATTTTTAGAATTGTTCCTATGATAAACAAAAAGAACGAAAAACTAGTTTGCTTTATTGCATGATCTTGAAAAATAATATTTAAACTTGAATACTTTGCTTTTACTATCTAATTTTGTTTTAAACGTTGTCTAAACGTAGTTAAGTTCCTATCTTTATAAAATCCGAACACAAATCAAACTCGACGTGGACAATGTTTAAAAATATGCTTGAGGCGAGTAGAAATAAAAAATCGAAACATTTATGAAGCATTTACTAAAATATAAGGTAAATTATTTTAAACATAATTATTAAGAAATGTTGGAGGAATGTAACATCATAACCAAGGACAATATATTGGGAAGAATATCTAGAAATAAAATCAACCACTTCGTGATTACAAATTTTGTGAATTTAAATATCATTATTCATAACAATTTCGTGAGAATTTTCCCTGTGGTCTGTCTTTTACTTTAAAAGGGAAGCAGGAAAAAGACTAAAAACAACAAATACTTATAAATTATTTGACCTTTATATATTAGAACCAGTTATAACTTTCTTACTATACTTTGTATTAACTTTAACTATAACTTTATATTAAAAAATATATGAACAAATACAACAAAGTATACATACAACAAATATATGAAAATGAATGAAATATATGATATGATATAATCGTGACAAAATAATGGACGGCTAAAACCATTTCTGACTTATCCGGGAAAATCCTAGAAACAAAAAAAATATTGGAAAAATATAAAGCAAAAAAAAGATAAACCAGGCTATGGTATACCGACTGCTTAACAGGGAACCGGAAACAAAAAAAGGAGCATAACTTGGATCCACACGGCCTTCCGCCCACCACAACCATTTTTCAAGAAGAACTGCTAGCCTATAAAAATGTGAACATGAAATAAATAAAAGACTTTTCCATGATGCTGGGCATGTAAATTACTTTTATTGGTCAACTAATTAACACAAAATATACTGAGAACGTAAACCAGGCATGAGGCAAGCAAAAAGATTTCTCCTTCTCAACAGAAAGGAATTAAAAATTCTAACAGTCACATGACTGCCCCAATTAAGTATCACCTTCAAAAATGGGAATATCATCCGATGATGAATGTTGGTTTTGTTGATTAGAAGAGACAAGACAACTAAACATATGCAACTGACCGGCCATAGCTAGGAAAGGAAAGAAGGTCATCATACCTGAGAAAGAGCTCATGAGCTTTGCGAGAAAATTGTTTACTTAATTAAAGAAACTTTTTAAAAACTCTTCTAGGATTGATTAGAAAAGATGGACACAACACACGACAATTTAAGTTAAAGGGAAACTTTCCAAGTCGCCATATGGCGTAGTCTCATATAGTTACAAAACCGTTACAATTGGATGATAAATAATCAACAGTCATTCTGAAAAATTTAACAAGCAATAAATTGTACTTTACGTATAGAAGGAGTATATTAGTATTAAGATAAATAGACCCACAATGAAGTTTGTTTTTCTAACTTGAAATGAACATAATTCATGAAAAATATGCTGAACTGTTAAGGAAGCTTTCAAAAATAAACAGGAAAAAAATAATAAAAACACGATTGAAATTATTTCGATTGATTATTATATATTAGAAATAGTCCTTGCTATATACCATATGCGCACAGACAGCATGAACTCACGTAATTTCGTAAGGTCGAATGCCAACGGATGATACATATTTTGCAAACTTAAATGAACAAAAAGGGTGTTTTGTTGAATGAAGTACGGCAACAGAAGGAAAATCGAAGAAGGCCGGGATTGAGACTTCCGCAGTATTATGTAAGCTGAAGGGAAAATGTAATATGAATTGCGCAGTAATAAAGGGGGTGGTGCTGTAGGAGAATAATTTCATATCTGACATTGAGCTCCGCCCCCCGGCCAATCCTGAGGCCACGATTACATAACATAAATCTCTCATAACCACTATGCAAGGGCGCAGGCCCGTCTAAATATTAATATTGGATTTTCCCCCCTTCTGCCGCCTTCAACGAGCCGTGTCTTGGTATGCGCGCGCAGGAGGCGGCCAAGGGTCAGCTCGTTATGGAATCCTATTATCGCCGCCCCCGGGCCTCGGAGGGATAAAAGGATCCGAGAGGATATCCTGGGAGTGTCATCATAAAAAGGCTTTCAATGGACTCCCCGGCCTCCGCCGCCCCCTCGAACCCTTCACCCCTCGTCTAAAGTGGTGGCCTACACCGGTCAGCTTGACTTGACCCCCCTGTTTTGCCCTTTTCCAGCCTACCCTCTCCCATTTCTCCTGATCGATATTACCGAGTGTGCGAGACTTACAACGAACCTCTTAAATATTCCATACGCCTGTTCGCTTGCCACTTCGCAAACAAACAAATCTTCCTTAAATAATACAATGGAACAACTGGAAACATTCTCTTCAAGTACCACTCAACAAATCCTTTGACCGTGAACACGAAAGATCAAACTTTACCAAAGTACCATTATCGTATGGTAAATTTTTCAAATAAACTCCTTTTTTCTCGTTATTTTTTTCATTTTGGACCTTGAAACAACGTTTCTCCAACAGTTAGTCAACAATACTGTTGCCATATTTCTTATTGAAGCTTGCGGGTTGATGGACACATGTCACGAATATTTTGGCTCGACGCACGCATATCCGCAATTTTCCATCTGCAGTGAGCCTTCTGTGCGCTAATTTGTCCGACGTTTATTCTTCATTGAGTGGATCGGTTAAGATTCAAAAATTCGTAGTGAATTTGAACAATCGTTTCATCATTTTGTACAAATATACCGTCATCAGTGAAAGGTGTATATTAAATTAAACCGATAATTATCATTACAATCTAATAATTTTAATTACAAAATATTATAAAATAATTACCATGCACTATTATTATTAGTGTACTACTCTGTAGTGTATTAGTGCCTAGTGAACTGGATTTAAACGAAAAATATTAGAAAAACCAGCTGTTCGTTCGAAAAACCGACTATCAGAGGAGTAATAACTCCAAACTAATTATAGGTTTCTGTAATATTTTTCGTTTAAATCCAGCTCTACTGCTTGAATCTATTTTTGATACGCATTTATTTTTCAGAAGAGTGTACCTTAATTTTAATTAACAAACACTACAGGTTTTACGTATTGTAGCAAATTTTCATGGTCATTTCATTATCCTAAAAGTTTCCCTTCTTCAGTAACATTTTCTTAACATTTATTTGGTCTATGACAGCCGGTCGTTTTTTAAATTTCTTTTTCTGAATAAAGTCTAAATTTCTACCTAGAGGCTTTTAAAAACAGTAAATCAATATTGTTTTAGCAACAGCATAAAATATACCACCTGGTTTAAATAAAAGAAATATATATACTTGTCATAGGTGTTTTGAAAACTATTTCTGGTTTGTTTGCCTTTCATTGGTCCAACATAAAAAAATTATAACCATTTCTGCATCCAAATTGCAATGCAGACGTTTGGAGAAAAGAGTACAAAAAGCTGCGAAAATTTTTTCCGATTTGTTGGGTCGATGTTTTGGTTGCAAAACCAGCTTCTCAAATACAATATTTATAAAAAAATTTAAAAGGGGAAAGTAACGGCGATTTCAACATCAAGAGGACAATATGCGCCAGAACATATAATTATTAATATGTAATTATATGAATAATTATATAAATTAATACAGAAATTCATCTAAAATCCTAAATATCATGAGACCTGTTTTTCTTCTCGGTAAAAAATTATACTTATTACATATAGTTTATTTTTTTAAAGGCACTTTTTGGTTCGAAAAGCTGTCGCTACCTCTTTAGGGAATATTCTATTTTTTAATATAATTCTACAGAAACATAAATATAGTTCCTCCTATTTAAAATTTAAAGAAACACGAACGCTGTCTATGTTTAGATATTTTTCCAACACTCTAAAACCAAGAAAGCTACACGGCTAAGCCTGATGATGATCTCAAACTGATTGGAAATTTCAAAATATTTATTGTACATGTTCCTGATTTTAATTAAAAAATTGATTTTGAAGAATCTTCACTTTGCTAAAAAAAAAACTTGATTCCTAGGTTGGTTTTCATTTTTTGTGCTCAAATCAATCTTCTCAACTATTCTGAAGTGTTTTTGCAAAAACAAAATTGTTAAATAATTTTAATAAAGAAGGATTTTTTGTTCTCTTTATTACCTGAATAACATTTTATGTACCTACGTATTATTTGTAAAGTAATAAAATTGTTTTTACATGAAATATAATGTAAACTAACGGTATCATGATTTCATTTATTTTATTGAATAATTTAATTATCAACGTCTTTGTAAGTTGTAAATTGAATTTATTGAAAGAAGGAGCATCTACGTGATTTCCGTACTAGGATTCCTATAACGATTTATACGAATGCATTGGGGGCATTCTACCTTGAGTGGAGGATTTGAATTCTCTTTGATAAGGATATATGTAACTCGGCTGGCAACAGTGTGGCCGACCCCCATCCATACCTGCCAACGTACAGAATTTAATTTATATATTTAAAACGTCAGACTGACTCACCCTCCCCTCAGTGCTGGTTTTTACACCAAATACCTCCCCCCCCCCCCAATAACAACCTAGCTCGCCGACTGGAATTTATTTACGGTTTATTCGGATCCAGGGCTGGCATTAGGTTTTGACGGGTTAATCGTTTGATCCGACTCCGAACCAATATATCAGCACTGCTGGGGGTTGAGCCTGTCGCTCTCAACTCTCCCCTAATTTGTTATATAGAACATGCCCAGTCTATTCTTCCAAGCCGACATGCACTAACACCATCAACGTGTTTCTTTGTTTAACTCTTTTTTTGTTGTTGATCCATTTACGTCAATAACATATTCAATCTCATGATACATTTTAATAAATTTACTCCTATGGTTATTATCTTAAATTAAATAAAAGAAGTACGTCTAATCCTATCCGATGTAAGTTGTAATTTATCAATATTTTTTTAATTTAACACATAATTTTTATTATATTTAAGAAATCATTCCCTTTCGTCAAAGATTGCTTATAAAGCCAACAGAAGAATCAGTTTAATTTATAAAATTAAAGAGGACGTTTCTCATTATATTTAATGAAAAGTTTATTAATCAGTTCTTTAAATAATTTAAATAAACACATGCACATTGCCATTAAAAACTAAACTTTGCCAACTTGACCGTCAATTAAAAGCATAGTTTGTCTTCATGCTTTTGTAATTTAGGGTTTTATAAATTTGTCAAAAACAACGCATTTTAATAATCTCAATTATTCAAATTTGGCTGTACTCGTCTCTCTCTCTCTCTCTCTCTCTCTCTCTCTCTCTCTCTCTCTCT
>CM077099.1:34637321-34659823 GCA_039619505.1 Cimex hemipterus
CACACACAAATATATATATATAAAGATATATATATATATATATATATATATATATATAGTCTAACCCTACATAAACTTGGAACTAACAATTTCACAACCTAAATTAATATTGTCCAATATCGCTTAGAATTCAGACGGTTTGGCATTCTACAAACTGGACCCAAAAGGGATAGACATTCCAACAATTCGATACATCCATCTAAACTGACAGGGATTGGAAGGAATCGCCTAAGATAGTCTTCGATAGATAGTTTCGAACTGCCTCCGATAACAAATGGCCTCATTTCTACAACGTTTCTGACTGATTTCACGGTCTGGCATCACATATCATCGAATGGTGATGAAACCTGATCGACCACACATAATCAATCTAATATTTGTTCATTCGAGATTTAAAGTTACATTTAAAAAAAAATATTTCAATCAATTTTTACTTTTAATCATTTCATGCCCAACGTTGCCTCGGCGGAACACCAAGTTTAGCAGATTTCCCTCAATATTTGATCTTGTGTATTGGCAAGACACAAAGATTTTTGGAGCCAATCTAAAATCTCCAACTTGCAATTTTTTATCCCCAACTTGGTTCTTCATATCAACATTGCATCTTGTATCGATTGATACATATGACAGAAATAAATGTTTTCACATTCATTTTATGTTTTAACCCTTTGTTGTTCAAATTTGCTTCAAAACGATGCAATTTTTTGCCTTCAAATAACGATTTTTTTAAATGGCAGAAATAATGATAACTTTGAAAATACTCCACTGAATACGGATGATTTTTCAGGGGTTTAGAACGTTATAACCTAGACGTAATGGTACAAACGTTGTCTACGTAAAGAAATTAAAACACTAGAAATAAATTACAATTAATTAAGGTTTTTAGTTGAGATAGAAAAGCCAATGGCACGAGCAGGATTCGAACCCACGATCTTCGGCTTGATACGCCGCTGCTATACCACCACTTGAGCTATCGTGACCTCGAGCCATTCGACTAAAATCTCAACTTATCACAACTAAAAACCTTATTAATTATAATATATTAATTGGTCAAGCAGACCACGAAATTAGCGAATTTAAGTAGAAATAAAATTAAAAGTTTTTATCTCTCTCACTTATAATGACATAAAATCCGTTGTTGTAAACTCTACCTGAAAAAAGACATATTATGCTTAACAACAATTGTATAAACTTTCTATTTGGATGACGCAGAAAACCAAGTTTGTAATGTGCAGGATTCTAAACCGTTATGACCAGGAGGTATTGGTGGTTTAGTAGTATGCCCCGTAATGGCATTAAGACAAGCCGTTTACCAATTTAAAAACACCCACTAATTACATTTTATTCACCGAAAATATAGGACAAAAATTTAATTATATTTTTGGTAATTCCTAAAATATTATTATTAAAAAACAAAATTAGAGTTAAAAATTTGAATGTGTAATACGGCAAGATATATTAAAATGTCATTTTACTATTTATATATCACTCTATCTCTCTTTCATCTCCCTTTAATAGAATCAAAGAAATATGTGCTGATAGCTACAACCAGCTGGCGAGTTGCTTAAACGCAAGCGACCAAAACACAGCGTGATCTGATCTAATATTTAAAAGATCGCCAATAACCAGACACAAATTCACAATTTAAGGTTGATGTTATAACTTTGCCGGGGTAAGTCTGAACTTCAAGATACACTCTGGTCGCTCAAATATAATCACAGTAACAACATAAATATAATTTGTTTATGAAAATTTGTTTAAACTTATAATAACATAAACAACATAAGATTGAATTTATTAGCAACTGTGATTGCACGGATATCGTTTTTCTGGCGATCTGATAATACCATCTACTTTTTCAAAAAGCAATCAAAATGGACGAATGCTAAAAACTTTTATCGATATATTTCTATATATTAGGGAGCAAGTTTTGAATTCGTGAGTACCACTCAAAAATGAGATAGTTTATAAAAACACCTTTTATCACCTTCACGATTTAAACTTGATTTTATAACTTACCTGGTGTAAGTTTGAACTTCAATATACACCCTGTTCATTCTGAAAAACAATCAAAGTAAATACAAAATCATTGAGTATTAATGGTAGTTTCATTTGTAAATATTTTGGCAATATAGATAGTTGACAAACATTGGTCCATTTTTTATGGAAAACCCAAATTTGTTGATTTAATGGCAAATATTCGAGTTTTCTTTGTCTTGTTGAAAACAAAAGTTTCGCACAGAGTACAAAATGTCTAAGGTGAATGAAATTTAATCAAACACGAGAGGGGGGAAATAATAGGGAGTCCGGCAATTAGATTTAAGGATTCACAGAGGGAGGAGAACTCCCTCAGTCATTTGCATACCCTCTATAAGTTAGCGTTCTAAACGTTATTAATCACTTAGGTTTTTATGTCAGGGGCGGCGGCAAATATGTCTGTTGTTTGCTGAAGCGTTTTCACGCTCCGAGGCGCCGAGGGATATGGGAACGATTATATCTAAAACACATTCCGTGTAAACACTGGGGTGACGGTCCCTTTGAGGATTATGAAACCTCACCATGTCCCCCCTCTCTGTCTCACCCTAACCAGCCGAAAGAGGGTGAATTTCAATAGTCCGAATTCGGCAACTTAAACCGTTCCCTTATTCCGCAATTCCAGAAAGTTAAGATTTCAACTTTGAACTCAGATTGAGAAGTGTTGTAAAAAAGTTTACAAACAACACAAACATATAATATTTAACAACGCGGGATAGAAATTAATAGATATTGCTTGTGACAGCACTAGGGAAAGTTTGTTGGATTCGTGACTAGTGGTCAAGAATGAGGTCTTTTAAAAAAAAACCTTTTTCATTGTTTTTTCTTTTTTGCCGACGTTTCGTCTTTTATTTGGAACACCTGCATTGCAAAAGTGTGGTACTGCTACCCTCGTGGTGTCATATTGGTGTTGGGAGAACTCTTGAATTGTGTCATAACAATTTTACACAATACCTGTATGCCACCACAAGAACATCACCACACTTTCTGCCCAAATAAATATCGAAACGTCGGCAGAAAATGAAAAAGTAAAAAACTCATTTTTTACTGAACTTCACCAAGTTAACAAATTATTAAACAATTGATCACTAAAATGTATAAAAATATAAAACAATTAATTAATTTAAAATACTCACACACAAACTAGAAGTTTTTTCCACGGAAAATAATATATGCATTATTCCGATCTGCCTAATCGCGTAACTCAATAACTCGCTAGAAAAAAAAGAGCTGTGAGATTGTCTAGTGCTTTCTCTTTAGTTTGTTATATATTTAATATACCTAATTAAATAAATATTTCCTGGCGTTGAAATTAAGTTCTAGTAAGTAGAAAGTGAGCATTTTTCCAGCTTTTTCTTCGGTGCATCTTATTTTGCTGTAAGAATTGCCTTACTTAAAAGTTTCTCCTGTCGGAATTTTATTTGTCCATCTTCTTTAGAGCTTCCTTTCTGTAGCTAGGCAGTGGAGGGTTTTGAGGCCTTTTTTTTTTAAACTTTGCCTGGTAGGAAGAGAAGAGTTCCTTCTCCTCCCTTTTTCGGTGATTTATGAATCTCTTAGCTTGCCTCGTACCTGGTGCTTTTGCCCAGTTCTTGATTTTTTCTTTCTCTACCATTTTTGCAGAGCAACACGCACATGTTGCGGTGTGCCTAGTTTTGGTTTCGGCCCCATAGGTGAGAGGGCCGCCCCTTCTTTGGTGAGTTGATAAAGATGTTCGTTTCCTTCCACACTTTCATGTTCTTAAACCCATGAGGTTTTCCAATGGTCTTTAAACTAGACATTCCCAGATTACGTTAGAGGTAAAACCACAAGTATTTAGAGTTTTTATAACTGTCTGACTGGCAGAAAATATTTAGGTCCATGGTGGTTCACCTTCATTTTTCCTTGATCAAGTCCGGTACCTAGAGTTAGTGGAACTGCATAGACCTCAGATTAGAAGATAGTTGAGGGTTTTACCCCCACACCCACCTCCTGTTTTATTTGTCATATGTCTCCGGACCGGTTAAATTCCTTCCAGCAAACCACTCTTTCTGAAAATGAACTGTGTTCATACTTAAATGGTAACTTAAATGTTAAATGGTTAACTAGGGTAAACGATATAGTTTAAAAAAATCTCTGGTTGTCGATTGTTTTAGTTCAAAAGTCCAATTTTTTTTAATAATATTGGCTAATGGCATAACTTTTTTCGTCTGTTAGTAATTTGAAAGTATATTGTAAGCATTAACTTAAATCATATATAAGTTTTATGAGTGTATGTGACCTATTTTAAGTTTGGTTTATTTTTTTACTATGCATATATGGATAAATAATTGGTAGCAATTCTGTTGACGGAGAACTCTTCATACATTGAGTGTGCATCTGTTTGACATATCCTTTCTTTGTAAGACTTTTCTTGTAAATAACACGATTATGACTATTATTATTATTGATGAAAGATTATCGCACATGGACTATTCAGATGACTCTTTTCTTAAGTTGAAAATTTGCTAATTGCCACAAGTCTCTGACAGTCCAAACCAGCAAGAATGGGTGGATCAGGTGAATAGGGATTGTCGTGCAACTCGTCCACTTCACCACAGTACATATAGACATAATATTTTTGATAAAACATGATGCTTCAAATTGCAAGATGTACTTTTTATCCATGGTGGCCAACAAATTGTAATCAAATAATAATATATATAACAATATATAAAATAATAATATAATTCACCCCGAATGCATTTTTGTACTCTAATAATATACAATTCTAATATATATCAGATGATAATAAAAAAAATGTATAACTTTTCAGCCGGGTTCAGCGTACAAGCAAACAAAAAAATAAGGTAAATTGCGGCGGAACGTCTGGACGACCAAAACAGCGAGGATAGCAAGTGTGCTAAGAAAAAGTATAGCATAAAATATATATGTTACACATTCAGCAGACACTGAGCTATTTAATCATTGGTAGGACCCGAGGAGTCAGAAGGACTCAATTTTCTGTATAAAGATTTAAGGCCACAAGCAGGTAACGGGCAAAATTGGTTTTCGTTTTAATTGAGAAGAGATTGGATGAGAAGAGTGGTCGGGTTTTATTCGATTAAGAGACAGAAGCTGACCACAGCGTGCGCACGTCCCGGCAATGCGTTTTGACAAAGACAATCAGATTAGGAGCAGGCGCTATTCGAAGTAGACGTGCCTTCACATCTCTCTAATCAACCTTGATCGGACCCGCAAGTTTTCTTTGTTATTTCCTTCTCTCACGTTCAACCCTCTATCTTCTCCGTGCTCCGTCTCGCTCCTTCTATCTCCCTCTCTCTCCTACCCCCGACCACCCCTTGGGTAGAATGAAATTTCCCATCTCCAGTAGAAAGCACAATAAACCCTCTGCCTCACTCCTCTCGCTTTCTCTCTATCCTTCCAATAATTGTATTAGTTGACAGTGGCCTTTTACGACCTCCCAATAAAAACATTACGTGTAAGCCCTGTCCGTAAAGGGCACCTTGGGGTCTCGGTAATGCCTTGATAACTTTGTCTTCTAAAAACTCGACCCTCTTACACTCTCTACAACTACACCTCGTTTCCTTTTATTAGTAGCTTTGGGGATTTCTTTGAACTCTTCGAATTATCTGCTATTCTTGATTTTTCACATGAAAGCTTTTGCACCACAGTAGTTTGTATTAAGGCGTTTGATTTTTATTTTGGAAATATTATGTTCACGGTTAGTTAAGGCCAAAGGAAGAGACCCATCTTTAATAAAATATCATTGTTTTTCGACGAGGGATCAATCGTCGTTTCTTGTGTAACCATAATTCATTCTCGTATAATGTGCATTTTTTTGTATTTTAAGTGATACAAAGTTTTAGTAATGTATCTACCGGCCTGTATTCAAAGAACCTTCACACTACAGCAATTAAAAAATGTTAGAAAAATATTACAAAATGCTAAAAATCTTGTATGGCTCGGCAGAGAAAAACAAAAAACGAAGAGTTTCATCCAAACATTTTTATATGGCGTGTTAATTAAATGTGTGTGTAATTTTATTGCTATTTGGATAATTATGTGAAGAAGTTCCATGGTAGAATTCAAGTAACTTAATCCTCGACTGAAACAAACAACAGTAAATAATGTTAACAACACCTTTAAAGATGGCTAAAATGCTTAATCGCATTTCAAACAGCGAGCAAGGAAAACCAGAATATTTGGAAAATTCGAAATAACGAGTGCATCAACTACCAAATCTCAAGAAGACATTTTAGCTTTCAGTAAATAATAGCAACGATTAACTTATAAAACAATTTATTTATGTGAGCCCTTTTACACATTAAGCTCAAGCCCAAATATGTCGTATAGATGCTCTATCATACTAGATTATTTGATTATTTTTTATTTGTTTTATTTATCAACTATTTCGTTTTTGTTTAATTATTAGCCTACTCGTCAAAATGCCACCACGGAATACTAAACCCTGATGACGACCTAATCGTGACGGTTTAGTATCCTACACCTTATGTATTTTTTTAACGAGGGTTCTCAACAGCAGAGGTGCTGTCAACCTACGGGGTGCCGGTGTTTTTGAAAAAATCCCATTTATAAGTATGCGGATTCGTATGCAAGGCCGCTGGATTCGAACCCGGGACCTTTACCTACAGTAATGAACGCCGTGTCAACGCTTAAACCTAGCGGCCACTGACACCCCTTACTAGCTATTATTGTTGTCTAGTAAACATTTTTTGTTGGTGATTTTGCCTCATTTTACCTATCATTTCTACTTACAAGTTTACAAACCTGTCTGAAAATTACACGTTTGACAAATAAAACAATATTGGATCTTCCAGTGGTGTGTATGGTTAATTGTTTTATTGTTAGTTATCTCATATTTCATTTTTACAAAATGATGTCACATCCTGACAAAATAGGAAAAAGATACTTTTATAAGTTCATCTGGCATGATAGATTTTTTTAACTGTGGGTTTATTCTCACTCAGCTCGTGTGCCTTTCGGGTACTTTTTACTTTCGGATTTAAAGCAAACATGAATCGAGATTGAATTGCTGATGGACAATTTTTACGAAATTTTTCGACGATAAAATTAAATCAAGGGCAGAGCCACTCTTCGACGATTTAAACTTGGAGGCGTAAAGTTCAGCGAATCCGAGTCTCCCTTAAGCCATAAAGGCGATAAAACTTTAAAAAGGGTCGCTTGGTATGGGTGGTTGGAACAGAAGGAGGCCACTCGAGAAGAAAGGCTGAAGACAAACAGAGACTTTAGGGCGCGCGGGGCTGAGGGGGAGGAGAGAAAAATGAGAGTAACGCAAACCGTGAAATGCTTACGCAAATAAGAAGTTTTCCCATTTGGAGCCAGGGACCAAACCTCTCCTACACAATTAACCCGCCACATCTTTCTCCCGGGTTTTAAAACGAGTTTGGGATTATTTCTTATTTGCGGTGTTATTTATTAAGGCGTAGAAATTCGCTGGGGAATTTCACCTCATCTCTCTTCCCTTGAAGACACAGAAACAAATTATACGGCTCTAACTTTGATGTGGCAAATTTATAATTACTTTTCTATCCAATTTTTACCTTTTGAAACGTAACGTTGTCCATTATATTTTTGTTCAAACTTATATCTTCTAAAACGTCTATCCAGTCTAAATATAATTTAAAATAATTCCCAATTTGATACCTTCAAGGAGTGCCGTAAGTTCAATTGTAACCACTAACGAAAAATTATTAATATATTTAACCAAAATATTCTGGAACAATAAAACTATCGGAAAAAAATTCTTTAGTTTATTTTGTATTAGTCAATTTAGGTTCTTTCAACTTTTCACTACCTTAACCACATAAAAACTCTCACAACTTCCAAAATGTTGAGACTACAACAAATCCAATTACACCATTTGAAAGAACCCTAAATTCGCTGTAAGATACTTCTATTTTCAACAATCTGAATGGCATAAAATGTTAGTCAATATCATTTGGAACATGTCAAAATTACAAAATTTAAAATGTCATGATTGCACGTTCTACTGAGGTAAGAAAAAATACCTACAACTTGACAAATTTCACAAAAACTTTTTCATCTCATATGGTTTACGTTGATATATCCGGGTTTTTAAATAACGTTCTAGTAGAGTTGGAAAATAACAATTGAAGGTTGAATATCTTCAAAATAGAGAACCTGCCGAAAAGTAGAATCGATTACATGAGTATCGTCAGAAAGAGCGAGGACACCCTGTATATGCTGTAATATAATCGAACAAGAAATAGAAAAAACATTTCACATTTAACATATTCACTATTTTTCACTTTTACTATATTTTGATTATTTAAAAAAAAGTAAATTGAGCGTTAGTTTCTCTGCTTGGAAAGTAAACCTTTATAATTTGAAATTGACCCTCTTTATTTCAATTTAACTCATTTTAGCTTTAAATTAACCTTTTTAACTTTAAATTAATTATTTTCATTACAAATTAACCCCTTCTTTAAAACGCTAAAAAACATGGTTTGTACTGTATAACGTCCATCGACTGCAGGTAATTTTCCCTTTTTTGCAAGAAAAAATGTATATAATATAATTAGGCTCTTAGAAGACCATTTGAAAATTAGCAACAAGTAAAGTTAAAAATTATATATCAAATAAAATATAAAATTTTTATTAATGTTCTTTTAATCAAAGAGATGTAAGAAATTAAGGTTTGTAAATGTTTAATTACTTTGCATTTTTAAAAATTAAATTAAAATAAGGTTGTTTTTATATAATTTTAGTTTTTATTAACTTCCAAATGGTCTAAGAAATTAATTACTATTTTTTTAAATGCAGTAATTGTACTTTAAATGCTTTTCTCTAAAGTTTTTGATATTTTAAACAAAAGGTTAATTTTTAAAAAAAATAGTTAATTTAAAACTAAAAATGACAAATTTCCAATTAAAAATGGTTAATTTGAAAATAAATAAAAAAGGTTACTTTGAAGTTAAAATGGGTTAATCTGGTGCGAAAATGGTTTAATATGAGTGATAAAAGCTAAGTAATGTAAGTAAGTAATGAATTTTTTCCAGTAAGTATAAAATAATATTTCTGTTGTAGGTTGAAAATAAAAAGAGTTTATAATTGTTTGAGTAGAACCATACATTTCATCTATTCAATTGGTATTATAATCATTATTTGTATAATGCCTGATTTCAGGAGTATTTATGATTAGGCGTAACGCGTTAAGCTAGAATAGGCGATCGATCAATTATTTATGTACATTGATGCTACTGTTAATAAATTAGATATCAGATCAAATGCGCAAATCCATTGTTCCAAATGTTCACGTTTTTTAATCAAATGTTAAAAGTTCAATGAACATTATTAAAAAAAAAATTGAACGGAATCGTTAGGATCTGAAACAGTGTTACATTATGGCTTTAGAAAGATGTTAGAAGTTAATATATCCTGAATATGTTTGTAAATTTAAAAAAAACCCTAATCAAACGTGACACCGAGGATATGGTTAAACGTAGAACTTACAAATGGACTACAACTGGTTTCAATTTGTCATCAAAGCCAATAAAAAGCCGTGAGTCTTATAAATTACAAATCACAACAAATCAATCAACTGCCAATTTCGGACTGATCTTTTAATCTCGTTCAAATTGGGATTTAGCTCGGCAATTTGTTACCCAATAGAATATAAGTCGGCTCACGTTGACCCCCTCGCCACTTTCATTGAAGGGGGGTTATTATAGAAACAATAAAAACTAATACTGGGTTTATGTCCGACTAAAGCTCATGTATTGTAATTGGTCTTGGGATAAGTCAGCTACCGGATATTGCTACAGCTCAACTAATAGCATTTACATTGTTCCACCAGCCCTCCCGAACGCCTCATCCTTTCTTTTTTCTTCCTTTCGCTCCCTGAAGGGTTTCTGGTATAGAGGAAAGTACACGGGGCCGAGAAGGCAAAAGAGAAAAAGAAGGAGAGAGAGAGAGAGAGAGAGAGAGAGAGAGAGAGAGAGAGAGAGGAAAAGCGGGAGGGCGGTCTATTCATTTTACCTGACCTTGTCACCTCATTTGTTATCTCATCTACAACGAGATTAAACCTAAACTCCTTGATCGATATTTATCTCTTCTAATATCCTCTAAAATCCTTTTCTAAATTATTAAAGCGTCGGGTTTTACTGGAAGACACTTTTCCCTTCTTCTATTTTTTTCCAGTACGGGGCTTAGGAACAAAGCATCCGGTAACAATATGTAGCTAGATAATTAAGTTTTCAAACATTTCTCAAATACTTTAATTTCCTTTTCACTCAACGGACATACTTAGTGTTTGTTTATCCATATTTAATATTTCAACATAATATTAATGCTTATGTTATTTATCTTAAGTAATAAATTGTTGCATCTTCTTTAATTAAATTTAAAAAAAATTAAAACGACGTAGTTTACTCCAATTGATAATTTCTATTTGCTGTTCAAAAAATTGCTCTCATTTATCTCCGTAAAATCACATTATTACTAACCATACTAGATCGGATTGTCGGTCTTAAGTTCATGTATCCAGAGCATCAATTTTTTTAAATATATTTTCATGTAAGTATTTAAACCAAATGGTTATATACACGTCACATTATGACCAGTATCACGGGTGATTTATAAATTTCCTTGCCTGAGTCTGAACCAACCGATTTTCAACATCCAGCATCACCTTGAGCTTATCACAAGGGCCGCTGCAAAATGTGGTGGGCATGATTGAATGACTAAAAAAACATTCCTACCCTTCACTGTATATCAACAACAATGAATTACCAAATACACAAGTTAGATACTAAGGGCAATACCAACATAGCATACTGGCGTGAAATTTGTCTACAAGACTTAAAAGGGAACAACATAAAAGGAGACTTGGACAACTACGAAGACGTTTAAGACCGAAATCTGTTTTCGCTGACCAAATTCCACTGATTCTATGAAAAAATTACTGCGATCATTTTGGGCATACACAATGCAGCTGTGGGGTTCCGATAATCCATCCTATCTTCAGTGCTACCAATCCTTTCAATCAAAACTACTCAGATAAATTTTCAAAGCTCTTTACTACGTCACCAACAGCACTATTCACAACGACCTCAACATTACTTTCGTACGATCTGATTCGACCCCACTTCCAAAGATCATTCTAACCCTACCTCCCTATCCACATCACCGAAAACAAAGATAATCTCGAGACCTTCTTGCCCTTTATCTCTCATATTTAAAGCCATCGCTGCCTGGCTTCTCGTAACTGATGCCCTCCGAGTGCAATATTGCTCTTGATGCTGCTTGATCGAGAAAGAAAGAAACATATTACGCCAATATTGATAATATACACAGGCTACAAATAAATCATTATTTTTAAAAAATATGCTTTGTAGTTGCATTGACAGCGAGAACAAGCGACGCCATTTTAATTATAATCTACCCTGTTCAGCATATTTTTTTTTTTTTTTTTTTTTGCTTTTCAGATTTGAACCGAGAAAACTTACTTCCTTCAACAAACGTGGAGCAACGAAGAACGAAGCATGCGATGACATCTGTCAGCGACTTACAGAACCTCTACCTTATGTTCTTCATTTCTTCGTAAGATGGCAGGAAAATCGAACTTCTTAATTTCCTCCAGATGTCAGTAAAGGGTTAAAACGACGAGTAATGAATAGACTTTCAAAAATCTAATTTATTTAATTGAGTTTACAACAATAAACGAGGGTATAATGAGGGGCGTATAACAATAATCTTTTTTTATTTAAGTATTATTTGTGTTGTGCTTGGTACATACATACTTTTCTTTTTAGGCTAGACGCTCTTATAATTCCTTCTTACTAGTACAAATGGAAAACTATCTACTCATTTATTGTTCTATGCATTATTTTGGTTCGACATTAATAAACTTGTTGTTATAAATTATTAATGATTATTTTGAAACGTTGCTATGCAACATTAACCATTTTTCAATTGATTTATACTTGTTAACTTCGATCAAAAGTATCTGAATTCTATAAATTTATTTTTAATTTATTGAAAGAGAAAACCATATTTTTTCAACATACTAACTTTCCTGATTTCGCGTTTGATGTTTGGCGTTGATAAATGTTTCTTACGTAACTAGTAAATGATATTATTTATAGACATTATTGTTTCATTATATTTTATAATCAATGTTGTTAATTTTTAAGATTTAAAAAATAAAATCTACTTTGGCTTGCTAATGATGTCATTCGTTGTACCTTTGTGATCCTTTTTATTGGGTTGTCCGGAAAATAATGCAGGATTTTGGTATTAAACAAAAAAAAAGAAACTAGTTACTTTAAAGCAATGTTCTTTAATCAAAATAATTTCCCATACTCTCAATACATTTCTCCCAACGTGTTGGTAACTTATTAATTCCGTCTGTGTAGAATTCAGAATTTTTAGAATTGATAAAGTCAATAAATGCATTTTCCAGTTCCGTTTGATTTTTGAATATTATGTGTTGTAAGTAGTGGTCCAGGTGTCTAAAAAAATGGTAGTCAGTAGGCGAGAGGTCCGGAGAGTAGGGTGGGTGAGGCAAAGTTTCATAGCCAAGCTCCAATAATTTTTGTGACGTTAAGGCGATCGTTTAATGAGTGTGGAACCCAATTTTCGAGTTTTTTCACTTTTCCAATCGTCTTGAGGTGGTCAGCGACGGTCGTTTTACTGACTTTGAGTTGCTCTGCAAGTTCTCGAACAGTTGTTTTGGGGTTTTCTTCCACCACTGATCGCAGAACATCATCATTAAGAGAGGAAGGCCTTCCACGACCTTCTTCATCTTCAAGGCTGAAATCTCCCTCCCGAAATTTTTTAAACCACCTTTGCACAGTGCACTCATTAACACAACCCTCGCCCCAGACTTGGTTAATGTTTCTAGCCGTTTGGGCTCCGCTTCGGCCGAGTTTAAACTCGTAAAAGAAAATCGTACGAAATTCTCGCTTTGACATTATAAGGATGACTGAATTATTTCCAAGTAGCGGAATGCTACAGAGGTAAACAAACAATATCATTTGGAAGAGGATTAATAAGTGTTGACATTCATACAAATGAGTAATCCTGTAAACGTAAACAGAATATTTTATATCGATTTTTTTTTTTAATGAAAACTTAAAATCCTGCATTATTTTCCGGACAACCCAATAGTTCAATCTGAAAGGACGTTCAATTCATTCTTACATTTGATAAACAAGGGGGAAAATATATTTTTGCTGTATTTGCTATATTTTACTATTGTTTAATTCATTCATATTAGGCCAAAACAAAACAAATTGCACATATATTTGTATATGCTTGAATTTATGTATGTATTAATAAACTTAATCCTCTTTGTTTACATTTTTTTTTTACTTGGCCATTTTTTAGAAGGTAGGTAAATAAATTTAAGTTAATACTTCTCGTGTTACGACGTTTGATCGCCTCCCTCCCGATATTTAAATTTTTCTCAGTTGTAGGTCAGTTTTCTCCAGTTTCTTCCTAGCTCGTTAACGAAGCCTTTTTCCCATCTTTTCTTGCGTCATTTATTTTTTCCCTTTGTAAATGTTTGATTTTTTTCTTATTGATATCATCATGATATGCCCTGCCGATTTCAGTGAATTGACTTTAGTTCTTAAGTCTTACACTTCTGCTTGTTGTCGTATCGATGTACTGTTCTTTTTCTCCCGTCATACTCCATATTCCTTTCCCTTGAGTGTCTCTAACTTTTGAAGTGTTTTGTGCAAGTGGCTGTCCGAACTGTGTAAGAATCATCACTTGAATCTTGCACCTTACATTTATATTTGTGTCATGTTTATTTTTCATAATTTCTTTTAAGCCCCAGTATTTGCTCCAAGATTTTTCTATTCTTTTTGGTTTTTTCCTTTTGTTGAACAAAACAACCTTTATTAACTTCCCTTAAAAAAATGGTTTCCTCGGCCCATTGTAGTTTTCTTCCCATTATCTCGATGTCCTGTTTTCTTCCGTTCATCATTGTTCCGGTTCATTTGCATGGTGACTTTTATTTTTCAGGTTTGAAAAAATTGAATGTTACCTTACATTATTTCATTCGTTAAACGAAGTTAGTCTTCTTAGTGTGTTAGTCTTCTCCATACATTTTACAGTCCAACATTTTTTGTCCATCGATTTTTTAAAGTTATGTTTTCGAATTTTTCTTTAAATACTCTCCTCTAAATTACTTCTTTCAATCAATTAATCGTTTTACGTAAGGTTTTGGCTGAAACGGAAAATATCGAAATCACGATAGCTCAAGTGGTAGAGCAGCCGAAGGTCGTGGGTTTGAATCCCGCTCGTGGCACTAACTTTGTCGTTTAAACCAAAACCATACATAAAAGGATTAATACACTAATGAACAACAGGGATGAGAGGATGCTGCTTACAACGTCCGCTAGATGTCAAAATATTCTTTGGTTGTATCGATGCTACCCTTCATTTTCTCTGTATATTTTTAAAATTATTTCTCTTATTCTCAGAATGTTTGGAAGTGTGCATTGTTTCCCCAGGTCTGAATGGATGCATGTATCGGTGAGTAACAGAGACGAACGCATTTTTCTAGACCACAAAAGCCAGAGGTATACTTTCAGGTTATACTATCCATTGTTCTATAACAATTAAGTCAAATGCCTAGAACAAATTTCTCTACAGCAGATTGATATGGAATCCGCAAACAAGACTTGGACAAATACGAAAACTTCTAGGACCGAAATCCGTGCTGACCGTCAACACCAACAAGACTTTACTACGACCACTTTGTATATACGGACTAGAACTTTGGGTTCTGCCAAGCCATCCAACAGACAGTGCATGCAAACTTCCCAATTAAAAGTCTTCAGAAAAATCGTCAAAGCTCATTATTTCTTCACTAACCTCGCTATTCACAACAACAAAAGCATTTTGTCAGAAAATTGATCAGTTTCCGATTCCAAAGATTTTACACCTACCTCTCGATCCATCCTAATTCTAGGCCTCGAGCTCTGTATACATACCCAGCCGCTTCTATCGTATCCAAAGAATCTTATCCTTCCAGTGCAAGTTAGATTAGGTAAAATACAAAATAAACAGGGTAAACTAAATTAATTAAACTTTACCATATTGCTTAAAGAAAAAATACAATCGTGCTGATGCTCCGTGAATGATAAAAATAGTTAGTCGCTATCAGCGCTATGCACTTCACACTTTCCACCCACAAATGTAAAAAAAGAGGCATAGATCTATAAATGAAACAAACCACTCTATTTAAAAAAGAGGCCATAGTAGTGAAGAAATCGTTAACGCCAAAAAATTAACTACCCGTGATAGAACACCAGTGTTGAGAGTCAAAATGACTTCTTAGCCACACGCATCGCACAATCGCACAGTAGGTTTAAACACAAATTAGTTTTTTCGTTTAAATAGCGCGTCGAAAGCCTTAGCTGATATATAATTTTCCAGTGTAAGACCATGAAGTTTATGCCATTTTAGTTTATTGGACGTAATAAAGCCGCGTATGGTTCAATTGTTGAGCATTTATCCTCGGTTAATCAAAACTACCGATCACTACAACTACAGATTAGAAATCCTCTCATATCCTTGTCCTCCGCTTTAATACACTAATAAGATTCTCACAATATAAAGACAGTGTTCGGATTTACGATACTATTACAACCGAGGTGGAGAGGTTTTTACGAAAATAATTGGAGCATTTGACGAACGCAAAGGTCATTTTCCACGTCGGCTAATCCGTTATTTTAAACTAATTACATCTCCACTACTACGGCTTACTTGTCCAGGGGCAATTAACGCACGCTTATTATTAATAATCTACCTCAAGTGGAAACGTACTGCAATCGAGTTGTTCCACTTCCGTGCTACCCTGGCCCTAGGGAACAAGGAAATTTGACATCCATTTTTCTATTATCAAGACAAGAGTATTCTATTAATTTTCAGATGCAATTAAAAAAACTATTATACAATTATTTTACGTAACTTAATTGGTAATTCTTCCTTATTCGTCATTAAGACTATAAGATTCAGAAAACAAACATACCTTGATGACTGTTCTGTCGTAATGACGTTTTATTCAGTATAAATGAAATGTTTTGATTTTTGTATAAAAGTATGAAAATTTTCAGTAAATTTTTTTTTATGAAACCAAGGTTTGATCAATAAATTGTCAGAGAGCAGCTTCCAGGGTGAAAACAAAAAACACTTTACAGGAAAAAAGGTTTAATAAATTAATAATAAAAAAATATGTACAAAAGAGACTGAGAAGAAAGCCTGCACGGACTGATACAGTCGCGCCCTGAGTTGTTTCCCGGTTAAGACGGTCAAAGGTCATTCGATGGTGTTGGGCTGCTGGCCGCTATACGCAAGGTAATGCGCGTTGTCGGACCTGTGACTATCGTAATGGACGTGTGTCGTCTCCTCGTGGGGCTTACTCACCAATTTTTTAAGCCCGACAATAGAAGCGATGACAAGGGCAACTTTGCCAATCATAAACGCACTCGCAGCCATCCAACCGATGAACTTGAGCTTGAGAGGTATCAAAATTGCAGCAGCTGTGGCGAGAGCTACTCCAAAATAGGCCCAGACCTTCTTCTTTTTACCTCGACTCTCTGAAAGTTAAATACAAAATGGTATATTGCTGATTTATAAAATTAATACAAATTTAAGATTTACTGAGATATTTAAAAAAAGTCTTTCATCCTCCTAAATGTTAGATATTCCGATATAAAAATATATAAAGAAACACAATCAAACAAACCTGTAAAAAAGTCATTAAACAATTTTGACTGTATTTTTAATGCATCTTTTGAAATTTGACCAGAAAATAATAATTCTTCATAATGTAAGAAAGGAAACCGGAAGCAAAAGATAACCAAGTTTTAATCATTTGTGGAACTGCACATTTTCTACTTGCCCACAAAAAACTATCATAGTTCAATAATTTAAAATATTACCAACAAAATATTTTCCGAAACTAAGCATATGTCAACCATTCGTTTATTTATTTATTGAAAAATCGGAATAGCAATAAGTTATACTTAAAAAGTTCAATATAAAGAGGAGACACCTGCCGCAAAATCGAATCCAGTAAGTCACCCGACATTTGTTTACCGACTCTCTGGCCAATATCCAGCATCAAATTTATTTGACTTATGGGTTAATTTTTAATCTTTCAGATAGAATGGTTGAAATCAGGCAGATCTTTTACGATTTCTTTTTTGTTTTAGCGCCTCACCCAGCTAATATCCCCGAACGACAAACGGATGGATGGCCGTGTCTCAGAAACCTAATCAACGAGGTTAGGCATACCAGGATGATACTATGTGATCAAAATCCAAGGATACTAAAAAATTTTACTATTTTTAAACATTTTTGAATATTGTTGAAGAGTAACTTTCTGACGTTGGAATGAACGTAGAACCTACACACTTTATATCTTGGCATCTGAAAACCTGAAAGATACAATGTCAGTCACGAGTGATAGTGCGTTTTTTAAATCTAATTTATTAAGCAAAGTGAGGATGATGATGATAAGCATGTCTACATAATTTTTTAGGATAGGTTTCTAGTAAAATACTAAATGCTAACAAAAATAAAGAATAAACCTGTTGATGAAACTCACAGAGATTATACGATAGTTACGCTATCATAAGGATATAAATAGTATAGTAGTCGTGTAGCTTAGTCATGGGTCGACAAGCATCTAGTGGTCATCTCAGGGCTCTGCATATTAAACGGAAAGCACATTTCACGGACCTTTCTCACCGACTCTCGTATATTTTTTCTCAACTCACTGACTTCTCGTCTTTACATTTGCACTTACTAATGCAATGCTTACAATCAGACCAAAAAGAAAAATTCGATACGTCTGATCTGTCTGATGACAATGTCTGATTACATTCACTCCCGCAAAATTCTCTCGATAATCCTCGAAACCGGTTTTTTTTTTTTTTTTTTTTTATTTTGCTTTTTTACGAGGGTTCGCAACAGCAAAGGTCATATAAACCCTCAGGGTGCCGGTGTTTTTGAAAAAAAGCCCATTTATAAGTATGTCGGGTTCGAATGCAGGGCCGCTGGATTCGAACCCGGGACCTTGACCTTACAGTGATGAGCGCCGTGTCAAAGACGAAACCTCGCGGCCACCGGTTTAAAACACCAAATTCATGCTAATAAAATACTTTAATTTTCCAGGCATCACACTCTCGCCCAACAGTACTCGATATTACTTGGAGTAATGGGTAGAACCCTCATTCACACTGATAATTTACATTTTAACCGACACAGAGCACACAAGAGATATACACCCTATATAGTGTGTGTTTGCGTAAGTATTTTCGGTTGAACTTTCAAAACATAAATGTATTTCATTTTTAATTCAAAACATTATTTTCTTTGTTTCCTACACATACTACCAACATTCTTTAAGACTTAAGGTAAGTACGCACTGGGATTCTTTGAATCTCCATAGAGTTTCGGCTGCGTCTAGTCTGAATCCGGGCTGCACCGATTCATTCGTTGTTGCGATAATTTGGTGTGTGGCAGGCTAGCATTTGCTGACTCTTTTGAATCCCATCTGATGTGGGGATTCTTTGGTCCCATGTTGCCATGTTGCGCAGCATTTGCCAGTACGAATGTGAATCGAAGCACGCGCACTTGCTTCATTTGTTTAGTTGATGTTCTAGTGACTGTTTTCTTGAAGATTTTGATACTGCCTTGTATAAATTTATGTTGTGGACTACCGAGTTGACTTTACAGGTTAATAAAGACATGCATTCCCATCGGTTTTGTGGGATCTATCATTCACGGAATACAGAAATTGGGAATTGAAAAGCCAAACATTGAACGGTTTAGCCCAAAAATGATGAATTGAATTATTTAGTGTTAATTGAAATAAAAACAAAATGCACACTTTAAAAGGACAGTTTTTTATGAATTTCAGATTGGATGCACTACGTGCAATGCAAAAAAGAGCAATGGAAATTCCAGAGAGAGCTAGTTCCTCCGTCATTTTCGCAAGCACTGATGAATGTGAACTGAATCTTGGTCTGGACACAGTTCTTTGTCGCGGAGCAGAGTCAGAGCTGCATCGGAACAGTGAATCAACGCAGCCCCGACTCTGCCGGCAACACGAATCGATTCAAAGAACTCCAGTGCGTACTAGGCTTAAGACGAAACAAAATCTGTATGTTCGAATTTTAGATCGTTTTCGCTAAAAAAAAATTCCCTAAGTCGTCGTTTTGAAGCCTTCCACAACTCGTCTTTGATGTCTCCCTCCTTGAAGAAAATGCCGGAACCACTGTTCACTCAGTTACTACGTTGTCACCGAAAATTCTATCCTTTTAATAAGGCTTTTCCTAGCACTAACAGAGTTAGCCTTTAATGAAGAATTGCCTTTATAAGGTGAAAGTCGAAATTGGAAAAAAACGACAAAATTCATTCACACACCAATACATTTAAACACTCTGTTCCAGAGATACTAGAATATATTCCGTTTATAAATATATTTATAGCATAATTAATATATATATATATATATATATATATATATATATTAATAAAGATTGATTGTTAACAATAACCCATAGTTCCATTATACTTTTTTCATCCATTTTAATCAATCTTTATTTTCTTATTGCTAAGAAGAAAGGACTTCCACTTCAGAGACTTTCTTCGCAAAGGATTTCAGCAAATCAACATGCCTACATGTAAAGAGTTAATTTAATCTTTGTTACAGTTTTATCCCTCATAGAAGCCGTTTGAGATGGAACAACCGAGATTTTAGATCTATTAAATTTAATTAATTAAGGAGGGTTTTACTGAACTATTAAGCAATGGTCAGCTATAACTTACAAAAAAACGAGCGAATCGTGTAGATGCCTGCTATAAAACTTCGCCTTACCGGTCAGATCTGTGAGTCGAAGAGTGAGCGACCTCGAGGTGACCAGCTTGTCGAGGTTCTCCCAGATTTTGTCGTAAGCATTCGCCGGCTCTGATCTTCCTGAGTCTACGATTTCTGCCGCGTCGTCTTGTCCCGGTGATTTTGTCAGAGAAAGACCAGCAGCTAGGGGGATGCTGTCGGCCTCGAGGGCCTTGCCCAACGCAGAAGCTGCTTCTTCTTGCAAGCAGACGTCCATCTCGTCTTTCAATAAACACCTCTCAAGAACACTGTCGATCACCTGCCAATTGGAAATACATAAGTGTTTGTTAAGTAAAAAAACTGGCTTAATTAAATTACATGAAGTTAGCTTAGAATCTTTAGTACAGGTCGGATAAAAAAATCAAAGATGCAGATACTACAAAGGTTGATCATCGTAATGTCATAATCTATGCTCATAGCCATGTGAGTTAAAGTTATCATAAAACTTTTAGCACCGAAAATTTATATTTTCAACGTCCAAAATAATAGATGGGTGACGAACTGTCAGCGTATTTTGCCATCTAGTCACTTGAGAACCTCTCCTTGATTATATCCCTCATAGGCCCCTAGGTAAAAAAACCGACTGATTGGCTAAAGCAGCAAGGAAAAGAATACCAAAATGATCGAAAACTACACACCTACAAGTTATCACCCCATAAACGTCAACTTAGACCTTTTAGTACTAGTTTATTCTAACTGATTTCGGCACCCGGCAATAAAATATAATTGCTTGCCTTCCAACGCTTTAAGTTAAAACTAGTCAAGTAAATATAATCCTTATCATTAAATACGTTTAAATTAACTTAGACCTTTTACCATTGGTTTAGGAATTTTTGATTTCAACTGTCAGTCCAGGAATCACGAAGATGATTTCATTTTCTTTAACTTCTTTCCAAGAAAACAAACCTTTTTATATATAATACAATATAATTATTTTTCTTTATTTTACTAAGGTAGATAATATAAAATTGTTTACACTTCGCAAATTCTATCTAACTCTAGTTATTAGTTAGTTATTTATTAATAATTATTATAGCCAATTTGGCAGGTAAGTAAAGAGGAGGTTGTTTTT
The DNA here is from genome assembly GCA_039619505.1 of Cimex hemipterus. NCBI lineage: Eukaryota > Metazoa > Arthropoda > Insecta > Hemiptera > Cimicidae > Cimex > Cimex hemipterus. The sequence continues at coordinate 34,658,330 of CM077099.1, forward strand.
AATACAATATTTGTTCATACAGCACAAAAATATATAAACCTTTTAGTAATGGTTAGCCTGTGTATTATTTCGTCCATTCGTACAATAAACAAGAGTTGCTTTATTTTATTTTATTACCATATTTTTAATTTTTACAAAACGTACGTTAACCATTAATTTAAAAAGTTTTGATAAAGGTTTGGAGAAAATTGATTAATTTGTATATTTCCTTCCTTTAAGGAAGTAAAACGATTATTTGCAATCCTCTTTGATTTGCAAATACGAATATAATTGGGCAAGCGTTAAGTTATTCGTCTTTTACTTAATATTATGCAAATAACTGTTAATTGTTCATTAATTGCAATAGTTTTAATTATGATTGAACTCCGTAAAATTAGCGCATAAATTACAATATACTCAATAAGGTTCAACACACGCCCAGTCTTTGTGTTTTACGGTTTATAAAAAAAATTAACTATGCCCATAGAATTTAAAATTAAATTTAAAAAACTGGTTGTTTAGCATTATGTTCTATTATATCAGTTTTGATTTATTAAGTAAAATGTAAAGTACTTGTTTAAAAAAAATTGTTTTTAGGTGACTATTGTATTATAGTTTAGATAACTTCCGGTTTCTACGGATGATCGGTCGCGCCGTAACCTCCGAAAGTAGAATATTCGGTTCAGCTAGCATTTTATTAATGTGAACCTTGTTCTTTTTCTTCTTTTTTTTTTCTAACGAGTCATCCGAAAATGTTGATCTCAAAACACGCAACCTAAGAAGAGACGGGACATGAACTACATATTTTATCACAAAATCCGTCCTAAAAGAGCGACGGCGTGAAATTACACATTATATAGAGGCCAACGTGACAAACAAACGTCCTTACGCGTCTTGACAATAATTCAAAAGGGACAGTAATCCAGAAAGGAAAGCACGATGGACCCGACTAACGACACGGAGGATAGTTGGAGTACAAAAGTGGTCATAGAATAGAAAAGACTTTCAGAATGTAATTGCTTGTTCGCCGGGAGATTTTTCCAAACAATTCCAACCGTCCGCAAAGGAAGAGAAAAAGAATGGGAAAAACAGTGTCTTGGACACTCGAGAAGAGAGAATAGTACGCAGTGATTAGTTTCAAACGTTTTATTTTGCTTTCTTTCCATTTCACTCCTTTTCTTAAAAACTAAAATGAAGGAAAAATATCTCCACTTATTTACATGATAAAGAGATCAGTACCAAAATTCACCTATGTACAATGAGTAATTAAAAGATCTTTTAAATAAATTAGCATGCAAACCTAGTGAATATATAACATATATAAATGAAAGAAACTAAAAGAAATAAACGCATATATAAATGTTTTAAATGAAAAGAAAAGAATCATTTCAGCTATTTTAAGATTAACCTCTTCCGAATAAACTAGTTTTTTGTTTTTACTTTAATCGTACTAATTACTCACTTAATTTTTCTGGTAAAGATTCTTCCTGCATTTCTTTACGTTCATAAAACTTT
>CM077099.1:34664715-34690612 GCA_039619505.1 Cimex hemipterus
CTCCCTCCCTCTCTCTCTCTCTCTCTCTCTCTCTCTCTCTCTTCCCTTCCGTTTCTTTCTTTCTCTGTACCCACTTCATTAGACATTTCTCATACTTAAAAATACATCCACGAAGAGGCACCAAGGAAGGAGGAAAAAATTAACTTCTGCATCACCCCCCCCCCAAAAAAAAAAAATCCTATGAAAACAAAAATACCATGTAGGTTTTAACTTTTATAAAATGTAATAATCACCTAACCTGAGAGATACTAAAGATCTTTCAATGATTGTAAACGAAGAATTCAACAATTGAGTTTCCTTTCAAGTTAACAATTCAGGGTTTTAGGGACTAAATAACAATAATTAATGTCTGTTTTACATGAGTTGACACTACCAACCCGTTGGATGTCGCGGAGGATGAGCCACTTTACACTAATCCACCACCTCCCTGTCCCATAAAATTGATTGATTGAAGTTGATAACAAATTCTTCGACAACGTTAACCGCACACGAAAAGTCTGAATTTACCAAAACGTACAACTCATGTTAGAATTAGGAACTGTGATTAATTAAAAAGTCATGGGTTATTTTCGGGATTCGAACCTACACCGCTAGCAGGGCAAATACAATACGAGTCGGATGCCCAACCACTTGGTCACTGCAGTCCCATTACTAAACAACAATATCCTTACATGTCTATTTTATACAATTTAATCATTTTACATAATGTATATAATTAGCTTCAAACGTACTTTGAAGGTTTTTTTGTGGGGACAACAAGATATTGTTACCAATTGTTTCAAATTTTCATTTTAAAACAATTAATTCTTACTGGCCGGTTAAGAGAAGTAATCCGTTGCATATCCTTTGTCTTAAAAATTTAATTGGTATGATGTTATCTCCGATAAGCCAGGTAGCAAGAGTAACTATTTCAAAATGTTTAACGGCCGTGACCGCTGTTACTGATGAGGACAAAGATTCGTCCGGTACTGAATGTCAGTATTCTGTGTCGTTACAGTTTTAAGCACCGCTGTGCTGGACCCTTATCTTCTACATACATAATCAATCTTAGACAAATGGAGATGGCGATGGGAACAGAACATCCGCCAAACACGACCTTAATAATTACACGGCGGAGAATCGTGCCAGAAAAGGGCCGGTAGGTCGACACTGTTGTACAGGTTAATTGCCTAAGCTTAATTTAAAAAATTGTACCATGGGATAATTGCCTAGAATATGAAAATAATATTTTTCAATTGAAATAACAGTGTCAATAAAAATTTTTTAGCAAGTACTGAACAAACTAATTATTTAGAACTTAATTAATTATACCAAATAGATATTTTTATGCAAATCATAGCTGATTTCTTAATATATAAATCTTCATCATTCTATTATTCTAATAAATATTTATCTTTCGATGGCGTTGCAAAACATCTTATACTCCAGCAATGTAAGATTTATTTTATTTTGTCACAAAATTCAAGATTTAAATATATTAAAATTTATTTGACAGTAAAATTGATAAAGCAGCTAACGATTTTGATGATCTGTTCAAAATGTGAACAATCACAGCTCTAGGAGTGTGAAATTATTTTGCTAATTTAAAAAACATCCATAAAATATACACGCACGTATAAAGTTGAGCCTATGAATTCTCACAGTCCACCGGCAACTTCTGATTTTGTAATTTACAATTAATTACCGGCAAGCCTGGAGAAACACCACATCAGAGATTGTATTAGCAGGTATAACAATATTTTCAAAAACGGATGCTTATTTCAAAGGATAAGCTAATCCCCTACGGCAGGATCGGGGAGTGTGAGCTGAGCTATCAAAGGACGAGGAAGGACTGTCTCTCATTTTTAATTGAACGCACCTGCCTTTTTTTCTTTTTCAATTTTATTGGCAAGGAGGTGATCCCGTATGTCTCCATTGATCATATATTTTTATTTATCCTTATAATATCTGAATATATTATTTTTGAAGACCTTTATCATTTTTGTGGCACAAGTATTCCTTTTCATTATTTTGGTATTACAAATATTTTTTCTTATTTTTATTTTTAAACTTCGTCAGGACACGAGTTTGCTTCGTGTGAAAGGGATTCACCCAAAGATCGTCAGACAGGTTGTCTTCTCCGTCCAACCACCGAGGTTGGGCACCATGGGCTACCAACAGTTAGATCATTTCAGCCCCAAACGCAATCAGTTTCTAGATCCAAACCCACACTTAAATATATTTTTTCCTATTTACATACTAATTAATCAAGATGGAGGAATAGTACAGTACGTATATTACATAACTTTAATTAAAATTCGTTGTGCTATTCAATATTTCGCCAACGGCCCCCTCATACTAGTCACAAAACTATCTATATGCAATAGAACAACCCTGTTTCTTCCAAAAATCAGAACATGGAAACTTCTGCCGTACTCAAGCGAGAGTGTCATTTCGGATGGCATTCCTATTCACTCTCTGTATTGAGCCAGGGATTTGCACAATTTAATTAGGTGGGGCAATCGAGCAACCTTTCTCTACAAGCGGACTTCGGCCCAAAAGGAAGGGATTGCACAATCTATTCTTAAAAGGGTGATAAAATTATTTCAAGTTTTCAATTTCAATATAATTTCTTTATCTTTTTTTAGTTCTAGCCGATTATATATATATATTATATATAATTATACTTTGTTGATGTAGGAACATATTGTGTAAATCATTTAACAGAATGATTCACGTAGAAATTCTAGGCTTCTTTTCTTTATTGGTTCCCATTCATCCATGGGCATATGTGATAATTTATTGTTACTGGAGTTCTTCAATAAATTAACTCCAATGACCCGTGGAAATTCAAATTGTTAACGGTAAAGCTCCAGTCGGTTGGAAACGTGGATGCGTTTGTATGTACATGTTTCGTCTAGGTCTTATGTTAATAATTTGACAACGTGAGGTAACACCGAGAGCATTGCAAATTAAGAAAACAGAAGGAAAAATCTGAAATAGCCAGTGAGAAAGATGCTTAAAAGGAGAAACGCAGAATCTCCAATAGTACAAATCAATTTACATAATCTACAAATAAAAAATTGATATACATACTCGTTTTTAAGGTGTCAATACATTGCTTGTTTTGTTTAGTTATTTATTTATTTTATATTCATATCTTATCTAATGAATAATCCAATCAACTTTGCCCTGTGATTTAATATGTTGATATAAGTAAGAAAATATAAAATATAAGGAATAAAATTTACTTCATTTTATCGGAAAATGCAAAAGTTAAATATTAAAACCATTCATTTTAAGGTATTACATACGTAATGGTTAGTATTTTTCCTGGCTATCCAGCTGCTATTGGCTGTTGCCGGAACCTCGCGTTTTTGGATTGACACAATTTGGCATTCCAATAGGAAGGTCTGACGGTCTTCATGTACTTGCTGCCTACTTCCACTGAGAATGGTACGCTTTTGTGTAAAGATGTCAGTATGTGGATTATGTATTTATATGTTTATTGTTATAGCCAAATCTTTGTTTAGATAAAGGCCGACTTAATTTATGGTCGAATTCCATTTTGATACGTCCGTCGCGCTGCGCGGTTTGTTAATTCAGGCGAGTTATCGACGTAAGTCTGATGAGAGAATCGCGATGGAATCAATTAAAATAATTTTATTTAATGCAACCCTTGGAGACCGTTATGGCATAAACATATCTCAGATCTTCAATTCATTGCTCTAATTATTACTGAATTGAAATCTTTCATCCACGTCCGAACGTTCCATGCTTTTCCGTCTAGCCATTATTGTCTGCTGAGGTGTATCAACTGTTAAAACGCCTTTAATGCTTCTAAATATACATGTTTGTCTGATACAAAGAGAATCAAAAAGTATTTCTTTAAATTAACTTTCATTACAATTAATTAAAGTTTTTAGTTGAGATAAAAAGTCAATGGCACGAGCGGGTTTCGAACCCACGATCTTCGGCTAGATACGCCGCTGCTCTACCACTTGAGCTATCGTGACTTCAATCCTCTAGGACACTTTTTCTCAACTAGAAACGTTAATTAATTTTAATATATTAATTGGTCAAGCGGACCACGGAATTAGTGAATTTAACTTTCATTGTTTTAACTTTCCATGTACCAATTTGAAACTGCAATTGATATTTTCTCTTCGTATGAAAATGGAAAACTTAGTTATGTAGGTGAGTTGATTACTGATATTAAATGATTGTATTAAGAGTGTTAATACCTGCTATCACCGGCGTTTAAGACCAATTGTGAATTCGGTTCGCTCTCCCAGGTATTCTACGTCTTCAGCACATTGCATAGAAAGCGCCCCGAAAAGGAATGACCATGTGCATCTGAGCAATCGGGAAATTTATGAAATTGAGGTCAGAGGCCGTAGATTACATTCTAACCATGATTTTGCAGAAAATGAATAATTTACAAAATGTTCTAAAAAAAATTGTCGACCAAGTCATACGCAAATAATGTACATTTAAGAATTGTCATGTAATAGTTCTTATGGAATAGGGTCAGAATGATTACAAATATATTCCAACTCGTGGCTATCGTCAGGTTCAGGATGAATGTTGTTTTTTAGGTCATTTGTTTCAAAGGATGACAAATAATTTAAAAAAAGCAAACCCACAAATGAAAATGGCGGAAATCAGAGGACCTGCCTAGAGCTATGGAAAACTAACAAAAGTTCCAGAAAGTCGTATTTTTCGTCGTACAAACTAGCATTTCTAATTGAGATAACTCTATTCAAAAAAACAAACGCTTTGAGTGAGTAAAAGTTCTTTAATTGAATATTAAAATTTTTTTTGCATTGCATAGATTCACTTTTTTTCACATCCTACATGTATTTGTTAATCCTGTTACTGAAGATGATCTCAAAAAAGATCGAAACGTGACTCGATAAAGAAATTTTTTTATATATCTAATCAAAAACTTATTTTTTTAAGCTTAAAACATGTAAGTACGATTTGCGTCAAACACTGATATGCTCTAGAAAAAATAGTCACACAACTTTCGTTGTGATTACTTTTCACGGATAAACTCAAAGCTAGACCCAGATAAATGAGATATACACTTAATTATCTTAATAAATCCGTGTACAGTTAATAACAGTCACGACACATTTAGGTGCATTAAACATTGAACTGGAGCGTATTAACTCATGACTGAAAGAAAATTATAACAAAAGAGGGTCGCAGGCATACTTTAAGCACATAATCCATCATTGATGACAATCGCTTAAAGGCGTTTCAGTAAAGTTTCAAGTATTTGACGATAGTAATACCTGGCCTAAAATTTAAAAAAAATCTTGCATTATTAACGCATAAAATCGTTCGAGACAATATTTAAATTGCGAAAAACATTCTAATAATCTGGAAAGAAAATACAAAAGCTACACAAAATACTTTCTTTTTGAAAATAATTGTCTCACAGCTGTTCCTAAAATATTACTCTTAACTGTACGGTACATATGTGCGTTGAAAATTGGTGATCTATTTTTTTTTTATTTTACTTTAATGTTTTATTGCGTTGAATATCGAGTCCTGTCAGTGAAGCACATTCTGGTGGACTGCCCTATTTATGAGCTTCTTACAGATTTACATACATTAGCCAATAATATCACAGACGTCTTCGAGGATCGATCCAGGTGTCTGGAAGAATTATTTCAGTTCTTCAAAGCCTCCAACGTATCCCTGAACATTTAATGAAACCAATATAAGATGCTTCAAATAAAATAAGAACCTCAGTAAAACTGTAATCGAAAAATCACTCTTGTTCATGATTTGATTTGAACCTCCATTTATGTGCCTTTTATGTAAACTATAATTAAGTTATAAAAATAATTTGTTATTTAAAGGAGGCAATGAGTCAATATAGCATATATGATACTTAATATATCGATTTTTGTGATATTTATGATATTGTGATAAAAATTATGTATATATAATTTTTTAACTTTTATTTACCAACTATACCAAATATATCGATTTTATATGACATGGGTTTTTTTATTACTTTCATTCATTTTTGCGGTAGGCATCGATGTTCGATATATTGATTTTCTGTGACATAGCACCTACATAATATACATAGTACATAGTATATCAAATATATTTTTTTTTACTTGCATTATGCATGCGGTGGGTATCGATGTTCGATATATCGATTTTCTGTGACATAGATTAGTGTACCAACTTTATCAAATATATTGATTTTATATGACATAGTTATACTGATTTTCTGTGAAAGTACGATCCATATTTATCTCTCTTTTATCTTTGCGGTGTATGTCGATAATCAATATAACAATAACAATTTCTCGAGGTCGTGAGGATCAGTCGAGAATGAAGTATTTTAGAAAAACGGGTTTTTCTTGTGTTGTAATGGGTTAATATTAATATCAATGCTGTAAAATTTCGAAAAACTTAGAGAAACAACCTGAGTAGGTTAGCACATTCACAAGAAAAAAGAAAAACCCTCTGTAAGGAGATGAAATGATTTCGGCATTTGGAAGTTAAACATGTCAACTTTCTAGGTATACCCTTAGACAAGAAGTCAATTAAATTTCTCAAGACACATCCCTCACATAATAGTCAAAACCATGAAATATGACAACATTCTGTTTTGTCTAAGGATATCGAACGAATTCTGTCGTTACATTTTCGATGCGGCGTAGATATATGAATATATCCTTATTATTCTACCTTTCCACGATCAGGGGTTTAATTTATTATGGCTTCTTGTTCTATGGTATGGCTGCGGGGTCTATCTTAAAAAGCGACGTAAATCAGTATAGAAGCATAAGAAAAAGCATTGTATACTTACTATTGTTGTAATCTAGCTGAATGTTACGAGTATCCGTTAGATATTAGAAGAAGAGTTCTGGCTAATAAATGTAAAATAAAAACAGCAGGGCAGGAACGGTCGTTATTGCAAAAATTAGCCTGCTGAACAACCAAGACCTTTCTAAACCCTATTGGCACCATAAAAACCACAATTCATAAAGAACAGCCTTTCTGAAAACGCATCCCCCATTTTGGTTACATTAAATGTGAATAGAAACTAGATGGATTCAAAATTGGCTACAATACCCTTTTAACATACATTAAAACACTATTTTTCTGATTTTAAGGTTATATATCCAACAGGGGTAAAATCCACTAGATCAGCGGCTCACGTTGAACTCACGCCTAATTAAAACTACGCAAAGAGCGAAAATTGCCTGGGAGTGGTGCAGAAGGCTCTGAGCCAAAAACTGGGGTGCCATATGCCCAACGCCAACTGCGGCCCTGGAAGTTTTGTTAAACCTCCAACCAATTCACATTTTAATTCGAGAAGCCGCAGCAGCCCACAGAATCATAAATGGACAACCATCCGTTAGGATAGGCCATGTGAATAAACAATGGAAACTGAGGGAGGAGATACAGGCAGATGCCATTCAAGATATGCCAACTGATGGCACTACTCAAAAGTGCAACTTCACCATGAAGTACAAAGTACTGATACCATAACGGGAAGAATGGGCCAAGGGAACACCACTAAAGGCAAATTCCTCCTGGCAGAGTAGGGAGCTGGGGTCTTTGAGATGAACTCCAAGACCTTTATGACAGTAAACCTAGGCAGTATGCCAGAGAAATAAAAAGGCTAGGGACACATTCCCGGAAGATAGCCATTTTCTCTGACATCTATGCAACTCTCAGGGCCTTAGCTTCATGCGAGGCAAAGGCATGAAGTGTTCGGAAAAGCATGGAGGTCCTGACGGAAGTCAGCGACACTAATGACTGGCATGGGTCCCTGGACATTCGTGGCATAGAGGCAACGAAAAGGTTGTCATGTTAGCCAAAAATGGAGCCAATCTTAGTGAGTCCTTAATGATCCTTGAGCCCAAAACCTGACTGAACAATACCACACGAGGCACGCCAAGGGATTCATAGAAGGACCATCCGTAAACCTTACAAAAGGATTACTGGAAGGCAACCGCAATCGAACCAGAACTTCGTTAGATCGTTAGCAAATGCGAGCCGCGTTTTGTGTGTTCTGGTCAATTCTTGCCCTCTTACGGGGCAAAAAGCCATCAGTCCATACTGATGTAATCTTCTTCGAGCAGTGCGTTCAGTAATTTGGACACCTCGTACTTCCTGGAGCTGAAGAATTGCCTGAATGGTGTCAGTTTCGCAAAATTCTCAATGCCAAAAACGGGCATCCTGTAGTTCTGTTACCAAAACCGGGCCTTGTGACGCTGGTAGGACCCAGTTTCTCGAAGATGTCTAAGTGTTTCGTGGGGAACTATGATGGCATACTTGATGGAACGACCATCATCATTAAGTGCCACACCACGAGCATCCTCAGCTCTAAGTGACAGTTTTAAGTTTAAAATTTAAATTAAGCAAACAAACATGCATTTATTGCTTCAGAATTCAAACGAAACTAAATGAACATTTTAAATTTCGTAAAAATTAAACATTGAAAAATCCTTCATGCTTGTTTTTCATTGAGTATTAAGTGTGTTTACATCTAATTTATATTCCCAATTTAAAACAGCATAAACAAATATTTATTGGTAAAAAAATGAGGCAAATTAAAGCAGAATTTTCTTTTTATAGAGGAAATTTTTTTAAAAAAATTCAGTTGGATGGGATATTTTTCCTTGTCAGTGTATTAGGTACGCAGAACAAAGTCAGCCTCTGCTGAGCCCCAGATATACGGGAGTAGAAGGCAACAAGAATCGGGCCCCCTTGCAACAGAAGGGGCTCTATACCTCTGATACGACCCAAACCCTTCTGGGCCATAGCAACCCACACTATCAATGAGTACCTCTGTCAGAAGAATAAAAAGAAAATGAGGGAACAATGGAATTCACTTATTGGACACAAACAATTCAAGAACAACGTAACAAATTTCGGATTGAAAGAATTGACAGAATGTATCAAAGGAAGCAGGAAAAACTTCGAATCCTAACAAGACTCTTAAGACTGAAAATTAAATTTTGACATTTGAAGAAAATTGGCGGAGGCGACACCAACACACCTATTAACAAACTGTGGTGCTACGCTTGCTCGCAGGATGAACCGTTTGTTGTTTTGGATCGTACAATGTGACCTTAGAAGAAATTCAGCAGATGAAAGGCCTACTAATCAAGTTCCTTGATGAAACGAGACTCGCCGGTGTGCTAGACACCGAACGGGCGATGCAATAGCTCTTAAAGGGCGCTGTCCTGATTAATCCATCTAAATCTAAGATAGACGAAACACCATAGCATATAATTATGAACAGCCTTAACATAGTAAGCATAGGTAAAACTTGTTCGAAAAAGTGACATGCTTTGTGAAATTTAATCATGTCCAAATTTTAAACCTAGAAGATATAGAAATATATAAATTTATAAAAGAGACAAAAATTAAATTTTAAAAGCAACGAATGTATTCGGATTAGGATGGTTGGCTCTGGGGCCTTCCCGCCGTCGCCCGCTAGTCGGCTGGGGTGACGGCATCAAACAAATAAAATTAAAATTAAGAAAAAATACAACATACACTGCCTTGTGTGATAAAACGTAGACAAATGTTTTTTTTAAAACATCTATTTTTCGAACGTACTTACATTAAAAAATTCATCGACCGATGATCACACTTTAAAATAAAAATACCCAGTTAATATTTTTGTTTCGATACACATGACAATGTTGTAGCCGTGTGAAATAGGTCGTAATTGTTGTCTATCTCACTATTTCCATCGATCTTACAAGAAACAATTGAAAATGATGGCTTTGAAGCTGTATAACCACTGGAAGCTAAGATCGATTTGGAATCTACAGTCAATCAGGGCGAAGGTTACGAATTCGAAAAACAACGACAACAGAATGAGCCTCGAGGAAATCGTGCCGGCGGCAAAGAAGGCGAAGTTGGCGAACGGCGAAGAAGTTGAGGCCAAACAGGAAAATATCCGCGACTTGTCCAAGTTCGTATTCGGAAGGATTCTTTCAGACTTCGGCCAGCGGAAGGTGATCAGCGTGGAAGGGACGTTTTCCGACCGGGATGGAAAAGCGATTTTGTGGCTCGAGAAGACCCCTTTCAGCGAAGAGAACGTCAAGTCCCTTTTGACGGAAAAGTCCGTCCTGAAAAGACTTTTCATCAACGATATCTACGGCAGCTATTCGTGCTTCGCCGACCCGGCTTTCAACGGTACATTCGTCTCACCGCGCCTCCCCGACAACGCCTCAATCCTCATTGACCCTTTTTTATTACAGAGATAAAGACGACCGTAATCCACCCGGCCACTGATCAGCACATCGCTAAATTTTTGGAAAAACCGAAACACCTCATTGAGGAAACATCGGACTATTATCAAACGATCACTAGACCTTTTCTAGAAAAAGAACAACTCAGCGTTCAGGTAACTCGATTTGATCGAATCATCAATAAGACATCAATTTTTAATAGTATACACTCAATAGCATTATGACAGAGTACTTTTGGAACTCATAAATTAATTGCTCAAAAATGAATAGGGTTATTTGTAATTTTTTTTCTTTCTATTACTTAACTGATATATTCTTGTTAGTTGAATAAAACAAACTAGAAAATACAAACCAAAAACAAACGAATGTTAATCCTCAATTGTAATAATGGATTTACGTTAGAATAGTAAGCGTAAAGATTACTCATTTTCTGAACAAACACATTTTCTCCATTTTAATATAGTTGTATTCTCTTTAACCATGGAAAGAAATCATCTTGAGCCAAAAGTTTGCAATATTATCTTGAGAACGAGTCATCCAGGTCACCGGCAAGTGGATGTTGCAAATGCAGTTGGCATTTCTCAGAACGTTGTCTCCTGGAGCTTAGCCTGATTGTTTTCCCTTAATTGCAATGATGTAACAGTCTGGGCTGGGATTTACACTGGAGGACGAACCAGACTCCATATTTTTGAAGACACTGTTTTGTCCAAAAAATTATCTCTTAAACTGGGGATCGCATTGGCAAGAATTTTCAATTTCTCGATGACAATGCCAGACCTCATATGGGCAGAGTTCTTGTTCGTCAATGTTTTGAAAACCTGGGAATTTCCTATCTGCCCCTTCCCCCATTGTCTCAATCCCTTTGAGCACATAGGTTGTATTACTGAGGCTTCAATTTGCATGGAAACGTGTGTTTCTCATTTAAAACATTGGTGGGCCGATGTTGGTGGTTTAGAAAATTTGATGTGTGTTCTAGAAGAATTTAGAATGTTGAAGCGACAAAGAATTAGTAAAGCTTTATTAGAAAAAATTAAAAAATGTTAATTTATCATTTGCCATCAGGCCAGAACAGAACTGTCCATAGAATTGTGTTGCTCATCCACTACGGTTTCGTTTGTCAGGAAGGCTTTTCATAAAGTTCATAAAAAATGGTAGATTTGACATTTCTTTGCTGGTATATTTTGTTTTTGTCTGTCAAGCATATTTGAGCATATCTTTTTAGTTCATTTGTGATATGTAATGTTTTGTCAATCATTCGAGGATAATATTAACTAAATAATTCCCCAAGCAAACTAGAATGGAAAAACCTCATAGAACAGGATGATTGTAGGCCGAACATTTATCAGTTGGCACAATGCTTCATAATGTTACACAGCCCAGATTGGTCTAATTTTTCTGGTATAAGCAGTGAATGGAGGCACGCTGGTGTAGGAGGTTTGTAAAATTTAAAGAAGGAACTATTCTGAAAAGCTTAATAGCATTTGATGAAGCAACAAGGGCCGTTTCAAATGGCAGATATATTGATAACAATGATATGTCAAAATAATTTATCATGTGTTTTTAGACCAGAATCCAGGGATCTATTGAATTGTGCATCTTGATTATTTTTAAAGTTTTTCTTCATTTGTATTTTTGCATCTTGCCAATACATTGGTGTTTCACAGATAGGTTGTATACAATCAATCATTTCTATCTCTGTTAACTGCAAAACTGAAAGGTCTCCACTACAAAATAATGCTCTGCTACTTGAGTTTTTAAATAACTTAACATTCATATTTTGATTGTTTGCAATTATCCTGGTCTGCCTATACTCGCCACATTTATCTCTCAGAAAATAGTCAGAAATAACGCAGAACAACCACCGAGACAGAATTCAAGAATGCAAACCTTGGATGATCGAACACAACACTTTAAATTAATTCTAATAATTTACATATGTACAAAATATAAGAATAAATACAAAAATTATTGTATTTTCTGAAATACGATATATAGCATTGTAGCTTTTTTTCTTTATTTTTTTTAACAAAAGCAATACAAACGTGTGAAGAGTTTCTGAATAAGACCTGTTTGAGATCAATTTTATTCTGTGTCACCTGTGCAAAACAGATTGTAAGAAATATTTTCAACACTGGAAACATTCATCATACAGTAGAAAACTTCTTATATACAATACAATATTATCTTTTAACCAGTATCTTGCATTGCATGAGATGTATTTTTGTAAAACCACTGAAGGTGGGGAGAAAAGATGGACCAGGATTGGAGTTGATCTAAAGTAAAATAAAATTTAGCCATTTAAAAAGTTCAGCATTTAATTTCAACCTTTTATTTTGTACATTTTATTAAAAAGCTGAATTATTTGTTATGATTTGTAACTTGATCATTCTGATTTTTTTTCTTTTCTTTTTACTTGTTTTGTATGTCTCATGAGTTTCAGCACTTTGCCATCATCAACTTCAAAGTATGTCTGGGTGCTATTTTACCATTTATAAGTTTGCGAAAAAGGTGCCGACTGAATTATAGTGTTTTAACTCACATTTACAATACTCTGGTGTCGAGCTGTTTCCAATCTTTTTTTTTTCTTTTTTTTTTTTTTCTTTTTGTCAGACATGTTTTGGTTGTAGATTATCTTAAGAGATGAATCTGTCCTTAGAGTGAAGTTCACTTGGAGTTCACTTGCTGAGGCAAGATTCTAACACATGATTCCCTATGCATTTAAAAGGCATCCCCCTATTCAAGTCCACAAAACGTTTTGAAGTATAAAAGTCAATGCAGATAGGTAGACCAACGTGACACAGAAACAAACAAATTGCAGGATTGTCACCCTGTAAGCCCCATGATTTAAATCAAAATTTACAAACTTTTTTGAGAATCAATTCAAAATTAGGATTGGTGATAAATTTGTGATTTTCTATAAACCTAGAAAAAAATGTACATGGTAATAAATAATTTTTCGTTTTCAGTGGGTTTATAATATATTGGAACACAAGAAAGAAAAGGAAAGGATAGTTTTCGAGGATAATAATAAGGAGACAGGTTTCATTTTAATACCAGATTTGAAGTGGAATGCCAAGCAGACTGAAGACCTTTACCTTCTGGCACTTGTGCATCCTCGTGGTATAAAATCATTACGTGATCTCACCAAGGACCATTTGCCGCTCCTTAAAAACATTCTTAACAAAGGAAAGGTAATATTTATTTTCCTCCACTTTATATCTATGTCCTCTTAGACTGATTATTATTATTATTATTAATTTTTAAGGGCGTCTCTTAGACTGATATGGTTATTTTTGTAATTTGATCATCTCTGTACATCCTAATGTGCACATTCAGTGAAGTTCAATCCTGTATAACAAACGTGCAAAAAGTCCATAATTGAGAAATAACTGGGGGGGGGGGCATATATCTATATTTTTTCATTCTTATTCATTCACCATGGCAAATCATTTATCATTTTCCTTATCTTTATAAAACTCAAGATTCCAAAATAGCTCTTTTAATTTTATTCAAGTCAAATGAAGCTGAGAAATACAAAATACAGTTGTATCTTGCATGCAGATATTTTTGGACAATAACAAATAGGGCGGCAATCATAATTTCTCCAATCCAGAGACAGAGTTAGAGCACAGGGGCAAGTTTTTGATTTCTTTGTAAAACAGAAGCTTTTGATGAAAAATAGGAAACAAAAACATCCATCAAATACCTGAACAATTTATTCCTCCCTGAAAAAGAAGCATTCGAGATGATGACGAAGACAAAGGTGTGAAGAAAATGTATTTGCCAATAATGGAGTACCCAAGCAATGAACTCAGAACAGGGTATATGAAGGAGAATGGCAACTTGAAAAAAAATATACAAAGCAGTATCAAAACACAAAATTGTTTTTGAACTGACACTTGGCCTCTTATTAAGTCTGTCTTCATTTGGTTGACTTTATTGAGCTACGCATAAACAATGTCGGTTCAAAATAATCATTTCATAGCCCACGTTCCTAAATTGTTGTTGTCATTTAAAATTTGAAACTTTTTTTAAAATAAAGATATAATGAAATTTTATTATTTACATCATGTTTAGAGGGGTGAATTATTCTGGTATGGAGGGGTTTAAAATGTACTAGCAATCCCACCTTTTTTTACTGTTGAATGCAAATAATTACCCATTCAGAGGGATTTCACTGTATATTTTTACAAATAAATATACTTTGTTTGTACTGTATTTGTGTAAGCGATAAGTGGACGAAGGCAAAACCATCAGCCAAGTGGGTGGGCAATATAGCTTCCTTACTTTTTGAGCAATCAATCATAGGCGCATGAGTTAATCCATTTGTAATAAAAATTCATAGAGGATCATCTAGAAAACAACCCTAAGAATCCAACAAATGGTCTCGGAGATCCAGCCTGTGGATGTTGCACATGTGCAAGCAATATCTTTGATGCAATTCTGATGAAATTCGCAGGGGACTATCTAGAAACCAACCTAAGCAATCTTTGAAAATTTCCTAAAAATTGGTCCCATGGTTTAGGAGTTTTGCCAGTTACAAGAAATTAATCACAGGCTGGCCAACAAACAATCAAATTTGTCCAGAAATTTCGTAAATACAAAATGCGACCAGGAATTTTTATTTTGGAAGATGCGAATTTTTTCGACTTCCTGCATGAATACATGGCTTCCCTACCTTTGGTAGTTTAGAAGCAGAAGATCAAATTACAAGTTTATTGCCAAGTTTACAATTAAAACTATACAATTTTCCCCAATGGAATGGATGCATACAGCATTTATATTAATATTTAAAATATATGTTTTAGAAAGCAATATTCGAGAAATACAAGATACCTTCATCCCAGTTAAGAGTTTACATCCATTATCAACCATCATTTTACCATTTGCACGTTCATTTCAACTACTTGTCATTTGATGCACCAGGTAATTTATATACAACTAAACTTTTGCTATTTATTTTATTAATATGTACACTTTATTTTCAGGAATATTCTGTGAAAAGTCGCATCTACTTTCATCTGTGATAAACAACATTGAACTTCAAAGTGATTATTATCAAAAGGCGACTTTATCTTTTGTTGTTAAAGAGGGTGAAAACCTTGCAACTGAATATTTGAATAGAGGTATTTTGTTAGATGATTTGATTTAAAAAAAAAAAAAAAAAAAAAAAAAAAGATAACAATTATTTATTCGATTTTTAGGTATTATTAAAAAAACAGAACCTCCGGTTCAAAATCATAATTAAGATGGATGAGCCAGAGCAAACCGTTTTAGTGGAGTGCAGGCCCCTACTCCGGGTCTGCCATTTTTTCATCAAACACCGTTTTTACCCGAAAGACACTAGTGTAATAGTCAACGAACATGAGGTGCGGATTGTGACAGATTCTCTTGATTTAGAAATTCTAATGCCCGAATCTGTGAAACTGTTGAAAGATAGTTTGTCCGGTTTGTGCTTCAATGAAGATTCCCTTTTGTTCAGAACACAGACAGTCCCGCCAAAGAATCAAGGATCGTTCAAAGCGGAGCTGTTAACATTGAAAAATGAAAAGTGCAAATTTCAAATATACAAACCTAAAGTCAGTGTAGGTGAAGAGACACATATATTTTGTGGATTTTGTTCATATCAACTTACGAAAGTGATGGTCAAGTTTTCAAAAATTTTACCCCTACCTGAAACATTTGACTCGGGTGATTTCTTTTGCCATGGTAAAATTGATGTAAGTCTCGACCCAAAAGTAGACAATCTGTTTTATGGATCGTACTATTACAACATCCACCCATCTGTAATAATATTTGATGATACAATGCATGATCTAATCGTTTGCAAAGGCTGTATGTCTTGGCTTGGAAACATCGAAGAAAAAAATGCTCAGCTTTGGAATTCTACTAGTTATTTTTCAAAGGCCGCAATCGATAAAAGGGAAAACACAGCTCTAGACGATTTCTTACATATAATCAAGAAAGCAACAAATGAATTTATGCCAAACAACAAACTTATCTTGTACTGCGACATAGGCAACAATGAAAGGCATTACCTGCTACTGTGGATTATGGACAAAAAATTGTCCCTTTTGTCTAGTTGTGATGACCTACTGAACGGGATGGTGACATTAAAAGAGCATAAGATGACAAAACTACTCTATTCATATCACACGAGTAAATCAGAGACAGTTTTGGAATGGGTCAATTTGACAAACACCAATGGGATTAAAGTAAGCAAAGCTATGTTGGCCAAAGGTGTTGAACACCTCAAAGAAATGTCTAATCAAATACCAGAAGATTTCCGCACCTCACAAAACATGAATATATCATTCCTTACAACTTCAGAATAAATTGTTTTTCCACATTGTTGGTTGTTCCTATT
Source organism: Cimex hemipterus (assembly GCA_039619505.1). Lineage (NCBI taxonomy): Eukaryota > Metazoa > Arthropoda > Insecta > Hemiptera > Cimicidae > Cimex > Cimex hemipterus. The sequence goes on from CM077099.1 coordinate 34,681,312, forward strand.
TTGTAAATTAAAATATTATTCTCAGTTTTGATGTTTAATTTTAACATTTGAGCTAATTTCTTATATTTACATTTCCCTCTTCTGTACAACCCAATAATAGTTTCGTTTTCTGTAGTTTAGCCTGTCAGATGGCTTCACTGGATCAGTCAATTTTCATTCCAAACCACATGTCCTACATTCATCCTTTTTCTAGGTAGGGTTCAGCATTCAAACATGCTTTAAATATTTTGCTTCCCATCCACTACTTCTTGGAAGTGAGACACAATCTGGGCTCCCACAAGGGAGTATTCTTAGAACTGCTCTCTTACCTATACAAACCAAAACCATCTACCTACTCGAACAATACTACAATTTTTTGTAACTTACATCCTCCAACGTCCAAGAAAACCTTGAGTTTACTGAAGGCTCGTGTAAAAAGTGGAGAACAAGAGAATGAAGAAAAATGTACTAATGTATTACATTGATAAAAACAATCTTGCCCTCAACTGTACATCACCAACACATAAACATCGAGTTTCAATTCAAGTCAAATAGTAGGGTTATACCTAAATTGCAGGCAAAGTTAGAATTGCAACTTAAGGCTAACACAACTGACAATTGACTGGCAGAAGTCCACTAACCTAGTTGACTTCAGACATGCAGGATTCATCAAAGTCCGACTATACAGATGGATGCTTGGTTACTAGCCAAGCAATAATAGTGCTCATCTGGTGTCCCCTTCAAAGTTCACAAATATTTGTTTCCACACAAACTGGCTGCTTACACCATTTGGTGAATGAATGCCAAGCCGAACAATATCATAAATATTAGCATTAGGAAAGACGTGTCTAGAGACACCTTTACACAAGATTTTCTTCAGCCACATTGGACATATGGAGCTGAACTCCGGGGTCTGCCAAGATATCTAGCACATCCCGTCAAAAGTTCTGACAAATTATCAAAGCTCCTTACTACACCATTAAGCTTACTAATCATGAACTTCAATTTTTTTTTCTTTCCAATTTCTCAACCCATTCTAACTTACTGCTCGAAACTGACATTTAATACATTTTACTGAATAAGAAACTTGTGCATCAGGCCAACTGTTACCTGTCTGTGTCTTCCCAATAATTATTTTTAAATTCACCCCTTACACCATGATTTTTGAAGAAAAATCCTAAGATCACCTCAGGAAGGGCAAGGTTTTTTCTTTTGTTTTTTAAGAAAAGTTCCTTACTAATGATTTCCATTTTTATCAACTGCAAGTGATTTTGATATTTATTGACACCTCATAATTTGCTTTTCTGAGTATGTTTGGTTATTTTAATTAATTATTTACCCATTTTCATATGATTATGTAATATAAAGGAGAAATATTTTACAAAGTTGAAACAATTTTTATTCAACTACACACTCAAATTGAACAAACATTCTGCACGATGCTTAATTCATTCCATTGCAGGGACATAACTGTTACATTATCTAATTTGTAAGACTTGAAAAAAACATAATTTTAAAAAAAAATTATGCTACTTTTATGTACCACAGGGCTGGCTAATTTACATGATAATTAGGTTCCACCATGAACAACAAAAATGGCCAGGCATAAAGCAGACGCGTTCATCCCTTCATCCCCTACTAATTCATGCAAAACCGGCATCATCTTCAATCTTGGGTTTAACAACTTCAGAGAGGAATTATTGGCATTAACTCCCTGGTTTCTCATAGCACGCGTCTTCCGCCCGGAGCAGTACTGTAGTGTTAGTGCCGTGACTGTGTGAAAAAACATTGCGATCACTTTTGTTCTATGTACTAATATGTATAGACCAGTGGTAGGCAAACTCGTCATCCAAAAGAGTCAAATATAAACGTAAATAAAAAATGGAAGTTTATTCAGAGCCATTTTTTAAGCTTTGCTTTTGTAGACATTTTTATGGCAATAATTAGAATTAAAAGTACACTCTCGAGCTTGCGTTTGCTGAATATGTCTTAGTTTAATTAACGGTACATTAAATAAAACTTGGTATCATTCTTGTATAGAGTTAATATTTATTTAAAAATATAGCAAGTTAAATAAATTAAAGGTATCCATAAAAACACTACAAATATTACTCAATGATGAGAACAATGGCCTTGCATTTCCCTGGAAAGTAGGGTTAAGTCAGTATGTTGTTTTAATTTTAGGCATGATTCCAAGTTCTCATCAATAAGCCAATTTCTTAATATACTCTTGATAAAGTTCATGCTTGAAGACAATGATTGTTTGCATAAATATGTAAACGCAAATACGGAAAGAAGAGCTAACTATTTTCTTCAGTTGATCATCATCATCCAGGTGTTGAAAATCAACTTACATTTCGTCGCCAGAACTTTCAAAGACAATTTGTGCAGTAAACTTAATTCACATTTATTTTTCACCAATAGCTGTAAATCGGTATAAAGACGCTCAAATTTTGAGCTCCAAAATTCTTTATTTTTTAAATTCAGCAACTGCATTTCCAAGCTACCAATATCGATATTAAATGTCAAAAAATTAATTTATGTTACCGTGGCTTTTTTTTTGGTGTGTGTGTGTGTGTGTGTGTGTGTGTGTGTGTGTGTGTGTGTGTGTGTGTGTGTGTGTGTGTGTGTGTGAACAAAGGCAAGCGTTACTTTGTTGTTCCTAAAGTCTTTGAACTTGATGTACAAATTTCTTCAGGAATAATGAAAAATACAATTGTAAGTATCTCTTAATCAATTTTTTCTTTAAAAATAACGACAATCCTTATACCTGTAGTACTTTTCGCTCCATGTGTGCACTGAACATTTAGTGAAAGACCAGCAGCTAGGAGGTCAAAGAGACGCCGTTTGCCGACCACTGGTATAGACTACACAAAATAATTTTCACTTAATATTACCATTATTAATTAATAAAATTTTATAAAATAACTCTTACTGTTATTTTGCTCTCAAGTTATCCCGATGTTAAATATTGGACTAGTAACCAAAGCCATTAGGTATAAATTCCAAGATTTAAATTACCTGCCACCTAATGATAAAATACGGAAGTAAAGGGATATCCAGAACAAATATTTATTGAACTAAACAAAAATCTATTTGTTTTAAAATTTACATTTACAATTAACTTGTACTATTTTGTCATAAATAAAAAATACTATAATCAATCAATCAATTTTAATTCAATAGCTTCACACCTTCAACTAAATTGTAAAAATTAATTTATATAAAAAAAATACATATTCTGTAAGTATTATTTGAATTATTTTTTTAACTGCACAAAGTCAATCTTAAAATTACATTTATAAATCATTTTATACAGATTTTGCCTATAAGAAAATATAGGCAAAAATTTGTCATACCTACAAATTACATTGAGTGAAAATGTAAAGTGTTTGCATACATTTGTGGAATGTCATTCTTTTGTTTTTATTTAGAAGGGGGTGGTTGGGAAGTGTTGGTTGGTCCTGTATTTGGATACCAGTTCGGCCACGCTTGCTGATACGCGCCAAATGTGTTACCTTCACTGTTCTAAAAACCACCGATAAAAATATAGAATATTTAGTGCAAAAACAATTTTATCCAATCTCAAATTTATGGTTTTACCTGCCAATTCTGATTGTAACCAGGGTAACCATACTGCTGCCAATTGCCATATCCACCAGGTTGGTTGTAACTCTGTTGCTGGTTGTATCCACTCTGTTGACCGTACCCACCACCAGTACCTCCTTGGCTGAAGCCTATGTGACAAAATGATTTTTTTTTAGCTTTGTATACCAATAGATTATTCATATTATAGTACTTTTATTTCTCCATCTGCAGTATAAAATAAATTTTTTATATTTAAACAAACAACCTACTTTCTAAAAATACCAAATAAAAATATTATAAAAAAATGAAAATGTACGGCTCATATAGGATCTGTCTCTTGGAAGAGGAATCATCCATGTCTTATTAAGAATATGTGAGTGAGGATGACACAAGGTAATCTTACTTTTAAGCCAAAGCCCCACATATATGTCCAGCATAGGGAAAGATTGCTCAAGTGAATCACTTAATTTAAACGTACCATTCATATGCTCCATAGAGAGCATGTAGGCTATAGAGGAATGCCATCCCAATATGAGAATACGAGGGCATGGTAGTATTTGGGTCCCTTGTTCTGATTTTTCAAGGTAGCGGGGCCGTGTTTTATCATATACAGTACAGATAGTAACTTGATTTGAGTTAAATTTTGTATATATTAGGGGTAATCATTATTTGTGTTAGATAATAATGTTTGTTAAGTGGAGTTGAAAATGATTTGCAAATTATTTTGTTAAATAAAATAAAGTAAAAATTTTAAAGCTAAGGGTCGGAACAATGAACACCATGTCAATGCCTTGACCATTACTGCCACTGACCTCTTGGTTTTTTGGGTTTTTTTAAAGAGGTTATATGAACCCATTGGGTTCCGGCAGCTTTTTAAAAAAAGCCCATTTGTAAGTATGTTGGGTTCGACTTCAGGGTCGCCACTCGCTTTGTATGCAGGATCTTCCTTCACCTTACAGGGAACTGTTGTGGCCACTGACACCCCAAGAGAAATATTTTTAAAAGAATCTCACACGTCACACACCCAGTGTCCTGTCGACCTTCAATTACAGTTATGTGAAAGATGATGGATGAATATTGAGTACTCCACCACCAATGAATGGTATATTTTTAAGAGTCAGTGAATATGTGTTTTCAGGTTTCAATATGGAGACTGTGTTAGGAGTTAAAATGAACTACCTGTTGATTGCCCTTGGACCCCCAACCTTGGTGGCTGGTTGGATGATATGGGACTGAGTTCTGAGATTGCCAATCAATCTTTATATAATAGATGGGGTGGATAATTCTCGATGCCTGCCGATTAGGTTTACTAAAGTGGTAATTTACAGTGGGCTGCGAGAAGTGATAGATCAGCAGCTTTGTATAGTATGTTTGCATATCCAATGTGTGTGCAGAATTGAGTTTATATAAATCTGTAAAATAAGGTTGCTTTTGCTGTCTATTTGTTTGTTGTTGTTTTGTTGTTGTTTTTAATTTTTATTTTATATCTTTTTGAAAAAATATATCCCGTCAACTGCCAAAAAATCAATTATTGGCAAATTCTTTAATAAAAGTGGTATTTACATAATTGCTGACCTTTAAATGGCTGTTGGTAGTTGCCCCACTGGCCCCAATTTTGCTGTTGACCTGAGCTATTCCAAGCCTGTGGCCCGCCAGATTGTGATGACTGTTGTTGGTACTGGCCACCACCGCTTGCCCATTGCCCTTGGGCATTATTGGCTGTGGTGACTGTGCCACCAGTGGAGCCCATACTGCTGTTACCTGATGACTGTCCACCTCTTGGCTGTAAAAAATAAATAAATACGTTAACAATTATACATAAATACGTGTAATTAATAAAATTAGTCAAATTCAAGTAAATATTCATATTTTTTATTAAAACTATTATATAAAGAAAAGAAAAAGTTACCAACCATGTTATTCACCTTTGGTTTTCCTCTTTGGTTGTCCCTGGAATCCCTGAAACTGTTCCCTCCTTGGCGAGCAGGAGTGTTAGGACCCCTGTTATTCCTGTCGTAATTCCCACCTCTTGGAGGACGTTCAAAATCTCTATGACCCCTACCACCCATGCTTCCAGCTCCTCTCCATCCGCCTCCTCTATCGCCACCTTGCCGGTAGCCTCCTCCAGAATGGTTCCTGCGAACAGGACAAAAATCCAGTTAATTTTGACAACTTATTTTTGGAAACGTTTAACTTTACCTGTTGTCCCTCCATCTGTCAGGCCCTCCTCCTCTGGGCGCCCAGTTCCCACCTCGTGGGCCCCCTCTGTCTCCCATACCTCCTCCGCCGCCTCCTAAAAAAACACATCAATTATGATAACAAAGTCTTACAATATTAAGTTTTGCTAACTTACTCCTGAATCCTCCAGGTGTATGTGGTCCAGGTCCACCTCCTCTTCTGTAATCATGTCTCTGATTTTGATGGTAGTCCTGCCTGAACTTTTTGACTGGAGGTCCTCCTCCTTGGCCACCACCCGGACCCTTCCTTGTGTATCCTTTAGCCGCAGCCTCCTTGTTGAATTTGTGGATCATTTCCTTCGCTTCATTTTCTTGAAGATCGGTATATATTACCTCTTGGAAAAGAGACTTATCGGGAAGTGAGAAGTTTGCTGGAAAATATAACCCAATGTCGTACAATCCTCCAACTGATTATGCTCTCAAAACTTTTAATTAGAAATGATAATAGGATAAACTGTTTCGATATGTGATCAAACCTAAAATTTTGTGAATATTCCACAATACGGTATGAAATTTCATGCAAAAAGTCTTTCTTCATTTTTGTTAAAAGGAAAAGTTTAAAGGTTGGAATTTTTAGCATGCAATGATGAATTTTGAAAATGAAATAAAAAGCAAAAGGAGAAAAGGTGTTATAATCATAATAAATATCAGAACTGAATAAAATATTTAAGAGAATATTTCCCTTTCCGTTGTTACCTTTCATTTCCAGTACCGCACTCTCGGGCACATCTTTCTTTTCTTCTTTTTCCATCATTTGTAAGCGAGCTTTGAAATCTTCCTCAGTAGGCACAATTATGACCGCCTTCCGGATGAAACCCTCAAAATTGCGCATTTTGCGCCTTTGTGCAGCCGGATATACATTTGTCTGTGTACGTAAGACATTACGTGAAATACTTTCATTAATCAATTTATCGTGATTTTTTCCTCATTTTTGATTGTTTTTAATAGCCAAATTCATGGCTGCTTATCAATACTTATCAACTAAATACTCACCTAAACAAGATGTCTCTTAACGTAAATTACAAACTATTTCATTATACTATTAAACTAAACAGAATCATAAGTCATTACAGTGTCTGTGATATAAAATTAGCTTAAGTATTAGCACATAACTATTAAATGAATATTAATCAACACTGAAGAATAACAAAATACAATGTGTAGAATCCTCCTCCTTTCTTCAATATTTCCTTTAAGGAAATTATACAAATTCTTCACTTACATTCCATTATCTCTACTTAATAATACTTGCTAACCGTTCTTTCATAATTCCTAGCTCTTCTCCGCAGGCTTGGGTAAATCCTTGGCTAATTTTCATAGGTGGCTTGTAAAATAAAAAGTTTGCTATACTTAAGCAAGTAGAAGAACTTCAATTAAGGCCAAGACCTCACTCCAGGAAATATCTCCTCGAATCGATTTCATTTGTCACTTATGTTTAAAAAAAAAAAATATCTTAAAATTAGCTCAAATTGTAATCTGTTGCCAGTAAGTACTAAGCAACCAAAATAATAATAATAAATAAAAAGTTCAACAGTTGTTTGCTTTAATGAATAATTCTTCTTGAATTAAAACTTTGAACTTAAACTGATGGTTTGAGTGATTTGAAAAATCTTAGTATTTACTCCTTAATCTTAAAACTCACCTGGATATTCTTACCCGCAAGGCTTTTGCAAGCCTTTTCCTTCCCTTCCGTGTCACCAAAGACTTGCAATAAATTAAATATATACTCACAACTTATCTCCTTAATGTTTAAGCCTCCTGAAAATTCGACTTACCAAAATGTATAAACCTAATTCAAGTAGCTTAACAAACCAAATAGTAATAAGAGTAAAGGTTAATATTTCAATTTTAAAAAAGGAAAAATTCAAACTTTTGCTGTTATTAAATATTAACTCCAATGATTGTTTTAATAAAATATTAACCTTTAATATTACATATAACCATACTTTAGCATAGGAGCCTTGATAAATACCTAAACAGTGTCTCTCACATAAATATACAACTAATTGACCTTAAAAACTATTTTGAATACAATTCTAGCATAACAAAAATTCTTACTTTTTACTGGCAAAAACTTAGTACAATTTCAAATTTATCATAGGCAAGTAATTTACAAAAATTCCTCGTGTAATTTAAATATATTAGACCCAATCTTGAATTGATTATTTCAGAATTAAAACATCTATTTATGTATTCAAAAACTATAGTTCTAGTCACTGTTTTTGGCAAAAATTCACAGCTGTAACTATTTCTTTATATTTATTTCTAAAATTTTCATGACCAATAATCAACTTTTTTGGTTTTTGAGATTTTGATCGATTCTTACATAATCTTATAGAAGTCACTGAATTTGATCGTAATAAAAATATTAATTGTTCCTTATTGGTTATTGTATAAAATATAAATTTCATTTCACAAATAATGCAAAACTTGTTGCTTCAAAATAATCTTCTCTCCTCTTCTCTTTTAGTCTTCTAATTTTTAACCAGACCTTTCTTCTTTGGCCTCTTTGCTCTTGTACAATTTACAGTTAATTTACTGTTCAATGATAAAACAGTAATAAAAAGTAAAGTTTAAACTTCATCACGATAAAAAAAATTAACTCACGGTTAATAGTTTTCAAAACAATGTTAAAAATTGTGACTTATTAAAATAGTTATTACAATTAAAAAAATAAACAAATAAAACATTTATATTTAGGTAGTCATGCAGTAAAAGTACTTATTAGCATTTTTAATTTTAAAGAGCTTGTTTATTGTAAACTGAATACATATTCATAATATTCATAATTTTACTTTTGGTGTTTAATGTAACTAACTTTCTCTCAACCACCCCACAGACCAGAAACATCTTACAACATTCTTTGCTTTATTTTCTTACTGTTGATTTTGCATTTACATAGGTTAATGGCACACAAAAATATACCAACTATACCTAGTAGCCTGCACACACATTTGTAGTGATTTGACTTAATATAAAATGGAATGGAATTTGCCTCAATAAATTTTTCACAAAATGTTTAATTTTTTTAATGAACCTTCACCACTATGGGTTATTTATTTGATTAAAACATTAACACGTTTGCTACAGTCCCAGGACGATGCAATAGACCCTCCACATAAGTGAACATCGTTCCAGAATGACGAACCTTATCTAAAAATCTGTTGTTTTTTTGGACCAGGTGGGGCTTTAGACTTCGACAATGTTACTGTGAAAATAATTTTTCAATTTGACTTTTTGGGCATTTTTACAATTTTTTAAAGAAAAAAATTAAATATTCCCTCAAAAAAGGTGCTTTTTTTCAGTGCTCTTTCTTTATGGTAAATATCTTTTTGCTCAAAACAACTTTTATTCAAACTTACAATCAAGGGCAATATGTCAAAAAAAATTCTTTTATCTTTTTGGTCTTTCACTCAATCATGGTTTTTGTTTTGTTATTGTTGTTTATTCAAGTTATATACGAGTATAAACATTGTGCGAAATAAATAATGTGATGA
>CM077099.1:34695612-34712235 GCA_039619505.1 Cimex hemipterus
AATAAAAGTTTTTAAAAACTCATTCGACCAAAGAAGTTATTTAACTTTCATAAATAATTAGTAAGTATGTAAGTACAAATAATAGTTAAAATAAGTGGTAAATATGGAAATAATTACTGAATTTGTAAATAACTCAAATATTCAGATTCTATGGATTGTAATAAATTTTCAAATCCGATTTATATAAATGTGTAATATAATAACAATATTAAAATGTGTTTAATTAATAGTAATACACATAAATATGACAAGTAAGAGTAGTTAGTGTCAAACTCTTGGCTCATAAGTCATAAATTCAATTCACACCAAATTTTCTGTGCGTTTCCTTCCCCTCAAATCAATCTTTTATCACATCTCATCTCTGGCAATTTGAAAAAATGTAATACAAAAATCAGTAGAAAAATACAATTAACCTTTTTTATATTATATATAAAATACGGGCTGGCATACATAAATATTACGCTTGCTCCATCACATAATCACAAATCAGTTCCCACCTAATCCGTGATTTATGACAGCGGCTTAACTGATCATTCGTAACTCTGTTAGAGCACTTTTTTCCAAACTCGGACTCCGCCAGTTTAAGTATATCAAAATATTTTAAATTGGAAATGGACTTTTTAATGATATATTTGTGCACTGTGTCTATTATTAGATAGATACAGATTCCTGGCAATCCAAATTTGGGTCCCACTGGACTACCTAGACATATTAATTGTTTCCTCAAAATTAGAACATTTAAAAAGTAGTTAGTAGGCCTAATAACAACGAACTACATGTTGATAACATAATTTATTAGTTTTATTCAAAATTTCTTATAATGATACTGTCCGTTCCTCCCTTCTTAAATTTATCGATTTTTTACTCCTATTAAATACACCCATAGAACTTTTTTTATTGATTATCATTCAACTAAATATGTTGAAATCTTGATGGATTAATATCATGACCAAGAAAGTCCTTCAAAGCTATTTTTTCTCTTCTTTACAATTTTGTTAATTAACTTGTAAAATTCATATAATTAAATCAATTTTTTTTCATTTTTATTTCGTATAATGTGTTTTTAGCACTAGAAAGATATATTTTTATTTTTAAAAATTTAAAAATGAACATTATTTCAAATAAATTAAAAGCTTATTTTCTATTTTATTAACTTGTTATATTCTTTGTTATTACAAATCTTTCAATGAATATGTGTAAAGAAATTCTATTTAAAAATGCATAACTAAATGATTTTCCTTTTTAAATTTTACCTGTCATAACAAAACCCAACAAGGCATGGATGAAGGCATCACCATTGTTAATTTTTTACTTTAGACAGAACATATAGTAGCAAGTTCAATAAGCCAGCCTTATACATTTCAGGTTTTGCGGTTCCCTAGAATTTGTAGAAGAGCACAAATTTGCTGTTATTTTTATTTTTGTCTTTTTCTTTAAATCTGAACTCTACTTTATGACATATTATACAAAGTTTGGGAAGAAGTTCATCCCCCCTAAAAAATAAAAGTAACATTGTATAAAATATTGTTTTAAAGTCATTTTACTTGTATATCAAATATTTTAGAAAGAAAATTCATTTTAATATAATATGTTTAATACCTTTCTTCAGAAATTTCCACACCAATAAAATTACGTCTGAATAAAATACGATAATTTTTGGTTTAGAGCTAATGTAGTTACTAAATAGTTCGTTGGTTTTATTTGAAAATATTTCGAATATTAAGTAAATTAGTGAAATTTTTTAAATAAAATGCATATTTTTCTATTTAGTTTGAATATAAATTATATAAAAAGTTATACAATAGTAATAGTTATATTTAGTATGGTTATTTAATAATAATAGCCTAAGGGGCTAAGGTTTAGGTGGTGGCACACAGTGGTCTCATCACTGTAAGGTAGCCCCACCAGGTAAAGGTCTGGGGCAGGCCTTGCCTTCAAACTCGACATACATGCAAATAAGTTTTTTCAAAAACACAAGCACCTTGAGGGTTCATATAACCTCACAGTTGAAATACCCTCATTAAAAAAATAATAATAATGCATAATATAATAAATGTATATATGATAGTTAAATAACTGTATAAAATATTAAATTAAATTTAGTTTTAGGTTTAATACTTTTGTTTTAATGTATTTTTTCCCCTCCAGTTAATATACAATTTAGGGGCTGAGTAGGCCATCCGTCAAACAAAAATTGTTCATGTCAAAAGATGAAATGGATCCCCCCACCCATCATGGCATTTTTCTCTATAAATATACAGGATAAGAGTTTTTTTTTAACAATTTTTCAGTTGGCTATCTATTATTTGAAACATTAAAAAAAGTTCCATCAGGAGATAAATGCTTCAAAAAAATTAAGATGTCTTATAGAGAGAAAGGGTAATACAACTGGTGAACGTGACAAGCAAAATTTTGATTAAAAGCAATTTACAAACCTTGATAAATAGGTTTCAAAATTGTAAAAAAATATCATTCCACATTTCGAGTGTTTTTACAAATCAGGGCTGTAACAATCGTGTTAACAAAACCACTATGGTAATTTAAGCCGCGTAAAACCCATAAACAAACGTATCTATTCATTTTTGTCAAATTAAAAATTTAATAAAAATGTACAAATGAAAATACACATCTATTAACAAATAATATGATTTTCAATTTCCATGTTTATTGCAATAATATAAATAACTGATGTTTTTAAATAATAAAGGTGAATCCATTTCGATGTCAGTATCTCAGTATTGTAGGTATCTCAATATCAAATGTGGTTGCTTTCCGCTTTTTAAATTAAGTTGTACATAAATGTCGCAAATTGCTCAACACAGTAATACCTTATTTAATTAACTAAAACAAATCCCCTTACTGAACTATTTAAAACTAAATAAAATACAAGTTACTTGTAAGTAGTATGAGAGACAAACTGTTTAAGTAACTGAATCAAGGAAAATTTTTAAGTGGTAGAAGTCAATTCTTACCTGATCAAGTATGTAATTTCTCCTCCGGTGACAGCCCACATCCATGAGGCGGACCAAGCACTTGGTACACTTTTCAATCAGCACATCCCACCGGCCGCTGTAGTTAGCTTTTCTCGGTAGACCCATGACCTTTGTAAAGTATGGTTGTAAACAACTCAACCCACATTGGGTAATATTTGGGTGAAGAAAATAATTACCTTCATTTTATCAATTAAAGCGTTTGTACCAAGGATGTTAAAATGTTTGTCAGGATTGGCCGTGCTGTATTTATCAGCCCAGTATGTTTTGCCGCAGCCAGGAAGTCCACACATCATGATCATCTAAAGTATTTTAATTTTAGTAAAATAAATTTTAAAATTTGTGTTTAGTAACTTACTTCACATTCACTTCGTTTCTCTGGTCTTTTAGGCCCAGCGACTGAATTCTCAATGGGGAATTTGCCGACAAATGTATATTCAGGTTTCACATCAGTCCAAGGATCCGACTGACCAAAGTTCACCTCGAATTTAACATTTTTTGTCAGAATGTGTGGAGCGAGGGCCCACTTATTTCCTTTGCTGTCTGAGTCCGGAATGGGTACCCTGAAGGCTTCACCAAATTTCTCATCATTCACATCAAAACTTATGACATACTCTTGTTCAGTGAATTCCTACAGAAAAGATTTTATTAATAAATACATTTAAAAATTATAATTACAACTGTTTGAATTAGAAATGTTATTCACCAAGTAAGCAGTTACAACATCCCCGACAGCAAAAGACTTTCCATAATTTGAAAATTTACAATTTTCAGCAACTTTTCCAGTACCACCAAAGCCATAAGAAAATTGTTCTTCACCTGTAACAAAAATTCTTGTTTAAAAACTTTTTTTTTTAATTAAAAAATCTACCATCATACCTAACTGAAGGGATGTGTGCAATGCTGACCACCCCACTCGTAATACGTTGGGATTTGGTTCATCTTCCAAATGTGAAATATTGCAGTTCTCTTTAAGCTAAAATCATATGCAATTTTTGTAAACTAAAATATTATCATCTTCGATATCAATAACATCTTTAATCATTTAATTTTTCAGAAAATAGTATATATTTAATAAATGATTTGTTTGCTAAAACATACTCGAACTTGAAAGCACAGCTTTCCATTGGTATAAGCATGGGTTCCTCTGACACCCGCCCAGATGTAACCGAAGCCACCGTCACTCATGGGAGTTGCTTCCATAAAAGAGTTTGTATCAATCACTAAATTCAGATCGGAATCATCTGAAAAAATGAAGTTCAAATAATTTCCATTTTAAAAGAACATAACTTTTCAAGTTATATAAGGATGAAATACTTACACCAACTTAAAGTCACATCTGTATCTTTGATATCTGGCTCATCTTCTTTAACAGGCTTGACTGGAGTATGTTGATCCCTGATTTGGATAAATACAAATAATACATCTTTTTATTATGTGCATACATATAATAAAAAAAGAGATAATTTGGAAGTCAAAATTTTTAATAAATTTATAGTAGATAGTTCATCATTAGGTTTGTTGTAACACGCAATCAGTAACTAGTTGCAAACTAATCCGTGATTTGTTAACTACACATGCCAAACATCGACTAATCACAGATTCTTAACTATGTTGGAAAGCTTTTTTAATCTGAGACTCCTACAACCAAATAATCAATACGGTTTGAGGGTTGAAAACATCAAAACATTTTGAATTGAAAACAGAATTTGGGAATGAAACTATTTAAAAAATTGTTTTTTACCCCTATTCACCATGCTCACCATTTGTTTATATTGTAATAAAATATTGTATTAAAGGCTTGAAAAGGACGAGCCCACGAGAGAGCTGGGGGATAACAGTGGCAGAGGGCAAGATAGTGTAGTGAACGTCCAGAACAGTCAATAGGAGAGGGGCTGGCTGGTAAGCACACGAGAGAGAGAAAAAATTTCAGAATGTTTTGATGTTTTTCGTCGCATCTTGAGGGTCCAAGAAAACCACAAAGATCACTGAGGAGTTATATCAATAGAGTATTCAGAGTGTCGAGTGCAATGATGAAAGTTAGGCCAGACATTTTTCTTTTTTGAATATAAGTAGTTTTGATTAGTTTTATATATTATTATTATCTTTTTACCAACTAGGTTTTAAGTTTTAATTTCCTTTTTTTTCTTCTTTTTTTTAATTAAAGTTAATACAAGTTTTGGTTTATTTTACTTTGCTTTTTATGTGACTGAAATTTTTTATTTGATTTCCTTTCAAAATGAATATTATAAGCCAATAAAAAATCTATTTAAAAATTATTAGCCAGGTAATGTATGACATAATTCATTTTTAAATATTTTTACAGTAAATTATAAAATTATATTTGAGGGATTTTTACTGCATAAATATGATATACATTCAGATTTTTATTATTTATAAATCTGGGATCTACTTATAAGAAATTTGCAATTTGATGAGAGCAAAAGCATGGGGAAATGTTTGCAAAATCCTCAAGTATTCTGAGGTTAAAAAAAAAAGGTTATAAATTATAAATATGATAGAACGGCCAATTGACAGTTTAAGATTGGGTTGGACTTGGAACAAACCCCACTATTAAAACAAAAATATTTAATGATGCAATTTATTTTAGCCATGCGTATTATTTTTAATTATGGTTATTAATTAGAACCAGTCGCAAAAATATTAAGACAATTTATAAATTACTCACCTTCTCGGACTCGGTGACCGCTTGCGTTTACGGTCTTCCCGTTTCTCAGTCTTAACTTCATTATTTTTAGATTCGCTTTTCCCTTCGGCCTAAATTGATTTAATATTAAAAATAAAATAATGATGAATTAAAATTATTGTAATCACCTTCACTTCTGTGGGTTCGGCTTTCATTTCAAAGCCTTCTTTTAAGGATCCGTTTAAGTTATCTTTCACATTATCACTTTTTTTATCGCCCTAACAATAAATATAAGGTATAAGTGAAAAATAAAATAACAAGACTAAAAATTGTACCTCTGATTTTACGTTTTCCGGGGGGGTTTCATCCACATCCATGGATCCGTCTTTTGGAGGGAGATCTTCATTTTTCTCGGAGGATTGTGTCTCTGATTTAGATTTAGCCTCTGCATCTTGGTTGGCTGATGATGCTGGCACCTGTTTTACAGGCGACGCCTGGGAAGATGGTGGTTTTTCAGGAGATGTAGCCGATGGTTGATCGTTTTCTGGTTGGCAATCTTCTGCCTGAACCTAAACAGTAAATCAAATTGTCGATACAAAACAATAAAATCAATTATTAATCTTGAATTCCTACTTTTTTCCAAGTATAAAAAAATTATAATTTCACCAATTAAAAATTTTGGCTAATGTTCGCTCTCAGTAACTTCTTGTTTACAGATTTATTTTTTTAATTAGGCAACTTTATAAACACAAATCAACAGTATTGTAACAGCTGATAAACGTTTTAATCCTAATTTAATTCTCATTATTTCCATTTTGTTAAATAAACATACATTAACATTAGATACTATGTACTCAATGATGTAACTGATAGGATAAATAAATTGGTTAAGAATTAAAATTTTGTTGATGGGCGGTGCAAATAGTGGTAGGTTAATACTGAACGACGTATTTGTAAAGTATTAATTCATTTTCTTCCCTTTAATACTTTTTATTCCCAAGTTTTAAGATAATCAAAATAAAATCCCATATTTACCATTTTTGTCATACCAGAAGAAACTTCAAAAAGAAATAATAAAGTCTAATAAAAAAAAAACACTTCTTTTTTTAAAATAAGTTTCTATTAAAGAAAACTTAAAAAGATGTCAGCTGAGAAGAAAAAAAAGGAAGTGATTAATATAATATGCTAGTACTGTATTAAGATGAAGATTTTCTATTGTTATTAATTTTATTTTTAATCAAGTCCTTTAAATATTTTTATATTTATAAAGTTAAGAATAAATTTATTGTAAAAATAAAATAAAGAACTGTAGACACCCACATCTTCATCGTCCTTAGCATCATCCTCCTGATTCAAGTTCTCATCGTCATCATTGTTCTCTTCTGCCCCCTTATCAGGAGTCTGAGCTGGCTGAGAAACTTCATGTTTACCACCAGAACCTAAAATAAATAAGACAATTAATTAAATGTTTGCAATAATTTTCAGAATGATCGTTGATAATTGTTCCAATTATTTGGCATACGACAAGTTTAAACATTTTAAAAGTTTTGAAATATTACAAAAGAACTGAAGCATCAACCTCTCAGATCGATTCCTAACCCCTTTGAATTTTACTTTGTGTTGACCATCTTCATCCACAATATGTTCGTACTTGGATACATTTAAGTACATAAAATTATATAATACTATAGGCGAAATAAGATTTTTGATTAAATTTAAACATAGGGAAAAAAGTACAGTATATCTAAACTCAGTTGATATAAAAGTGCCTAATGTTGATCTATCTACAAGTATGACAACCACGCTAGAAATAAAACAAAAAACAAAGTTTGGATCAAATATTGATAGCAGTTAACCAAATTTAGAATTGACACAAAAACTAAATGAGATAAACTGAAAAATCCTCAAATGCTTTCAGAAAAATTTTAATAAAGCAATTTCATAACTATATTAAATTTCTGAGCATTCGAATTTATGTGAAATCAATTCATCTTGAGATTAATCAGAATATCATTTTATTTATAAAAAGAAAGAAAAAAACCTTTTTTCTTTTTTAAAAATGATTTAATCAAGTTTGTGTTGTCGAAGTTTAGCCATCATTACTGATTGTTGCTAAGCTGCAGAAGATTTAGGCTGCCAGACACGTTTCATCCCCAGAAACAGAACAAGAAAGAAACAAAAGGAAAAAAACGTCAGAACACTACATGGCTCAACACTACATAGACCGTTTAAAATTAAAAATGAAAAATCTAATTACATTTTTACCTGAAACAGACATTTTATCAAGATTTTTTTTTTTTCAATTTTGCATTGGCAATCTCAAGCTAATTTTAACCACATGAATGAGTAATTGATCTCTTTGATCTTTGATATCATCTGTCACCCAAATGAAAAAGAAGACGAAAATGCATGGACTGTTAATAGAAAATTAATGCTCTGCACCAGCCAACTAATAGGCCACCACAAAACTCACTTGACGATACTTGAATAGTGAAATTCTTCTTTAGCCTTTCCATTACACAAAAGCTACTCGGCCTTTTTCTGATAAGAACCATCTGCATTTATCATGTGAAATAGTTAACACACTAAAAGTAAACATCGGTTGATATTTATTTTTTTCCTACTTTGAAAACTGTATTTGAGGAAATTTGAAATTGCCCATGGAAGTGTACAAGTGTACGTTGTAGACAATTTATGATTGATTTGCCCTGTTGATCACATTAAAATAGGTCGAAAGCTTGGCAGTAACAACTGAATTTGCTTTTTTCTTCAAGTCCGTACCTTGACCCAGACTGTGCGTGGGGCAAACTTAAGTATTTGTTTGTTTCACCTAACATTTACAATAAATAATCATTTCTAATCATTTCAGTCCACCTATTCAGGCTATTCTGGTAAGTAGCAAACTACTGATTTAGGATTAATCACCTCACAGTCCACAAGAGGAAATCTAATAATTTTTTAGATTCGTGAGGAGTGGTCAAGAATGAGGTAGTAGTTTAGAAAAATACCTTTTTCATCCCCCCCCCCAATGTTTTAAACTTTAATCAGGTTATAAAGTGTGGTGCTATGTTTATCTTGTGTTGTCATGTAAAATTGTTGATGACAATAAAAATTATGCTTGAAAGGTCACAATTGACAATAACAGCACTGACTGTCCAAAGAAAATAGCAAAATTACAATATGCTTCTGAAGAACAAAACCAGACGAACAGACCAAACAAGAATGATCAGGGACCAAGTTTTCTGTTTGTTTCACCTCACATTTACAATAAATAATCGTAGTTTTGTAATTTGTTATCATTTCGATCCATCTACTCTTGTTTTGGTAATTCAGATACATTTCGGAAAACAAAATATCACCCACAGACCACAAGAAAGTGTTTTTGTTTACTTTTACCATTTTTCGCTATAACTAATTACCACAATTTAAACAATCCTGAAGACTGGTTGTAGTTGATTGGCCTTGCCGCTGTCACTCAAATTTGTAATACGCACAAGTGTATTGAACTGTTTAATAAAAATGTTTGTATATTTAATAAAAACCAATCTCTTATTCTAAGTTTTTTTGCCTTGTGTTTTCACATCTGCTAAGATAATTATAAGTTAATTTAATAAGTTTAATTAATTAATAGATCTAAATTAATTTACATGAATTTTACTACTTTTGATTAGATTTTTAATTCCCCTTTCTTTTATTTAGTTTTTATTATCTATAAAACTAAGTATTTTTATTAAATGAAGTGAGTTGTCCGGCATAAGATCTCACACGCTTTGTAGGTCAATCAATCAATGATCAATTGATCAATTTAGAATCTTGTCATATTCAAATGTTTGTGTCTTGATCCGTATATGTTTAATAGTCATAATTGGCCATATTAATTATTTTACTTGATTGCATTTTTTTTCTAAGGTATTGGTTGAGATGTACAAGTTGGGGGTCACGAGTGGGATTTGAACAACCTATCCTTGCTGTTTTGATAAGTTGGGCTCATTTTCAAAAACTGTGTCCATCACCATGCAAACCACCAGAGTTCTCAAAATAGAATATTAATCCATTTATGGTTTGTAGTCTAACTGACCAAATTATTTCTTTCAATGAATTATTCTTTTTAAGTAAGGTCTTGGCTGAGATGAAAAAGCTAATGTCACAAACAAGAAGGATTTGAACCCACGAACTACTAAATATACCTCCGCTCTAACCACTTGAGCTATCGTGACTTCAATCCACTTAGACACCAACTCAACCTACAGCTTTTAGAATTTTTTTTTCTTTTTTGCCATTTTTCAAATGTCTTGTAATCAGGATTTGATTCTCAGCGACTTATGAAGTGGCCACGCGGAGCTGTCTTAGTGAAGTAATTACTCCTTTTACTTATATATTAATCCATTTATGTTTAGTGGTCTAATTGACCAAATTACTTCTTTCAATTAATTATTCTATTTCTACACGGTCATGGCAGAGATGAAAGAGAAGGTAGTGCCACAACCAAAATTTGAACCTAAAACTTTCGTTTCTATTGCTGTAACCACTTGAGCTATCATGAGGAAATGACAGAAAAAAGGGAGAATTCTAAGAGGTCTAGGTTAAGATGGGATGTTACTGTATGAGTAGAACGAAGTTACAAGAACTCAAGTTGTTTGAACTGCGGTTTATTGAGCTGAAGGTCGTGAGTTCAAATCCCGATTGTGACGCTAGCTTTTCCATCTCAGCCAAGACTTTAAATAAAAAGAATAATTAATTGATAGAAGTTAATGTTACATCAATATTTAAACAATCTAGCCAGATTAGGTCGTCTTATTTTCATATATTTTTATAATGATTATTTGGAGACTATGAGTTGCGGTCTGGGGATGATGTCGGTGTAGAAAATCATTTTCTTTGACCTCCCAACGTTTTAATCTTGTTCTTACAAACATTGTTTACATTATACAAATACATGTAAAATATGATGTACACAACATAAAAATTTTAGGTTTAACCGAAGTACTCAAAGTGTGTCACTGTTGTGTGTCGTGTTAAGAGTGTGAGTGAGATGTTAATTCAACACAACTGTGACACATCTACACAGAAAATACACTTTCTGTGTTTAGAAAATGTTTTTCTAAACATAGATAACCCAAGACCGCATCCCACAATTTCCAAATAATTAATTAACGGTCACTAAATACTATATAAAATACTAAAAATATAACATATTTTTTATATCGTTTATGAACATAGGCTTGACATGGACAGAGCCTATTATGGGTTTTTATCACGTACTTAGGCTTGCCATTACTGAATTGACAAAACGATAAAATTGGCTTGATAATACAATTTTTCTACATAAAAAAATATATTGTCTTGGTAGCATCGGAAAATAAAATATGATGAAATTAATCAGATTCGTTCTTAGTATAACACCCGGACCTATCACCATGGTTACATTTTCATTGATACGGGGCCCGATGGAAAATCGCGTGGAGCTTTTCGCCAATTTTCAACGGATGAGACCAAAATTGGACGGAAAAACACGTGAGGGTCAATTTCGGATAGACTGTATATTGATCTGAAGACAAATGAGGTCGAGTTTGAGTTTGGAAAGAGGCGGAACGATGGCGTTTGGCGGGATCGGACGGATAATAAACAGAAGGGCCGTTTCGACCTTTTGACCCGCGCCGAGGAACGGCGTGTTCCGGCGAAGACGGGGAACGTGCCAGAACCGAGTCTCGTCCGGGTTTTCAAGACTCGAGAATATCAGAAGAAAGCCGGCTTTGCAAGTCAGTCAATAAGAATCGGCAAATATGGCGGCAAACGGCCGACGTGTTTCGTACGGCGGCAAGGAAAATCCAAGAGGCGTGTCAAAACGGAAAAAAAGGACGAGAGAAGTGTACAAGATAGGTTTAAACTATTCAATATGATTTAATTACCCTTTTCCTCCTCTTCCAGAGCTTTTTCCAGCCTTTCGACGAGAGCGGCCTTGTTACCTTTGGTGTCGAGACCGCGGGAAGAGAGCTCGGCCCTCAGCTCGACCACTTTGAGCTTCGAGGGAATCATTTCTGAACTGTTTTACGCCGGTTGGGACTGATGCGGAAACGAGTTACAATCAAAGGCGACGCTTTTAATCATGGAATATCGCGTGGCCCGAGTCAAAAACGCCTTTTTCGCCGGTCTCGGAGGAAACGCGCACACAAACAAACCAAGCGACTAGCGTGCCGTGTGAAAACAGCAAAACTGATTCGACGCGCTGCCAACGCCCGCTCGGCAAAATTCCCGGCTGCTTGCTCAATTTTCCCACCTACGAATTTCAAACTTAAAACTATCAAACGTTCAGCAATTTCAGCAATTCAGTAATATTATTGGCCTGATAAAAAAAATTTAAGATTTCAAAAGGATTACTTATTTTTAATTTTGGAGGGGGTTAATGCAAGGGGCGATCAGGGTGGACCCTTTATCCTAGAATAACAATTTATAATATTAAAACAAAATTTATTTTGTCACGACTGTTTGGAAGAGGGCAATTGCTTGGCAGCTAGCTTTCTAGATCTGAGCAAAGAGATTGTGTTTCAAATAAGATGTTCAAAACCAAACTAAAACACTTCTGTGATAAAACTGATGATTTTAATTGTCAAACAGGATACAATGAATTAAATATAACCAAAAAATTTCTGGTTTTTAAAAGATCAACATGGGAGTTACGCAAGGATCTGTATTGGGTCCTTTATTTTCACAAATGACCACCACTTAAATTTTCCAAATATACACTTGACTGGTTATGCACACGACAACACATCAGTGACTGATATGATTGTTAGGACAGGACTTCACCATCGTATTTTTGCTATAGCAAGCGATCGTGTTAGGGATGGTCAGGGATCATGTAGCTAAAAAAATATCAAGTGTAAAGCTACTAAAAGCATATCTTTTACTACCTATTGGTGTGGCGACATCAGTAGGAAAAAATTTTGCTACCCAAAGAAAAGCAGAGTTCTTTCAAAACTGAAATAGAGAGACAACTGCAGCCAAGCTTTCATTGATTTAATAATTTTGTCTCTCCCCTTTATTCATATTCTAAAGTGTATCACATGCTTTAATAATATACTTTATAAATTTAAAAGTGTAACTACCTTACATGATCATGAAACTTGATCTCATAAAAAAATGAAAGTCACTCAAAATCGTACAAAATATTAGATAGTGAAATATAATATATCATATGTCATTTGATGAAATATTAATATAATCCTCTAAACATGACACACAAGAATGACACAATTATGCGGAAAACAAACACTTTGAATCCTGAAGATGATCTCAATAAGATCGAAACATTGGCATGATAAAGAAAATGTTTTTCTGAAGCCTACATCTCACCAGACCGCATCTTACGATTTCTGTATAATAATCAACAAATGGTCACTAATCACCACACATTATAATACTGTAACGGATAAATTAAAACACTTAAGTACAAACGAGCTAAGGGAAGTAATTTATTAGTATCTTATCATACATGTCTTTTATAGTGCAGATGAATTTTTAGTAAGTTTTAAATCATATTGTGTTATCGTAAATTTATTTATAGTAAAACATTTATTTGCATAGCATTGTTATAAACTGCTTCTAACAACTTAGTTTCCTTTATTTATAATAATTTGCAGTTTAAGCCTTCCACATAAATGAAAAAGAAAAAAAAACAGTCTGGTTTCTAATACAAACCCATAAATAAAACTAAACATAAGATAAATGCAAATAATATTTAACATTAGTATATGAACAAACGTGCAAACAAAATGAATAAACGAGATGAACAATATAATAAATAAGAATGTAAAGAAAAATTGAATTGTAGCACTATACATCATGTTTTAAAATATTTAAAGAAAAAATTTTCAGTGTCGCTAGGCGGTTATAGATATCTTTGAATTATGTCTATTAGATTATGGTAAATGTAATCTTGGAGTACTTCTTTTAAAAATAACTTATGAGACCTCTAACATTAATGAATATCATTTTTAAAGGTGGCATTTTACAAATTTGATTGGTCGCTATGGTTACTTTAACTGAGCCCTATAATATCTGCAGGAATGGAAAAGGCAGATGGGATTATCTCTGAATCTCCAACCAGTAATTATTCTTTATTTCACCGTTTTAATATAATAATACTCAGTTTCCTAGATTTCAGAATATATTTTATTTATTTTTATTTTTTGTATTCTATTAAATAATTATTAACTTCATTACAAATTAATATAATATTTTATAAACTGTAATTCTTCTATGTTTAATATAAATTTATTTGTCATTGTAACTTTTTTTCAGAAGAGTCCTATAACCAGGATATCGAGAAAAGAATTACAGAAGCGTTTGAAGTGTTTGACCATGCTGGAAATAAAACTGTAGATGTTCGTGAAATAGGGACAATTTTGCGTTCATTAGGTATTAAAAAAAGATTATTAAATATACACAACTACGTTTTACTTATTTCCCATTATGTACCCAGGCTGTGTCCCAAGTGAGGCAGAAATTCAAGAATTGATAGTGAACGTCGAAGATCAAGAAAATGCCGGTAGTGTCCACCTTGACAGATTCCTCCCTTATGTGAAAGGAATTATAAATGAATACAAGTATGAGGTTATTTTTTGCTTAAAATAAAAATAAATAAAAAAATTTGAAATAAAAATGAAATCAGCTGTGCATTTATTACACTAGATTGCAGCCAGCAACGGCAGAAGATCTGCTTAAGGCATTTCATACGCTTGATCAAGAAGGGTTGGGTTACATTACCAAAGAATACATGACAAAAGCTCTCATGGAAGGCCGGGAGCCTTTTACCCAAGAAGAAATTGATGAAATGATGGATGTTGCAGTCGATCCTAGAACTGGAACCATCAACTATGAAATGTACATCAATCAAATTATGGTATAATTTTTCATTTGTTTATTGTTGTAATAGGCATAATACAAGGTCAAATAGAGACTAAAGCTTTACTCCATCGTGAACTGTATAGGTCTATCGTGGAACCCCTAAAATTAAACCTATAGAAAAGAGGTGTTTTCTTACAAAGCTAAGCACACGAGAGAACCTCCTACTTTGTCAAATGCTGTTGTAGCCAACCGTTTATTTTAATTCTCTCTAGAATTGTGTGGTGTTTAGTGACTGTTAGTTAATGGTTATTTGGAGACCACGAGATGCGGCCTTCTCCTTAAATATGTTTTCATTTGTTTATCTCAAGAGTCTATTCCCAGTTGCAATGGTCACCTGAATGTGTAACAGAGGGAGACACTTTATATAGACCACTATCCTTTTATATTTTTGATATTTTGTATGTGAACATTAACTAAGAATTGCAAAACATGTAAAATCATAAATACAGGCAAAATAAATCCCTGAAGATGATCTTAACAAAGATTAAAAAGTTGGCATCCTATGAACTCTATGTAATTAATGATCATTAAATACTACACATTATGTATATAATGCCGAAAAAAAATTTTGAAATCAAACAAAATTAATACATTGTTATATTCAGCTTGGGCAACTTTTAAAAATTAATTAGTTATCAGATTAAACCTAATGATTGTTGTACTGTCCACTAACTAAATAACACCTCTTAGTGTTAACTACAACTAACAAGTTTTGTAAATATCATTGAGTAGATATTTAAAATTAATTTTATCATGATGATACATAAATTACAAATTACTTACATGTCGAGTGAGATTTTTTGTGGTTTTCTTCATGGTGATGAAACACGTATTTTATCATCTCCAATCATCCTGATCTGCCTATACTCACTAATCTAATCACAATTCCTGAAGATTTCCAAATGTAACTAATCTGACAGGCAAACAAAGCAAAGACAGAACAGGACGATCAAAGAGGATCCAGTTACAAAGTTGGATGTATATTTATTTATCGATTTCCAAAAAAAACTTAAAATATATTAAACTCTCGTGACAACTTTTAATCATTAGTGCAACAAAAGGTGGCTCAGGATTGAAGGTAACGTAGTATTTTATCGAAGAAAAACCTATTGAGCTACATGTTCATCACCTCAACACTATATTATTCCTTATCAAAGATGTCAAAAAGCAAGCCGTTGAAGAGTTGCAAAAGGGCCTGTAGTAGCTGAGTGGTGTTAAGCTGGGTTTCCATTGCAAGAAACAGTCTCGTGTTAACCATTCCCATGAGGTGAAACAAGGTTAGCCATCAGTTTGTGTGAGATAAGCATGCTGTTTATAACTTAACCAACTGCTGCATCAGAGTTCGCTATCGTGATGATACTTCCTGATGTACTTCATATATTTTTCCCATTTAGATGTTCATTTCCTTTTATACTTTTTCACACTCCTTCTTCTTATGATGAGTTTTATCTTTAGCATCCCACAAAAATCAGTAGCTGTGATACATTCAGATAAGCCGAATACAGTCCTCCTGGTTCATTATCATACTCGAGACAAGTATGTTTACTCAGTTAGAAACTCACAGTGTGAAACATTTTGATACATGCTAAAAAATCTGGCTGATCCCAGTTAGGTATCTGCAACACCATACAATTTTTGTGAATGATTTTTGCACAGAGGAAACTCTGCTTTAGACTCTCGATTTAGGCCCCATGGTTGTTGGTTCAATTCTCATTGTTGCCTGGCATTATCGCCTTCTCCTTCCCCATATACATCAACCAGCATGAGTACCTTTCTCTGGCTAATATGAAAAATGCCCATTTAAAAAAATGATATAAAATTTGAAAGCCAACAAGGATGTCTAAGTAGTTTTTATGCAGGCTTATTAGTATAATTCATTCCTATCGAGAAAAAAAAAAGAATCTTGTAAAATTGTGGGTTTGGGGGATTAAAATGTACTTATCTCAATATTTAGTATTTATTACAGCATTTATTAATTGCTATATTATTTATTTAACATGTTAAAATATATACATAAAAATAATTTGGTCATTGTTAATATATATATATATATATACTTTCTCTCATACACATCTTAGG
>CM077099.1:34712635-34732883 GCA_039619505.1 Cimex hemipterus
AGACGTTCTCGACTCAGCAGAGATGTGTATATATATATATATATATATATTTTTTTTTTTTTTTTTTTTAAATTTCAGATTGATTAAGAAGACTTTCTTGTCTGCATAAAACAACATGAAAATAATGGATTGTTAGTTGATAAATTGCTGTCATATCTTACTATCTCAAATATGTAATTATATTTTAATAAAACAAAACACACTGGTTAATTGTAATCATTCAAATAAAATTTTTTACCCTAGTCCATAAACCTGGATTTCTAGTTTTAAAACTTATGATGAAAACAGATCTAACACAAATTAATATATGAGTTAATTGAAAATCACAGCCTTTGTTACAAATTTCTTAAGACGACAACAAAGTAAATAATTGTGTTTTCAATGTACTATTGTCACTATAACTATTTTTTCCCCATTTCAGTCAAATTTTATCACAACATAAACAATTTAAATTCAAATGTTTGATTGTTGTTTAACAAAACAGTTTAAAAAAAATATTATACATAAAAAAGTATTAAATCAAAGGGTTACTTATTTGAACCGCTAACTTATTTTAAAGTTAACAAACTAAAACACAAAAAAATTATATATTGATCATTAATTCTTAGTAAAATATATTTACATTGGAATACATCTACACTGATTCAACCCAACTTCATTCAATGAATTCAAATGCTTCATCTCAAAAGAAGATAAGTGGAAATGATTGAGATTATTAGAAGATAAAGACTAGGTGTGAAGGAGCTCGATGCACTCTTCTCATCTGAGCGTGAACCAGCGTTGGATCCTGAACAGACTTGGCAATCATCTCCTTCACAAATATCACAAGGACTGCTGGTAATCGCCTCGTAAAACACTCTTGCTTTTCTCGCTGGAACACAATTTTAAAATAGATGATAAATGGTTTTCTAAATAATAAACGTTAAACTTACATTGGTCATAGTAATCGTAAATAGTAACAGGAACTGGCCTTTGTCTTGCAACTCTATGTGTTCTGAATGCAGAGACTGTCGGACAGTATTCTTTGGCAACCATCTTTAAAAAAAACCATACATTTTTATAAATGTTTTAAAGTCATTTATTATTTTAAAAAGTTTAAAAAATGTGCACCTTATCAAAATAAAGGACTACGACTGTATCTCCATCTTTAGTCTCAACTCTTTTAACGTGTTGAGATATTTCAAGGCTTGGAAGGGAATCTGAATCGACAGTGTACCCAGAAGGAAGAGAGACTTCCATAACTGCCATATTACTCTCATTGCCTCCAGTAAATCTGGAATAAATACGATATAAAAATAACTATTTTTCAATTTATTTAATAAATAATCATACCCAGAGCAAATAGAAAGTTGTAGGTGGTTATTATCAGAGTTCTTATCCACTTGTGGATCTAACGTGAATAACGGCCATGCACCAGTAACATTAACATTATATTTATATGAAACTTGAGCAATTATAAAACCCGAACCCTCAGCAGTAATGTTTACTTCCCGGGTCTTCTTTGGTAGCTACAATTATTTTTTATGATTATTTTTCATTATAGTAAAAATGTTGCATATTCATTAAAAGAAAATTTAAACTTACCACTACTTTTTGAACAATCATACTGTTTCCTTTATTCACTGTGATATCTGAAGACATTCCTTCTTTGTACGTAAATTTAACCACTGCATCATTACTGTCGGAATATATTTTTGAAGCCAGCTTACCCAAGGCAGTCAAAGCTAAAATTGTATCCTGTAAATCATATTAACATATAAAGTACCATTTTACTACTTAGATATTGTGGAATTTAAAGGTGAGAAACCTAGTTTTCCTATTATTTTGGTTGCCTTATGGTCTGATACAGAAGTGTTTCAGAATCCTGAGATTAAAGTTGATGAAAAGCCGAAACAAATACAACAAACCAAACCAGCAAGGATAGGGAGACCAAAATTGTTGGAAATGATTAAACTAATTAAATATTTTTGAGATAATGGGACTTTTGCTACTTACTTGTGTAGAAGCAAATCCGCCCCCATCGTTTTGTTGTGTAATGAGCCATTTCATAATAGAAATGGCATCTGTGATTAAATCACCTTCTAAATATGCAAGCATAGCATATGATGTCATTTCAACATCAATAGCATTGGTATTTTGCTCATTAGGATTTTTAGTTTCTATACTTGCTCTCTGCCACCATTTCTTGTCATCTACAATTTTTCATACAAAACCATAAAATAAAACAAAAAATTAGCAAATAGATCTAATAAAGCTGAGTAATGCTGATTTACAAAAACCACCTTGTGTCTTGGCGTTCTTATTGAGGAAATTCAACAAAGTGTTTGCAGAAGGATGAGAAGCTTTCATAAAACTATACGCTAATACGGCATTGGCATAATCATCATTTCCATTCATATTTTCATGCAGATATGAAATAGCTTTGTTAATTGTATTTCTATTTTGACCATTGAAAGACTGAGCTTCGATGAATGCTGTTAAAACGTAAGCAGTCAGTGCGACACCATTGCTAGCTCCTCCTTGCATGTCTTTGTGGTTCACAACACCGACTTCTGGGAAGCTGCCTGTTAAAAGTCAATGATAACTATGAGTAATTAAAGATAATCAATATTACACCTGCAATTTCTAATTAATTTACCATTGGCAGCTTGTTGGTTAGCCAGCCAAATCAAAGCATCGTTAATGACCTGATTATCTATGTCAATGTAGTGTCTTGCTTGAATAAATGATTTTGCTACAAACGCCGTCAGCCTAGAAGCAGATAAACTTATTTTGAAAAACTATTCCAATAGACTTAGTCATTACGACTTGACAGACTAAACTTTATGCAATATATCGTAATTGTAAACACAAATGTAAAAGAAAAAAGTTTACACAGTTTGGACAATAATGACTTACCAAGTACTTCCACTTCTGTCTAACTTTCCAAAAGCGCTGAATGATCCGTCAGGATGCTTGTAAGTCAACTCACGCTGGTAACCTTTTTCCATATACTTAAGACATTTATTTTCAATGGCTTTTGACAATTGGTTTGTATTCTGCAATGAATAATGACAGCCGAACAATAAAAACCATTGTTATTACTACATTAGAAACAGTTGGAAACTCACTTTGAGATATTCAAGGACGACAATGTTTGGAACAAAATTGAGCATATTCTGCTCGCCGCAGCCAAATGGCATTTTAATCAAATTCTCAAGGTTTGACATACTTGGACCAAAAATATCACCTACGGAAATTTCAAAAATCGTTATTTGGTCAATATACAACAATTTTTTGGCATGTATCGGCCATACAATATGTCCTTACCAACAGCAGCTACTTCAATATATTCAGAATCTGGTACAACATTGACAGGAATATCCAATTTGAAGCTTTTCATAATATTCTTGTTTGTTTTGAAGTCCAACAGAACAGCTTTGTTTTTGTACTGGGTTTCTCCCTCAGGCTATTTATTTAATATGTAAATAAGTAAAAAAAAAAAAAAAAAAAAAAGGCTCATTGTAAAATTAAATTTACCTTGACCAAAAGTTTCTTTAAGATGGCATCTCCTGCAAGAGGGCTTTTGGCTGTTATTTTCAAATCAATATAACCAACCTCTTTTGGAGTAATTAGAAACGATGTTGATGCACCCGATTGTCTACCTACGTTAATGTGCTTCCTCCTGAACAATTCAAGCTCTGTAAAATATATTTATCAATTAGGGGAAAATGTAATTTATTTTTAAACGAAATTACAAATTGAAATAAAACTCAA
Organism: Cimex hemipterus; assembly: GCA_039619505.1. NCBI lineage: Eukaryota > Metazoa > Arthropoda > Insecta > Hemiptera > Cimicidae > Cimex > Cimex hemipterus. Next base: position 34,716,392 of record CM077099.1, read on the forward strand.
ATCTTACTTGGACTATCAATAACATCATTTGAATAATCGGAGAATTCAAACTGTCCTGAGTTTTCTAAAATCACTTCTGCCGTTATATCTTTGTCCATGTAGTTGAAGACAACAACTGGGATTGAAATCATTTCTCCTCTTATTATTGAATAAGGAAGATTCGTAGTGACAAAGAATGGTCTGAATACTGTTAGCTAAAATTTAATTTGAACAAAAATGTTAATGTTTTTAAAAAAATTCAATATTACTTTCAAACCTTTTGTGGGGCTTCAGAAAGTCCAAGACCGTAAACTGGATCCAGAGAGAAGCCAGAAATAATCCATGAAGTGATTGTGTCTGGAACTGTTTTTGTAATGGATGTCCTGCCAGAGATCCTGTATGTCAAAATGAGCCACGATTAAAAATAATAATAATAATGATTTAGATTTGGCAAGCAGTAATTTTGTAAAGTAAAAAATGAAAAAGTATGAAATGAAAAATGCAACTTGAAATAATGAAGAGAAGTGAAACAAATTTACAAAAGGTAATTGTAATAGAAAGAATAACAAATGTTTAATTAAGTAAATTTGTAAGCAAGGCACTCAAAAAAAAAAAAAAAAAAAAAAAAAAATCAATAACAATAGAAGTTTTTAAACTTATTTATAAGCAACCCATTTTGGTGTCCTCACACAGCATACAAGACAAATTGTGCAATATTAAGGAGTCAAGCGTGGTACTTGGGGACCTGAAATTCATACCCGGTAGACAGTTCCTTGAAGAGCCAGGTGTCAGCGGGATAATCTCCATTGAGGAAAACTCTCGGCCGGTTCCAAATTGGTTTTGGGAATCTTGAAAAAGCATATGGGCCAGACAGAGGAGGCCTCGTGACTGGTCTGTAGGGCAAAGGTGGCCCAATATCAGGTTTGAGATGTCTAGCTCCAGGAGCGACAGCCGGGCGGTCTCCCATCAAAGGCTTTGCCTTGTAGCCTGGCGCCGAATCCATATTTCAATTATTATCTTCCAGTAAACTGATTTTGTGTGAGAGTTTGCGACAATAGGAAGGGAATAGGAATCGGAAGTTATTTGCATATTTACTATGGCTTATAATTTGATAACTTGCCTACTTAGCTTTTAATTAGTATATGCAAATAAAATCCCTTAAAAGGTGCTTCATGCCCCGAGCAGACAGATTTTCAAACACTACCAGCCCAAAACCAAAGCATGCAAAACAAAAAAAGGCTTCTATTCGGCCAATTTACCCAGAGTCCAATTCATCCCAAATCCACGTTTCAGGGAATTTGCTTCTGACCCTGATACTTGGCGCAAAGGGTATTGCTGCACTAGCTGAAGATGCAAAGGCTCGTGTTTTGAAACCTGCATCCAAAGGACTCATATCAAACACTTCTTCTTCTAGATACATACCTCTGAAGAACCCTACAGACACACATATACAGTCTCACCAGAATCACATTTCTAATTAATTACCTCAATAAGTAATAAAATTTGTAACATTTTCATCATTTAAGTGAAGAGTATCAAATCATATTAATTGTTCTACAATGACAGGTGAAAAACTTTTGAATCTTAGTAAATTAACAAGGAAAAACATGATGTTATTTATATCTGAAGTAAATTATTTAAAATGTTCAACAATAAACTTAAAAACTACAAAAATAAAACCACATTTATGTTTGTATTGAAAGTTATTAAAGGAATCGAAAGTAAGATTGCCAGCCACTATTTTTCAGATATTTAAATTATACAATTTGATACTGTCATATATCCATTCTTAACGCAATCTAACTGTTAAATTTACTGTAAATAATTTATTAATTAAAATATAATAAAATGTTGGTGTATAAGAACAAAAACAGTCCTTTGTCTTTTTATAAAATTCTTGACTAATGCAGTGCAGTGCAATTACAGTGTGTGTAAACCAAATCATAAAAAAAAAATCAAACAAAACTTATTTCATTACTTCTGAATAACTTTGGAAAGTGGATTGGAATAAATGCAAGGTATAGTGCAGAAAATGCATAAAGTGACAATCACAGAAATAGTATATATAAATATTATTGAGATATCGATTAACGGTCACTAAACTCTACAAATATAAATATTTTGAAAAAAAAACTGCTTTCATATAAAAGTTTATATGTTAATTGTAGAAGTATATACGGTTAAATAAGCATTAGCAAATAAGTGAAAACATTAGCTCAGCTTTTCCTACTTTTAATCTACAAAGATGATGTCTATGTAATCACAAATTTATGTTAAATAAAACAGACAATTATTATCATTGATTTAAAAGCAATTATAGTTTTTAGTCCATTATTTTTTGTTATGATAAACCTTAAAAGTACTTACGCCAAGGCTGAACATTATTAACTTCTGAATTTGTTAAAACAACTACTCCTGCATGCTAGAATTGAAATAAATTTAACATTTAACTTTTAAAAAGCTCTTCCAAAATTAATAATTTTTTAAATACTTACTTCAAATGTGTCAAAAGTGGTAATGCCTCTTCTGTCGTAAGAATGGAATGCAAATCGCCTTTTCCTTTTAAATGCCATAGGTACATCATCATACAATGATGGAATCGATTGATCATAATTTCTTAATTCATCTATCACTTGGCTCTATAATTTTAAATTAATAAAACAATTTCCATTGCAAACAAATAAATTGATAAATTACCTCAGTTAAATCGTTTCCAGATTTAAGTAAAAGGACGCTTTGGTCGACTGCAAGTAGTCCAACAAGAGAATTCGGCCTAGTTAATATCCTTAAATCAACTTTATTTCCTGGTTCAATCCGTTTTGCTGAGAGGTCCATTTTCACCTGAATTAACAAACTTTTAGCATGGATTTTGTTTAAAAATTAATCTCTAATCTACTTACAAAATTTTGAAGGATTTCTTTAAGTTCAATGTCTACCACATCAGCGATCATCTCTCCTTGTGGGCTAATAAACTGTACAACAAGATGAGCAACAGGAGCCATGACATATGTAGCTAAAAATCTAATTGTTGTGGACTTGCTTGGAGGAAAGCTATGAAAATTAAACAAGTTTAATTAACTTGAGTAATTTTTTTAATCACGTTCACAAAAAATATTTCAATTTGTTTACCAGCCTGATATTTTGTAATACTATATTAAAATTATTTTCATATCACGGATTAAGAATTCTTTAACTTACTTGACAGTGTTAGCATGGATTATATCACCCCTGCCAATAACTTGGTACATTACATACGTCATTTCATTTGTAGATGTAACTTCTACTTCAATGTTCTGATTGACCTAGAAAAACTAAAAATAATAATGCTGCATAATATAATTTACTATCAAATTTATCTCTTACCTGAGGATTTTGTGTTAAAACAGAGGCTTTTACGGATATATTATTCAGTGAAATTGCAGCCGATATTATTGGGAAATGTTCTTTCACATCCAAGTATGAACCCTTCATACAATACATTATATTAGCCCACACATGTATAAATTTTTCAAGATTTATTCGCTAGACAGAATGAACATACCTCTATTTGAATAACAGTAGCATTAAGTGGAGGAAAAAAGGTCAATTCAAGAACGCCATTGTCCGGAACTTTGTATTCAGTCGTATTATAATCTTCATCACTGTAAGAGTACGATGTTTTGATCTTAATTGGATTTGTATTATCAATTACTGGTGTCTCATCATGATGCACAAGTTTGATCTGAAAATAAGACAAATTGTAACTGTGATCAAACATGAAAAATAGAATTTAACAAGTACAATACATACAAATACTTTATGTTCAAGTCCTGGTTTAAAAACAGTGGAGGTGTCAAACATTTCAAATTTATATTTATTCTTTCTAATAGTCATTTGAGCAGACTTGTTTTGTTTTCTTCCAGTCAGATCTTCTTTAATGATTACATCAAATTTAATTTTTCTCTCAAAATCATCTGGAAGACTGAAGAAAAATTGTTAAAGACTGTCATGAGATCTGTGAAATGGTGGATCTGAATTTTGCTGGTTTTCTCTGTCAGATCCAATCAAGCCAAACCACAATTTATAACATTTGCTTTTTTATATTTAAAATTCTTACTTGAGTTCTTTAACAACATCGAATTCAGCAAGCGCTTTTCCATCAATGGGCACAGTTTTTCTAACAGGAGGGTTGAATATTGGCTGAATAATATCAGAAAATGTATCAGAGTAAACGGCAATTGTTGCTTCTCCTTTGACAGGCTTTCCATAAGTGTACCTATAGCATAAGAAATAATCTATTAAATTATATTTCAACTAAAAAATATTCAAGCTTATCATCTAAACATTACTTTGCCCTGATTGTCGCTGCAACTTTTGAATCTTTGAATGTTACATAGTCAGGGAGGTCGATGGAGACCTCAAATTTAGGCAACACATATTCAGCAACTTCAAACGATTTGCTGAACTTCTGTCCATTGACAGTGGCCACTAGCCTCCAGTCTCCCAAGACTGGAGCCGAAGACAGTTCGAATTCTGAAGAAAACAAGCCTCTAGGCAATGTGATATTGTTCCACTGTTTCACTCGATTACCATCCCCGTCCTATTAAAATATTATTATTTGTTAAACCCATAAGTATAAAACAGATTTGCATTTCTACTTACATTTAGATACAGATTTACATCTTCCCGAATCGGTTTCATGTAGCGGGTTAAGAACAAAGCACGGAACATAACTTTGTCACCTGGTTTGTACATCGCTTTATCAGTCTGAATTAGGACAGATACGCTTTTTTCCGAAAAACGTAATGTTGTCGTGTTTTTGAAGTAAAATGCCCCTTCACTTCTAATTGTCAAGTTATAGTTTCCTGCTGATAACTCATTGTTCACCTGTAAAAGTCACAAATCATAATAAACAAAAGAAAAATGATATTTTTGATTATTCACTGTTTTTTGTGGTCCACTTGACCAATTGATATTCTAATAAGGTTTTAAGTTGAATGTTTTGATTATTCTTCTTTAGTACCTTAAATGTCATGAATTCAGAAGAGTAGGGTCGAACATTTGCAGTTTCTTGCAAATAAAAGGTGCCTCCTGAGAACTTTTGACCACTTATTTCAGCAACAAACGTCACAGGCTCATTTATATCTGATGTAGTCACAGCTACATGGAAGTCACTGTTGGGACGTATCACATTTGGAGCGACGACAGTGTAATATCTATAATAAGACATAAGAAATAAACCTCAAGAACTACAAGGTCTCATCAAGGTATATATAAACTTTATAAAAAGTTTGCTGAGTGAAGCTACATTTAAAAGCAAAGAAACATATTAAAGAAATTAATTAATTATGATTAAATGGAATTAAATAATTATGTGAATTAGAATAGATTGAAGAAGGAGAAAACCTATCAGCCAAAAAGTTTTAGTGAATTTTATCTTCCTATATAAACCATAAATTGTTAATAGTTTGCATGAATATGCTAAAAATAGAACATAAAATATCACATTATTTTATTATTTCATTATTTCTGTTCTTATGCAATGAAATTAACAACAATACAATAAAGAAAAAATAATGAGATCATATAAATAAACTTGAGGAATTAAATAACATAAAAAACTAAGCTAGAAATTTTTCTCATGAATAAAAACATAAACACTAAATGATACAAAGAATTAATGTAAAAAATTGTTCAAATAAATCCAGTATAATTAAGGCACTGGAATTAATGGATAATTTACATACTTTAATATATACTTCTTTAATATACATTTTGCTACCTCCAAATTTTTTTGTAAAAATGGACAATTTTAATTCATAGTTTTGCCAATTTTCTATCCAAATAGAAAGCTTAGAATTTTTGGATGTTTTGGTAGATCGCCAACCTAAATGGTTGATCTGTGGATTGACCAAATTGAAAATTAATATTGCCATCACCCCCACATAACTCTACAAAAAAATGTCAACGTTTTACTCAATTTACTCATAAAAATTGACGTGGAAAACTGAAGAAAGTTTTTGTCCCAAAATTGTATGGAAACCTAAAAATATTCCAAACCACAGTCCTATTTTTGTATAATTCATTTTCTCTCAATTAATAATACAAAAGTCATAACTTTTTATGATTGTTTTCTTCAGTTATAGTTAATTTTCTACTAACAAAATCAATCTAGAACAATTTGTCAAACTGCTGCTGTCTTAGAGGAAATTACAAAAAATTATGAAGAATGGGACTTTTTAGCCATACATTTCAAATTAATAAAGTTTTATTAAATTAACCTCAAAGGATAAATAATATGAACTGTTGGTGATAATAATTTTTTTCTTTTAGTTTTAGAAGGCGTTAAAGTCTCCCAGCTTCTTCCGTTGCCGGTACAACGATATTCTCAATTCTGTACCGCCCGTTGTAATCTTTTTTTATTTATTTTTAGTTCACTCGGAAATATATTTTTTATTTTATTCCCCGCCGACTAATGGGCCGTTACCAGAACTGAAACCAATTTAACCGGGGCGGACAAATAGAATAGACGTCATCCGTCCGATTTCCTAAAGGATCTTTTGAGTTGTAACGGTCGAAGAAAGTCTGTTCGGAGAAAATTGAATGACAATTAAATTTTTCCTTTTCTTTCGCTTAGTTTACGTCATGAAACTGGCATCTTTCGTCATTTACGCCCATCAGCTTCTTCCTACGCCAAAACCAACCATGGGTGGCAAAAGTGGGCGTGAGGTAGACGTAATATCGCGATCTGGATCAATAAAACAAACGTGCAATTCGGTTTTTGTAAAAATCACCGATCTCAAACATGTCAATAAATCAAAATAAATAAATTTTCCTACAAGAAATTATTACTCCATTATTATATAAAATGATTTAAATAGTCCATTAACCAAAACATCAAACAGATACTAATGATTTATTTCAACCGACAATCAAATCTTTATCCGTTATTAAAAAACCTATAGATGTTCTTTGAACTGATAAGAAACAATAATAAAGAAAAAGAAAATATTCTACTTTAATAAAATTAAAGCAATATAACACATGTTCAACTGAGAGTGTTGCTATCCTGGATTTTTCAAATCTCAAAATCTATCCTTCGGGAATTCCACTCGGAGATCGTTGTACAGTCAATATGGTGGGAGGTAGACCCTGGAACACGTCACCTTCCATTGAAATATTAAAGCGAAAACATTTATATTCAGGGGCAGCGAATTTGCACATTCCTGCGGGGAAATGTTCATTTTTTGGAATATAAACTTTTTCTGCCGGCCATTTTCTAATGGCGTCTGGTAGACATACTGAAACGAATCGACTGACACGGTTTAAATAAATTTGAAAAAACAAACAGTCTGAACCTAAAGTGAGTGTTATTGGTAGTTTTTTAACATCATGGACTCGCTTGTTTGGTTTTTGAGGGACGTTTTAGCATTTCTAGTGAAGGGTTTATAATAATTTATTCAAAGTATATTATAAAATTGATGACATCAATTTTGAACGATTGAAAATCCAAACAGCTAGAATAGGAGAACGAAATGATCGGGAACGACTAAGCTACACGTCTTGAAAAACTCGCACAATTCACGTTTCTGTAAGTGAACAGTAGCCCTGAAACGATTAAGTTTTATTTAAATGAGACTTGTTGCAACCCCACCACTAAAGATGGCCAATAACGCGTCTATCACACCAAACCGGCAAGCAAGGATGATCGGACCAAATCAGGTTCTTCACCCCGCATATTTCAGCAAGAGTTTATTTACACACCTTTCAAGTTTATTTACAAGAGCACTTTTATCAAAGTGATTATTTCAAAGATATACGTAGAGACTATTATAAACTGAAGAGGAAAGATAGACTAGCGCCTTCATAGTTTGCTACATAGAAAAAGAATGGAATTCGCTTTAAATCATACAAATTAGATTCGAAATTTTTTCTATATTATCTCTTGTTCAAAGGGTTCTGGAAAAAAAAGCGAAAAGCGCACAATGCTCATTATAACTTCTTTACGCTTGCATTCCAGGTCGTTAGAAAAGAACGATAGTCTATAAAATTAATTCGCACTTTTAACAGTGTTACAAAGGCGAATTGTAAGTAATTCGGGTCACAATAACGTTATCAGGAATACATCTGTATTGGAAACAAAGGCTTTTCATACTCGGGCTATTTATTATACATTGTCTTCTTTTCATCGGATCTGACAATGTTTTGAGACATAAGGGCCATCGACAAGCTTCTTTTTTTAAATGAACTTTGGCCATTGGCTTTCATTGGCACGTGTCTTAACTGCCGAACAATTTACAATCAACAATTTCATCTGATCTTATAGCATATCATGTCATCGAAGGCGACTATACGTTTCGATGAAAATAGTACATCTAAGCTAGTAAAGTTACGAGAATTGATTGATAAAAATTACATTGTTTCTCTTTTAGTCAGATGTGAAGATTTCAGACGAACATATCCACCCCGGAAAAAAGTAGAGAAATGTAATGCGGAAGAAAATAGGGAGATGTTAGGTACCTAGGCCAACGAACACGAATGACCTGGACCAGAACGGCCGTAAACAAGAAGAAATTCTTTCATAACGCGTATTTATATTTAATAAGTGGTGACCATCCTTGCGAATCCTTTAAATAACCGGGTTTTTTTGTAATATATACTGTACCATTTCATTCGGTTAAAAAGTGGGAAATGTGTATCATTGCCCTCCCTGTTTTGTCGGGCTCGTACTATTGCCAAATTGCTCCTTCTTTGGTCTTTTTAATTGATTTTTTTATTCTTGTAGTTTGAATTTTTGTTTATTTATTACGTCTTGATATTTTTTTCATAGATTACGTCAGATATGTTTTCATACAAAAAGACTTTCAAGAAATAACACATAGTTGACGCACTGATTATAAATGAAGTCCTATGGATTTGTTTTTTCCTCAGAAAGGCAATTTTTGATATTTATATACAGTATTTCGAAAAATTACATATTCCAAAATTTAATTTTGTGATTTTATGTTATTGATTTTCAATGACGAATAATTTTACAAAAGTTTTCAATAAATCGTGTGTAACTTTCGAGAGAACAACAAATACAAGGATTTTTACACATGGAAAGTACGTTTATGGGTCCCCTTCTTAAAATTGTAATGTGTTTATAAGAATATATGTCATTGCAAAATTAATGGTAAGGCGTTTTAAAAATTAAAATAAATAATATGAAAATTAAATCCCTATTTTAATTTAATAAAAACATAATTTAAATTTTATTTCTTAAAATGACAACACTAATTTATTTACTTTTTAATGTTTGTTTTCAACAGTTATGGTTAATTGTGATAAAATAACTAATCAATAATCAATCAAATTGATAACAAATTAAAACGAGGAATATTTATTCAAATAAAAAGTAAATAAAACCAGTTGTATTTATAAAAAAAGCCCATTAAACATTATTATTAAAAATAATGGAGAAATTAATAATGGTATTACCTGCTGTTTGCTTTTCTCGGTTAAATTTGAACGCTTTTTAATGAAAATTCGTCAAATATCATAACGTATTTGTTTGAAGTGAATATGTCATTGTTATAAAAACCAAGTTTATTATTTACAATACGCCTTCATTTTATGAAATGCTATAGCCACGGAAGTGGTAAAGCGAAGGGTTCGATTCCTAGGTTAACTTGTCTCGCCATTACTCTAGTGAGTTGATGCGTCCACAGACAATATGCCCCATTCAGCTTTTACAAAAGATAGTCATAGGAAGGAATATGTGGAGGGCTACGCAGTCTCAGCCTTCCTTCTGTTTAGAACTCTTTTAGAACAATATGGAATTCAGTGTTTTTGGCTGCAGTGACTCTGGATTGAATCTCTGTCATTTGGTGGCCGTTCAAGCTGAAAGGAGTATTGTTATTTCTCAATTATTTGCCCGAGTTGAGGAAGCACCAGCTCGGGTAAAAATGTTATATGAGCAATTTAAATGCCAGGGAGGACCCTCATAATTTCCTTTGTGAATGCCCTCTACTGGCTGAATTCCCCCAATTTTTACATGGGAAGTAGCCCCCTCGTTGATCGAGAGATTTGACATTTCCATGGCTCTGCAAATCATTAATCACTGCTAGAAAGGCCTAGTAGAATAAGCCCAATAAGAGAGTTTAACCATTAATTTTTTAACTCCGTTGTTAAATAAGTGCATTGATATTTTTTTAAGATTAACTACGTATTATTACAGGGAATTAAAGAAAAATGCGCGAAGTTGATTTTAGATTATTATGTTTACTTATGCATTTCTTTTTTATTGTTAATTGGAATTTGAAATCCCCCTTGATGTAACCATTGTAAAATAAATTATGATGTCATTAAAATAATTCTAAAAGCCAGCAGGCGGCTTTTTGTCATGCTTGAAATTTATTATAACTATGTTTTGTTTATTTTGTTAGTAATAAATGTTTTATTCTTCTATGAACAATAATACAAAAACAGACACGAAATGTTAAGCCCAAAATGTGTAACGTCATGCCTTTAATAAACTTTATTTCTCCCCGCCCTTCGCTGTCGGCATTTGTCATTAATCAAAAAATAATTAACTTTTGTCCTCTATCCTTTTTCCAATCTATCCTGAGGAATTCGTTCTTAAGACGTTAAAAATAATATAAATAGGTTTTATAAATTTAATCTGAGTTTTAATATAAATTATGACAAAACGAATATTTTTTGCTCATATTTATTTTATATAACGAGAACTTAATTTGACATTCCTCAGTCGCTGTCTAAAACGTATGTTATACTAATCAAGAATGAAACATAGAAAAATAAATTGTAACATTTATTATTATTAGTTTTAGAAGAAAGAGGACTTTTCAAACATTTTGGTTCAAACAATAGTTAAATCATACCCTTGAAATTCGCTTCGCGTTTCTTTTAAAACAAAGGTTTTGTTAAAGATTCGTTACAGTCATTGTGATAACCAAGTGGATCTATATTATTGTTAAAAATATAACCATGACGGAACAGCCAGGGGCGATTTTTACGTTTCAATATCTTCTTGTTATTCTAGAATACGAAATGACAGCTTTCCTGTTGTTGAAGTTGGTAAAGGTATTTAACATCTCGGTTATAACTGTTAAATATGGGTCCGCAATGGTGAAAGTGGTGCTTTCACGTCCAGTCCTGACGCCGGTCTTTTACTTCCAGCCGGTTCTTTAAAGGAGTTCCTTTTAATTCTCCGAAACCTTTCGCCAAACGAGATCTCCGGTAAATAGAGAGCAAAAGAGCCATTACGTTCCGTGATCTTAGAACGGGGTCAAGATCCATGTTTCTTTCTCCGTCCTTGCCACGACAACATTAAAACGTTGGGGCGAGATTAAAAATTCCGTGCATCAGTAATAAAATAAATTTGTAATAAACATCTCACTATGAACGATCACCTTTCTCTTAAATGTATTTGACAAAAGTAATGAGAGAACTGCATTAACTAACGTCTCCTTCTGCGCGTACTCACGTGTCTTATAATTGTCTCTTTTTCAAAACTGAATATTGATTATTTTATTTGAATTTAACAGCTTAAAGTACAGTAGAATACTTGCCCCTTTGCGTTCGCCGCAACTAGGGTCTGGTACAGGAACAACACCCACAGCAGTAGCATGGCAACAGCTGTGACGATACCCCTGAAACAAATGATTAACAATTTTAGTTAAACATAGATTTATTTTTAGTATATTTTAAAGTTTAAAAACATTGATGTGTTGACAACTTGTTACATTCAATCCCACAAATATCTACAATTTGACAATACCAGAAATACTGTATGCATTTTAAAACTAAACTATTTATTTTAAAAAACTATGTATTTTTAAACTACTTCCTTATACACTTTCCATGTGATTTAATAATTTGACCTTTCCAATCATCTTGGACTGCCGATCGTAGTAGGGACGACCTGTCGTCATTTCGACATCTTCAGCATGTCTGTCTGCCCTACCGCGCCAACGAGGATAGTAAAACCAAAGGATCAAATTATCCATTACCACGCAGGGCACAAACCGAAATTTCACAAAGAAATCTAGTATTTATATTTTAAAAATTGCTTTTTTATGGGAAGTTTTCTTTTGTAGCAAAAGCGGTTGTTATTAGCTCAATGAGATATTCTGTAGTAGAGTTACCACTGGAGATGAACAAACGTCAGAGCAAAAAAGCAAGAAAGGGAGATTAGTATAATCGGAAAAGTTCATCAACCCGCATACCGCAACAAAAATACACGACTCAAGTTTAAAAGAACATGCTTCTATTTATCCCAGAAAAACATTGAACTATTAGCTCAATAATATATTTTGTTGTAAAATAAACCACTGAAGACGGACCGGAATTATGATTATGGTGTTATGTCCTACTCTTCTGTACGTTTAATAAAGAACAAAGTTTGGTCTTTTAAAAATAACGGAAGTTTTTGATCGTGTAATGATTATGATCCTTGAAACATATTTGATCCATTTATTCTTCATCTAAATAAACAACGTCTACTAATTTAAACTTCCCGTAACATTTTATTCACGATCTGATAAGCCAAACGCACAAGAAGGCAGACCAAGATGTTCGGAGAGGGCCAAACAAAATCCTTCCATCATTGCTGACATTTGATAAGAAATTTTTGAAATCAGACTAAAATCTATTGCAAAAGATAAACGACCTGATTCTTTGAGGTTTACGATCTTTTAACAGATACTAGACTTATTTATTCATAAAAAAAATAAACATCGTCTACTAAATTAAACTTTGTATAATCTTTGGCTGACACCAAATATCAATCATGGCATCTGGTTTTTTCACATTGTTAAAAGTTATTTTAGTAGTTTTTGATGACTGCATTGTGTTAAATTTTATAAGTGAACATTTTAGTCATCAAACTAAATATTCTGTTAGGCTAGCAACTGAACCTTTGCACTGATGTCGTGAAGAAATAATAAATATACCTAAATTTGATAATGTATAAATTTATAATTATATATAAGTAAAACTCTATAGGTTAAATGTGCAAAATAATTTTTCAAATAACCAAAAGGTGTAAATTTCAAAGACATCGGATAAATAGAAAACGGACAAAGAGAAATGAAGAGATTGGTCTTGTGCGTGGTACGAAGTCTTTCTCAAAGGTGCAGTGGATTTCTGCCTTTAAGGATCCGGTTTGATTCCACTTCCCACTTACAACGGACAGGAAACACATGACTTGGGGCTTCCAAGGTTCCAAGGTTAGTTTTTAACATCTCTCGGCAATTAAAGCACCTTTTTCACTGCCGTACACTAAAGGGTGCAAAGATGAAAGTGCAGATGCTATCAGGAAAGCAATTAGCTACGCAACGCTCGTTCTAGGCACTACGCATCGCTGCAGCGCGCCCTCCTTTTCATCCGATAGTACTTTTGTACTTTTACTGTGTTTCATTAAATTACATATTCCACTTACAATTCGGTCAAATGAGGAATCTTTCCTCTGACGAAGTACTCGGCTATAGATATAAAACTAGATCTTGTGGGTAAATTTTACGCCATCTTCCCACATAGATTAACAAAGATGACAGGTAAAAAACAAGAACGTCTGTTACCCAAATGTGTTGCGTTTTGATGTAGTCCTTGTTTATTTGACTGAAGGATATACTCTTGGCTCCTGGCTCTTATTTCCACTGTGATCCTTTTGTCAACATTTCCATGTTGCGATAGTATTACGTATTTTAAACGTAATTTCCGTCTCTAGACTATGCCAACTCAGCTTGACAGTTCGAAGGCAATCGAACACATCCGACTACTGCATGCCAATTGTCTTCAGCCAGGCATATCAGGAAATATTAGATGATCGTTTGATAGGTCCGCACTTCCTCAAGTGTAAAAGGATATGCCCAATAGAAATGCAAATATTAATTCGCAATACAAAACAAAATCCACTAAAACCGTTCTTAATAATGCTTTCAATTAAATTACGATGTATTAAGTATGAACCTTTCGACGTTTTCATAGTTTTCTCTGATTAAAAACCCACTTTCATGTTCCGGTCTACTTGACCGAGGGAGCGGAACACGCCGAACAATCCTTCCGTTTATTTTTACGCCGATCGTAGGGAGTCGGAAACGCTTGGGCGATTTACCGCGTTCCTCTAAAAAAGAAGAAAACAATTGACAGCCCAATAAATTAACTCTTCCAAACCCAAGAGGATAACACGGTTCCTGTTGATGGAAACCAATTTTGAGAAAAAATGCATATAAATATTTAAAAAAAAAGCATCTTGATACCAAGTAATAAACTAATATGTACCACGAACATGTATGTTATAAAATTGTTTACAAAAGTCGATAGAGGTAGGTAGGTAGGTTCCTAATCGACCTATTTTAAAAACAAATCTAACTTCATACATATACAAAAAACATATAAACCAAATAAATCAGACGAATCTTTTTATTTTCTTGGGAAAATCAACAGGAGAAAGAAAGAGATAGATAGACGGATAGATCAGTAGATAGATAGCTAGAGATAGATAGATAGAGAGAGAGAGAGAGAGAGAGAGAGAGAGAGAGAGAGAGAGAGAGGGAGCGAGTTTGTTTTCAATTCAATAACATTACAATTACGCTGCAATGTAGTATTTTATTTTGAAACCTGTTGTTGTAAATTGTAGGTTTTCACAAATACAAAATTGCGTTTATGCAATCTTTTTATTACGCTAAAGATTATACCAGAGATCAACCACACGTCTTATTAACAAAATTAATTTCTGAAGTACGAAGGAATTTAACAAAGCAGAGAAGTATTTATCGAAATTAGTGTTTAGGTAAGAGTGAGGAGTGTGTTTACTAGAGAATTCATCACTGCCTGTTATATAATCAAATTATATTTGCTTCGGTGTAGAATCATTAATTCATCATTATTGAAAATTTCATTTCCATGTAAACAAAATAGTTGTAATATGTAAGCGTAATATTACTATGACATTACGTTTACTAAACAAACCCATTCAGTTCAAAAAAATCCCAAGAAATGTAAGCATTCAAATGTGATTCACACACCTCCAACCTTGGCTGTAAAAAGCCTTCGAATTCTTCCATCTGGGAACTACTTATAGTGTTTGCGTACAATCAGTGGTTTTGACAAATTTATTTCACTCTATATCGCAATATATCATCTTGTACATAAGGGCATAATGCTATTAAAAAAATGTGCCTTTTGATTACATAGTGTTTATGTACGTACAAATCCTGAAATAACAACATACTTCCAAGGTTTTGTTTTATGATTACGAACGCTATTTAAAATTTTGTTACCGGGAAACAAGCCAACACTGACAAAAATTCCAACTTAAACCCTATGCACCTAAGTGTACAACAGATTCAAAAAAATCTGTTTATAACAGATGTTAGAAACTCTTTTATCAGTGAGTTATAACTTTCGTCCTTCATCCATAAATACATACAAGATAAATAAATACACCCATACCCCATAAAAGATTTCAGTAGAAGAATTTTCTTCGAAAAAAAAAAATAGTGCATAGTCGAAAAATAATACTAGCGTAAATTAGCAGTTTTATATTTAATTTTATATTTATGCATTTGGATTTGCAAATTGGTTTATATTTTCCACATTTACGACACGATGTTTCATAAAAACTACGGATTAATGTGCTAAAGCCTAGTCGAGTTACCTCCAACTACACTACCAAATTTTACTCAATATTATCATTTAACTTCATACATTCTCTATTTAATTGAATTGGAGATAAATGACTGACGATCATCAGGCTAAAGTGACAAAAGAAGGAAGGGATCGATTTTCAATTTACCTAACGTCAAGCACATGCTACCATTGCCAACTTCTTTATAAGGAGTTCGACGTTTGACCAAGACCTAGATTCCCACCTCTGGCATTTTCCTGATATATTACGAGGAAGTGTCTGTCATTGAAAAATCCTTAGCAAGCCGTAGCTATGTTTGTAAAGGTTGATCGTTTCGAATCCGTACATTTTTGCTTGCTTGGCCCGTCAGGCGTGAGCCAGCCCAAGCAAATTGCGTCATCCTCAGTGATATCTAAGTTTACAATAAAACGCGCTTAGCACGTGCACAGAATCTAAGAAAAAACGGAGTTGGAACATCTGTTTGATATAGAAACCACTTACGAATAAATGCCAAAACATTTATGAAAGTCAACAAGGCAGATCGACGAACAAAAATAATAACAAATTTATTTAAAAAGAAAATTCGAACTAACTTTTATATAGGAAAGAAATCTTTTCAAAAATCATAATCATTTTTCTAAGAAACAAACTGTGAATTATCAATATTAGCTATGTATATTTGTTGGCGATGACAGCATTGTTGACAATCAATTAACAACTAGACTCCACGCATGGCAAATAAATTACAAAGAGGACATAAACGCAAACTTGGCATGCTGGCCAGTCATCATCCAAATTTGCAATGTAATTCATTTAGATTTAGCCAAAAAAATGTATAGCTAAAATTGAATCGGCCTCACTCAATCACTCATCATATATATATATATATATATATATATA
>CM077099.1:34746101-34783311 GCA_039619505.1 Cimex hemipterus
TATATATATATATATATATATAGATTCTTAATTAAAATTGTTTTAATATTATATACTTAAACGTGTCATTTTTGACAGACTCTTGACTGTTAATTTTGGAAGAAAAGCCCGTA
The DNA here is from genome assembly GCA_039619505.1 of Cimex hemipterus. Lineage (NCBI taxonomy): Eukaryota > Metazoa > Arthropoda > Insecta > Hemiptera > Cimicidae > Cimex > Cimex hemipterus. The sequence continues at coordinate 34,746,215 of CM077099.1, forward strand.
TAACTATTAGATCAGGCACGTTCATAAATTACCTAAACGAAAATACGTAACATTTTTATTAATTTATGTTTATTTCAAAGCCTGGAAGACACAAACAGCTTAACTCGAAATATACGTGTGCTGTAATGAGAGGGAGGATCCTCCGGGGTACAAAACAATTACTACCTCCTCAGCCAAGAGTTATAAAAGATATTTATGATCTTCTCCTGAACCATAAAGACTTTAAAAACTCTAATGGATAATTCCCCATCTGACAGGACAGTCGAAAAGACCACCCAAACGGCACTTGTCATTTATGACTACGACGTAGGTTTTTTTAAGCTTCTCATTTCGAACTAAAATGAAAAATGTTGATATTTTCGGATGAAAGAACTTTTGCTTAACAAAAAATATAATTCCGCGGTGTGTCCTACTATTATAATTACATCGATGTAATTATCGAAAAACGTATTATTACTATTTGGCAACATTCATTATTTAACAAAGTTATTATTTATTTTGATTATTATCATTTTCGTTTATTAACTTTAATCGCATGTCCACGAGATTTTGAGCATTTAAAGCTTATTTATACAATGCGTCTCCCCATTCAAAATAGCAAACGTGATAATTTCACTTTTTGCCATGTTGCCTGTTCAAGAGGACATAAAGAAATTATAAACGGTTAAAAACCATATTTATTGATAAAGATAATTTAACTAAAGAGAGATAAGAGAACAGAATAAAAATTACAGAATGATAAATATTAATAAATAGTAATCTATATAATTAAAATAAAATTCTATATATTGTTTTATATCTGCTACTTTGTTACTTTATCATCTTAAAAACTCATTTTTTTGGGAAACGGTATCTATTTTCCAGAATCCGGTTGTCAAGAATTTTCGATAGATTTTTGTATGAAAAACAGATATTTTCAAGTTTTCGCACGTTGCGTAAAATGTCATATACCTTTGTATAGCCCATTTCCAACTTGGGAGAAGACGTTTAAAAAGGCGAATGTGGAAAAAAGAAAGAACATAATATTAAAGTTTTTAAAAATTTTAAATTAGCCTGACACCTCTAGTGGTAGTAGAACTAGGACAGAGATGGTCTCAAGGCATTTATTTATTTTTTTTTTTTTTTTCGAGGGTTCGCAACAGCAGAGGTCATAATCAACCCTCAGGGTGCCGGTGTTTTTGAACAAAATCCCATTTGTAAGTATGTCGGATTCGAACCCGGGACCTTTACCTTAGTAATGAGCGCCGTGTCAAAGACTGAACCTTGCGGCCACCGACGCCCCAAGGCATTTATGTTGCTCTCTTTCCAGCCAGCAGTGACCATCTTTGGGATGTAAGTAAATTCATAAATTTTAATTGAAATCTGTTAAACTCTTGTTCTCTCTCTGCTGTCTCTTCTCAGCTATCTTTTATACATATCTGTCAATCCATAAACAAATATTCTTCTTTCTATACCGTTGATATTACACCCTAGTCACATCAGTATATTTGCACAATATTTCATTTAAAATATATTCATATTAAATAATTTTATTATGTTTGAAGATATAAGAACATCTTTAATCCTATTTCATTGAACGCACCAATCGATCAATTGTATATAAATACAAAAAAAAAAGAAAATAAGATAACAAGAAAAAATGAGAGAGAAGAAGAGAGAGATGATTGAGAGATTAAGAAAACAAGATAGCTAGAAAAAATGAGTGATTGAGAGGGAGAAAAAAGAGATATATAATGGGATCGTGAAATAGAGGAAGAGAGGGAGACATCAAAACAGATTCAAAGCTCAAAGTGAGGATGAGAAAGGAGAGATAATTAAAAATTTGCCGCAAACCACCGCGAAGAGATCTACTGGATTTCGTGAAGCCACGATCTGAGGACATATCTATTTTCCCACCGAAGACCTATTATAACTGTACTAGATGAGAGGACGCCTTGCTTTCGCCAGTTGCGGTCAGGCCTGAATTCCTAGATCTTTCTCCGAGATTTTGAAACAGCAGCGGAAAGGGGAAAACACACTAGGTGCCAATTTCGTTTGGTTTTGCCCCTTTGGGTACCATCCGTAAATCGGAACGTCTTATAAATACATCGAATTGCGTGAAAAAAAGCACCGATCAAGAAAAAAAATTAGACAATTTATGCTCATTGCTTTAATCTTGCGATGCCTATTTTAAGGAAATTTTTAAGAAGAATTTTGATTTAATTTCGCATTTAACTATCTTTGAAGCTGGGCGTTTAGTAGATGAAGATAATCTCGGTAAACACCTCCTCGCTAGTTTCAACCAAAATAGGGGTTCATCGTTTCTCAGGCGTCTAGCAGTGTTACAATTAAAGAAAGTAGTATTCCTATAGTCAACTAAAAGGCGAAGTAGTTAAAAAAAAGCTTTAAATAATAAAAAGACGTTTCCAAAATGCGCTAAACCTATAATCATTTCTACTCAGGTGCAGCCACAAAAGTCTCGCCCTTCTTCCAATTATTTTTTTCGCCAAAACGATCCAAAAATTTTTCTTGCAATTTAAAATAGACATGTACATTCAATGTAGTGTAGTCCAAAGAGTTCGTAATCAAAATTCACTCACGATTTTTAGTTTTCCGTGCGGAACTCCCGATTACTCGGACCGGTAATCACTTTATTTGGAGTGCACTTGGTTCCGGTTGCACTTTCGATGAATCTTCAGGTTGTCGTGTTGCCAACGAAGGACCACAGCCGACTGACTTGAGTCCATCCGCGACTCATGTTACTATCCCCCCCTGCGATGTTCAGAGAGGGGAGAAATAAACGGTAATTTCTCAGAATAGATACTACGACCTCGCACTGATCACTGATTTTTTATTAGTTGGACCTTTCGACCTTATTGTAATCGGCGAATTTTTAAGAAAATGTACTCCCTAACAACGTCGACGTTATAACATCCTATCGAAAACCACCGTGACCGTTGCTCTTTTAACATTTTTCCTGATAGGGTCGATTGCCATTATTCATTGGAAATTCCTTTTTTTCCCAGTTGATTAAATATTACAAACGTAAACGCAAAATGGTAAGTTTAAAGATTTAATTACTATCCACCATACGGTCTCGATTTCAAGGACAAATAAAACCAAAAGGAAAGAAGAAGGCGTAAAGGTCGAGTAGCCCACGCTTCATTGTATGCTCCACACCGTTTGACGCAAAATATAAGTTGAAAGGATATACAATATAAAAAAATTACAAATAGATTTGTTTATAATACTAAATCTATTAGTATTCACCGTGGACAACTATTCCAATCCAACATTTTTTATAGATGGTTCGAAAGGTTCGGTAAACATTCAAACCCCACAATTGTCTCGTAATTGTTAATTGTACACTTTACAATCCGGATACTTATAGCTAAAAAAAAAATATATAATTGCTATTCCAAGGCCGACAGGGCTTAATTTTACGCCAGGCCATCAATATGGTATCACCGCTGGGCGATCCAACACATAAAATCTTTTCTCAAACTGCTAAAAATATAATAACAATTAAATAAAGGGAACAAATTAATCCCATCGTTGGTAAACGACACTGTATTATCCTAGACAGAGAAAAAGTAGTAATTAATTTGCCAGTAATTATCCTGATTTCAGTACAATTTTTCTGTATACTTCTTGTACGTGTTTCTTCTGTAAACCTTTTAAGCAACAGTTTTGTAAAAAACTTAATTCAAAGTTCATACGGATTTGTATGTCATAACCGAGTATTTTTCAATAATGAAACCATATTTTCGTTAGTACAAACGTTAGTACTTAGTTGATATTTTACAGTCAAACAATGGATAATCAACATCACTGAACATCAAGTTCAGTCAGTTCGAATCATTGCAATTAACGTTGTAAATAAAAGGTTGACTATATTCCGTTAATTGCCATCAACGATCTATCATAAGATACACAGCTAAATATCTGCGCATGATCCTATATGTCAAGATAAGATGGACAGAGCGTGTAAAGAAAAAGAGGACAGAAATAAATTTAAGGTATAAATAATTAAATTGATTGAGAGAACGTGGCTGAAATTCCATACAAAATAAAATGTTAATATGCAATAAAATCTTAAAGCCTACATGATTTTATAGAACGTTATGAAAAACGTGGAATTGAACCAAACAAACTAATATAAAAACTTTACACACTCCCTAAAATGTAGTTTTACGGAACTGCATGATACGTACATGATCAATGCATCATAATAAGTGTGCTCCCCAAAACCAATTTTATATAGAACAATCTGAATCATGGGGAGGGGGAGTTGCTCTTTCCGTAAAAACGTCATCAAAACCTTAGCCAAGACACGCTTAATTCATAGTTCGTACAGCACAGACTTATGAACCCGCAGGTTCAATAAGAAATTTCAAAACAAAAGCCAGATATGATAGAGTAGCCTCAGTATTAATATCCTGAGCCGATTGGATTGCATCTAGGCTCTGTCAGATGTTCAGTAAAGCAAAATAATTAGGCTTATTTGTTTACCAGAGAATATAGGGCAGAGATAAATTTGCCAAGAGAAAGTTTGATGAGGACATCTATCGGCCCTGAATATTCGCGGCATACCGAATTGACAAAATCGTAGATTTATCAAATAACGGTTTAAGAATAAGTCTTCGGCTAAATGGAAATGTATTCCAAAGTATGTTCATCAAAGGACTATCACAAAAACTAAGGGCAGAACCACTAAATCAAGGACATGTTACATTAGTATAAGAGCAGGAAGGACTCAAGGAGTAGGAAAAGGACACTGCAGACTATGCTGAGATATGTATACGCTCGAAGCAGCAGAAACAAGCCTTTGCAGATATTACCAGAGATAAGAAATAGGGGGAAAATGTCTAAAAAATACCCACGGGAGCCTTAACAAAGAAGCATCCGGCAAAAACGAAAAGCTCTGGTTAATGATGCACAATAGACAATATTGGTACCTCGTGTCTCCTGGTTTGGTCTGTCAGACGTGTGTGGGCTAAACGACCACTGAAACTGGCAAACTGCACAATTTTTTAGTACTAATTTTAGGAACAATATTCTCCATTCAATTGAATTTCTAGTTGTTAATTGCTAAAGAGGAGCCCTCGGCATATTCGTAATCCGCAATTTTACATAGTGCTTATAAGCTTTTTTAACAGGCGATGCTACCGGCCTAGATTTAATCAATAGACAAAACGCGAAAAGGATTTCAACTGCCGACCGCTTACCAAATGGCTGGAGAAAGTGTTTTCAAATATTAATTTCAGTAAGGACGTCACTGTTCATTCGTTCTAGCGATACTCTTCACGATAATTGAAAAGTGTTTTCTAAACATTGATTAACAACTGCTTCTATGAGATCTGACATTGTCAGCCAGAAATCGAAAATCCCTGTCCACGAGACCCCTGGTTTGAGGGAAGTAGTACTCGATAATTTGTTGGAAATAACAGACTGCGGTGAGGTTGCATTCAACCATATGGAATGGCTCCAGACTCCAGTGTAAATCCTAGCATAGACCATTACACCTTCTCTTCCAAACATCTCTGAAGGGATCACGAACTGGGGTACTGTACAAATCCTCTGTTACTTACAGACAGAAAGGCAACTCATCAGAAAAACATAGTAGAATTCCAATTGGTGTTCACATAGCTTAGCTCGCTGCACAATATTCTCCTGACTTGCTGGTGGCGGGCTGTTGTTGCATGTCGTCTCAAAGGGGCGTACGATGTGAGGCCAACTGCCCACAATAGGTTTAGTGGTGGGACACCTAGCGGGTACCTAGAGAAGAGGCTGTGTTTCATTCGTGCCCCCGAATTACCTCCCGACCTCGCGGGAATGGGACGGATCATACCGCCGAAACGATAGCCATCGAGAGCCTAGGATTACGCTGAAGGAGTCCCTCGATTGAATGAAGAATGGTGGATGAGGGCGGATGTTTTTTGGTGGTGTCCCTCTGGGCTGCCTTTACCGAAGGCATGGTCTCCTCTTAGGAAGTTAGAGATTCCACTTAAATCGAAACCGAGGCCGGAGGGCATGCGGAGGTTTCGATACTGGCGCAGCCCCTACACTCAGGGAGATAGTTGTCTTCTCTGTCTAGGTAGTGCGTGGGAGACTTGTCGATGCATTTCGGCCACTTTTTGGCGCGGCATAATGTTAGCCCACCCCCTCGTAAGGGACAAACGGGAGAAGTCGACATGGCGGTAGCATGCTGCAGGATGATGTAGGCTTCTACACCTTACCTCACGGAAGAAGCAAATTTTCCGTGTGCGGAGGTGAGTCGCTCCTAACTCGAGAATCTAAACGTGTGGCCGGTGCCTATGTGCCAGGTACGCACGCTAAAGAACCTCACTGTTGGTAAATGACAATGCGAGTATAGCAATAATAGCAACAATATGTTTAGATTGTTTGTGTTGATAAAGGCCTTACCAAAACATGTCGTACTTCTTTTAGGATTTGGCGGGCATTATGGAAAGGGTTCCGTATTACAGTATTGACAACGTTTCTCCCCCCCCCCCTTAGCGTCATAATGCCCTGAGATCCTCACCAAGCTTCCTATTGGCAATTCCTATCTCTCGGAATCAGGCTAAAGCCCGGGAGACTATGATCTGAGAACGCCAACTGCCTCTGCGACATCCAATTGCCGGTGACCTCGATGACTCATTCTCACAAACTATTGGGAATTTCTGGTTCAAGATGATGAATTTCAATGGTTAAAGAGAATAGAACTGTGTTAATATGGAGAAAATTCGTTTGTTTACAAAATGAGTAATCTTCATGTTTACTATTAGAATTAGTGTTTACTATGAAAAATGCACTTGGCTTATCTTTTGTCAATTGAGCAAATTCCTCCCTTTTAATACGAGGTGACTTAATAATGAATCGAGGGTAGTTGTAGCAGATTTTGAGTACACATCCTCGAACATTTATCGCGTTTGTTGTGGCCAACAATATTAAAGTAATTATTTAGATGCCATGGGTTTAGATTCTTTTGTTTTTGTAGGCCTCTGGTCTACGATCAGAAGCTTGTAACAGACTGAACAACTTTAAAAGTGTCAAGACCGCGTTCTTTGTGCGCAAGCGTGAACGAAAACTTGTTTTTGCGAAGTGTCAGTCCGGTGCTCAGTTTGGATTACCAGAAAATTACCAAACCTGTCATGTCGTCTGCCTTAGACAAAATCCGCCATCGTGAAGGCACTTTATCCAACAGCCGCATGAATCATAAAAGAGTCTACATATCCTATCCGCTGACGTAGAGGTAACTGTCTGGAGCTGATACGTTGTGCTCGGGATTGCTCTACTTATTATTGCTGTTGCCCGCCTGCCGGCAATCTACGCATTTAATAATTAAATTCTTTGCCAAGAAGTAAACTCAAATATTTTTGGAACTTAAACTCTTGATTATTTAAAAATAATAAATTCATACGTAAATCAAATTTAGTTATAAAGAATGTTGGTAAATTAGATTAAAGTGCCAGCATCTATTACTATAATTTGTAGACATAATAAATGATGAATCCGGATTTTTTTGTTCTTATTTAATAATTAAATGTATATTATCCCTACCGCGGATCCGAAATTAATTCAGGCATTTTGAAAAATTGTTCGGTCAATGTACAGTGTTTTCGATCAAACTTTTTAAAAAGGAAGATCTTGAATTACTGAATAATTTGAATAATTAATATAATAGATTTTGATTTACCCCGCATTTTTAAATATGTGCATAAATAATATATGAGGCACAAATTCATTTATTTAAAGTGTTATTATGGTTTAATTAACATAAAGGCATAAATTGATCTCTAATATAACGTAGTACTTATTGCATTAACTATTTATTCACTATTTTCGTGGTCCGCTCTACCAATTAATATTTCACAATTAATTACTGTTTTTAGTTGAGATGAAAAAACGCTAATGGCACGAGAGGGATTGTGTAACACAGAAGACAAAAACTTTGAGTGAGTAGAAATTCTTTGATATAATATAAAATATATTTTGCATTATATAAATACACTTTTCCAAATTCTATATGTATTTTCTAAATGTAAACTATATTTGTAAATCCCAGGCCCTGAAGATAATCTCAATAAATGATCGAAACGTCGGACGACAAAGAAAATGTTTTTCTGATACCTACATCACACCAGACCGCATCTCACGATATATGAATAATAATAAGTACAGATGTACATATATTACTTACGACACAATTTCTGCTTTTCTTGTGTAAATCTTAAAACCGGAGAAGCTTAAATCCATTGATCGGAGCGATTTATCAATGGTTGCAGTTTTACGAACGATTTTGGCGAAACTTTTGTCTTAAACTGTTTATTGTATAAGATTGAATTGTTATTTTTTTACAATAAAATACATAATACACGAAAAACCGAACCGAACGTAGCTAGTATATCCCTAATTAAATTCCTCATACCCACCACTTGTCGCATCGGTTTGTTTACAGATAACAATCTTCTACTTTTGCTTTTACTTAGCGATTTTCTATCTACTAAAAAAAAGTTTGCACAGCCGTGTATGGATTAAAAAAAACTTCCAGAAATAAACTTGTCTTGCGAAAGACAAATTCTATGTAAAACACACAATACTGAAAAACGAAAATATACATGAAACAAAACAGAAAGTAGTGTATCCGTAAATAAAATCCTCACCAGGCGTCGCAGTTTTGTTTACAAATTATAACCTTCTATGTTTGTTTTTACTTTGCAGTTTATACTTAAATTGTCCTGACATAAATATCCTATGACATGTTTGAAAAATGCAAGTCAAACGTATATTAGTTATACAATTTGGGCTTTTGGAACAATCTCACAGAACGACCTGATGAGTTTTTAGTAGCAACTCGATAGAAAATCGGAACTCATTGTTTTTATTCGAAAAGTATTAAAACCTACTTGTTTGACTAATTTGTTTGAAAATCACATTATTTTTTTCATATCACATGATTTTCAGGCAGTATTTTTGTTCCAAGGTCTAAAAGTTACTGTATAACATTCAGCCACTCCTGTCATTTTATACAATGGTCTGTGAAAAGTGCGAAAAGAAACTGGGAAAGGTGATAACGCCGGATCCATGGAAGTCGGGGGCTAGGAACACAGTAGAGAGCGGAGGGAGAAAAGTTGGCGAGAACAAGGCAATAACAGCTAACAAGGCGAGGTTCAACCCATACACGACAAAGTTTGAAGCGTGCAGGATTTGTCGGCAGAAGGTGCATCAGGTGGGCTCAAGGTATTGCCAGCCTTGTGCATACAAAAAGGGTATATGCGCTATGTGTGGAAAGAAGCTTTTAGACACGAAAAGCTATAAGCAGTCATCCGCTTGATACTACCTTTGATGCCAACTGTATCATTGTAAAATACTAAACTTGTAAATACATGAATTTTATGTAATTTAATTTGTATTTTTTTTTAAATATATTTTGCACAGTTAAATCTAAAGGGTCTCCCTTTGTATTTTTACTAACCAATCAACATTGCTACAAGACAAAATGGAATTTATGGTTTCAAGGGAAGACAAAACCCCTTCTTGGTTTTAGTCAACAACCCTAATTCCTTGGTTTTAAATTTTTTTTTTAATGTACATATGCTTTCTAACCCAAACTGCTACACATTCAGCTAGAATTGTCTCATTTTTGAAGACTATCAAAGGTTTAAGCATGCATAGCTAGGATGCTACATTTTAAGAACTTTAATTGTGAAATTTGTTCATGAGGTTTGTGGTATAAACCTGTAGTTTGTTCGTTTTCAATCATTTTGGTCTACCTTTTCTTGCTGTTTTCACATAAATTCAACCCCAGAGACAAAGTAAGAAAAAATTCTCGCAGATTGGAACAAGGATTTCAGTGGGTTCTTGAGATTGGTTTTGTTGCCACTGTTTCGAATTATAATTTATACCCTCAGTTATCATAGAAAGATTGTTATCTACACCCCCATGGGTGTCTTAACTTTTTACTATATCTGGGGCTTTATTTCACAATAAACCAAATTCCTGCAGAACACAATTTGGTTAAAATCATAATTCCTTTCTTTGGATGGGAAGTCTTGAGAAGAATATTGTCTTAATATTTCACCTGCGTTTTGGAACTTCTGCAGGACATTGTTATATATGCTCGAATTGAGTACACAGATGTACCTGAACATTCCTTTCTTGCCGTTTCTAGATTGAAAAGGGCAGTTACTCATTGGCTTGAATGATCAGCATATCGTCCCAATGGAATCGTAGGACAAAATCTAGGGTACAGATTATTTGTGGAGCCGTATGGCTGGAATTGCAAGGAAATTCTTCAGGCTTTTCTTCAGGCATACGACTATATTTATATATGCCTGGTATTGAAATATAAAACTGTTAGCACTACTGGAATACGGTTTTAGATTAATTAATAATCAAAATTATTGCACTTATATGCATCATAAATAACCATACTCTAATTTCCAAGTATGGATTTCTATTTGTAAGACTTTTTGACTGAACTTTTGTCAGGCCTATTTTTATGTTTAGGTTCATGAAAATGTATACTTGACAAATAATCAGTTTTATTAATGTATAATAACTACAATAGCTTAAGATGTCCAGTTACAAGATCGACGGTTTTGGATTGAGCTGGACCTACAGCAACAGCAGTTGCTGTACCACTAGCAATTTGAGTACGGCCAGCGTCATGGATTACTGAAGCGACGACTCCTAAATTGTTCGCATTGGTTTTAAGTTTATAAAGAGCATTTTCAGTGCTTTCCTCTCCCTCATTGGGCAGTTTGAGGACGATTTTCGTCTGCCCAGACTTTTCCCATGCTTTCACCATATCTGGATTCAACTTGAGCGCTTCTTTATAAGCACTTAAAGTCGCATGTGAACATTGTGCAGCAATTTTCCCCTTACCCATGAGTAAATCCGACCTCACAACTATCACCATCTGGAATAAGTAAAAAGAATAAGTAAATTCAAAGGAAACCTCTTTAAAAATAACTTACTTTGACATCTCTGTACTGTTTCCACGATGATGCTGTAGTCGCAAGTGTCTTTATGTTCTTGGAGGTGAATAATTTTGGTACAAAAATTCCTGTTAACAGCCCAACCGTAAATCCGACTAATACATCCTGGACACTTAAATTATACTGGTACATCTTCTAGGAATCTATTTTAGTAGTTTTCTTGAGGTTATATTCTGCCATACAAGCTTTAAAATCCTGAACCTCACTTTGGCAAACTCTCCAATCTCGTTTCTCAGCAATACAATCCTAAAATAAACACAGCTACTTAACTTGTTTAAAAATAAAATATGTTTATACCATTTATTAAGCACTAAAAGACTGTGAAAACAGTGAAATTTAAAAATACAATCAGGGCTGATACAATTCTCAACCAACATAAATATAATGATTTCTTATTAAAATACAAAATACTTAGAACATAAATACATGGTGTCCATGAAGATAATACTTAGATCTGAACAGTACATAAAAACAATGAAAGTAAGTGAAACTGTTTTAAACTGACTGTACATTTCTGCCTAATCCAATCTTCAAATTTAGCTATTCAAAATTTGCACAACTGTTAAGATTCTTTGCTCAGGTATTTGAATATGGAAAAAAGATAGCACATACAGGTTGGTTGTACAACTAGGAGGCTGTCTGTTACTACCTAACCCTGAATGAGGGTGATTTCATATGCAGCGATTGCTTAACTTGTACCCAAACCATACATCACCAAATGAACTGTAAGGCTAGGCACAACCCACAGATTTAGTCATTTAGAAGTTTAAAAATGGTTTGGTTCGAGCATGAATGCTGCATGGGTTCACCCACATTACTTGAGTAAAAAAGTTTTGTCTAATTAAATTAAATGCTAACCTGTCCATTATAAAAATATAAATATTAAAAGGGAGAAAATCGAGATAAGATGGAAGGGAAGTGACTGACTCTAGTCACTAGGAGAGTCACCTGGTTACTTTTTGTATCTCATATCATCACATCCACATACCAATATGGGTAAAACGGGCCTAAGCTGCTTCCTTGACCAAGAATCTACTTGGTCATTGTATTTGTTATTGCTGTGTTCTTTAATCAAAATAATAAACAAGCAACATATAACAAAGGGAAGAAAATCCATTTAATAACAATTTAAACTACCTCTATTACCTCCACCAGCTGTGCAATATTTCAAGTAAGAACAGGCCACTATTCAAAAATGCCTCTGTCCATAAGCGTCTTTTTTAAAGCTATTTTAAATATCTTTCTTTCTGTTTATTTTGAAGGAGCAAAGTAAAGACAATTTTTTTTTTCACTTACACCTCAAACTTTTTTGCATTTTGTTTTGTGCTGTTAGTAAAAATGGACGAACTGGACGAACTGTGGCTACAGTCAGACCAGTTCCATTTATTTTTCTGATATGGATACACTCCGACTGAATAGAAAAAAAATATAATTCATTAAACAAAAATTTTTTTTTTGCCTAATTTTTCATATTGGCCATGCAAATAATTCCTGCACCAGGAGCTCGACATGGCTGCTGAGGGCAACCAACCCCAAGTGCTTCCCAGGAGACCCAGCAGCTCTACCTAAATTTAATCCAATCCGGTTTCATATGGCAGAATTCTTATCGGTGATATGGATAAAACCATTTACTTTCTTATGGAAAAGCCCACGTCCTCCGCTGTCTGAGGCCTGGGGTCAACGTGCCCAGGTAGCTCTGTGGCCTGTCCAAACACTTGGCGGACAAAGTCCAAACCCCACCACCATTGTCAGGAATTTACTTCATGTCTTATGACTATTAGAGAGAAAAACAAAAAAGAGGTAAATCTTAAATGAAATTTATTTTTCAGACTTTTATTCCTATACTGTGTTCGTTCTTCTTTTTATATATTACTTTAATTTGGTTATCATATCAACAATATTCTTAAGAAATTCGTGTTTAAGGGAATATATTTCTATATCCTGACAGAATAGTTTCCGAATTGAAAGGGTGTTTTGTACTCTGGAGTCTGTAAATGAAAATTAGAAAAGAACTTATATGAGAAACCACTTCATTAATTAAAGTGTTTATTGCGTTTTTGTGTAATCGAAACTAAATTTACTATGATAAATGGACCTTCAGTAGCATTCGGTGTCCGGTTTGTTTATATTTCACACAACACGTTATTATGCATCCGCTTGATCGTATTTTCTTGTAGATTCTTGGCAAAGTTCGATCTTTTGTTACGTCTCAATGGTAAAATTTACTTACGTTTTGGACTTTTTGGCCGGAGAAACATCTAAATTCTAAATCCAAACAGCAGACCGACTCATAACCTCTCGCAAATATGCGAAACTCAGCGTCGGCGACACAATACACATGGCGGATTCCGTAATTTCTCCTGTCCCACTCTTTAAAAGTTTAAACACATGTGACGGTGGGACCCGGCCCGAGTAAGATTTCATAGTGAACTTAGAAAGCATATTTTTTACGGTCAGACTGATATCCTACACTAAACGAAATTTTATATTTACGCCTTTTATTACTTTTTAATTAGGATTAAGTAGTTATAACATAAGAAAACCGAATGGAGTCGAATTTCTAAAAACAAAAATTTTTGGTGATAAAAAGAGCAATTCGTGAGGTCGCGTCAGGGAGCGTGGTGAGGTTGCAATCAGTGGAGAAACGTGTCCGACCGTACGTTGGGACTTGGGATAAAGTTTTACATCTCGCGCCTGTCGGTCATGTGAATCGATCTCAAAAACGAAGGCCTCTTGATAGAAGTGTTTTAACTCGGGAAACGGCTTATTTCGTTTCCGGGATGGACCGGACCCGATCAAGGAAAACTAGCCTTCGAGGTTAAACTTGACATGTCTGCGAGGACCGCGGGCTCGGATCAGCACCGTCGTTGACGAAGACCACACCGCAGGTGAGTCTATCGCCCATTTACCTGAACTTTGTAGTGCTGTTTCAGGCAGCCGGTCTGTTTCAGCATTCTCTCGACCGGGTCGTCTAGGTCGTCCGCCTTATCTGCCATCAGGGCTCGCACTCCTATATTGTTATCCTTATCCACTCCCGGCGCGCCTCTCTCATCTGCCGTCCCGGCGTCGAATGTTCTCGTTTGTCATTTACGATTCTCACCTGTCAATCGTATTAAACTGCTTATATTCTGTTTTTCAACGTTCAGTGGTAAATATGGTCAAATTTAACTAGGTGATCAATAATACAAAAATCGAAATCAACTTGTTTGTTTTATCCTGTTACCTATTCAAATTCAACAGTCATTAATAGGTAAAAAAACCAGAAACGTTTTTCATTCCTATTATTTTTCTACACTTCAAAAGTTAATCAGTTTTTACTGGCTGAGTGGTTAGGGTGTCGACTCGTCTCGTCACGCTAGCGGTTCTGGATTCAAATCCCGGCATAGCTATCAGAATTTTAATTGGATATGAAAGAAGTATTTAAATTGTTTGACCTCTGGGTCGAGAGCTAGGAAGGGGAGGTTTTTGTACACCCCCAAGCAGCCATCTCCTTTACTGTATTTTTTCCCAGTTCTGTTCAGTTGATTCGATTCTTCCCATAAAAAGTATGTGGTCATTGATGAAATTATTTTTCCTGAGTCTTCTTAATATCCTAGGCTGTCTCCGTGGAGCGGTTGCTTTGAATTCAGAGATAAAATGGGTATCAGTTTATTCCTTATCAACCTACAATCGATCTCATCATTAAATACCCAGCAAATGATGCCACCGTTCCATGATCTATAACGATGATGCATAACTTAATTACATCATAGTTGTATATACCAACGTGTTGTAGGTTTTTTTGTAGCGGGCAGTGACCAATATACAACCTGACCACTCCCTTGTCTAACTAGCAATGTGCTTGTCAATAAAAGTTCTTTAATTGTTTACTTTGGCACCTTTGGAGTTCGTCCACTTCTGCTTTTGTTTTTTGTGGACGCATTCTTAGATGGAGGAGTCTGTATTTGATCTTTTCCGGAGTATAGGCTCTTGGCATGTACAAGCTCGTGAAGATCCTCCCCACCGGTTTTACTGTTTTCACCTATACCCAGAACTACTTTATTTTGGCATATTTTCCCAGGTTTTGTGAGATTTTGGATGCATTCACTCCCTTTTTTACACGTGATCTTTTTATGTGCTAGTGTTTTTATTGTTTGTGCTTTGCTGTCTAATGAGGATTTTTCAAGCCTCCTTTACACGCTAAAGCTGCTTTTTTTAGTTCTCTCGCAATAGTATGATAGTGCGACTGCGTATTGTTACATGTGGCGTTTCTCGATAGAAAAGTCTCGGTAATAGTTTAAAAAAGTGTGCCGTTGTAGAAGAAATTGCCCAAATTCATAGTAAAAACGCTCGAAAAATGGAAGAATTGGGAAAGTACGAAGCTCGGTGTGGGACATTTTTGCTTCTACATACGGGTATATCGTCTGTACTATTCGAGAAATTCGAAAACATAATAGTACTGGCCTAGTAGTACATTTTTAACGAAACTACTAGCGTAGGTATTACCGTGCACTTTTGACCGTGTTTAGATAATTTGCAATCAAGAAACGGTGATAGCGATATATATTCACGCGACAGAGATTAGGAATTACAACAGTGGAAAAATACAGTCATTATAAATAAGTTGATAAATCCTTTTATTTAACTGCTGTCCGAATAACTTGTGTTTGTCAGCAGTGAACAGGGGACCCATTTGCTATCCATTGCTCTGCACCGATTTAGCCACTATGGTGAGGCCGAAGGTGCTTCTGTTGTTAAAATAGGAACTTTTTGGAATAGGCGATGACGGTACTGTAACAAATAGAGTTATAGCTACCATTCACAATAAAAGACAAATATCTGAACTGGCTAGGTAAGAAGAGAGAACTACTAGTTTATGAATAATATATTTAAAATTTCCTTACTGCATAGGGTGCGATGGTGAAAGGAATTTAATTCTTGCTGGAAGAAAAACCAATTGTAGATCCCTATGAGAATTATTCTTATAAACAGGGATTCGTTATAAAAGCTCAGTTGGTTTGAGATAGACGTTACATAGTTCGTCACCTCGTATCTGGTTTTTGATAAGCATTCACGATGTCAGCCCCTACCCCAACATCTCTCTGAATTTATAAGTAAATTATTTATTCTGTCATAGAATGAATTGCAGGTGATTTACACTGAGGGGTAAAAAAAAAGTCATCCTTAATGTTTTTACTTATATCTTCGACAAACCTCCATTCATTATCTTACAATATTTGGTCCGTTTTAAAAGATTAGAGGTAAATAAAACAAAGATAAAATCTCACACGTGTGTTTACAATTGGATTTTGTAAATAAATCTTTTCAATGTTAGGATTATCGATCACTTTTTCAGTCGAGAACACTTTGGATCACGGTATAGACTAGAAGAAAAAAAGCAAATTCAGCTGCTACGGCCAAGCTTTCGACCTATTTTAAGGTCGTCATCATCATCATCATCATGGAAAACAATCTTAAATATTTGTACAGATTAGCATGTTTACGTTTTTTTACAGACGATTTGAAAATTTACTTGAACACCGACTGTCATAACTTGCCAACTGTAACAAAAAGCTTAGCAGAAACAACTGAATTTGCTTTTTTTCTTCAAGACCTTCATCCAATGTTCGTGTGGGAAATAAATCTTTGAATAGTCAATCTCTTCTTTGTTTTGTTTTTCTGTAATGCTTCTTTCTAACGATCCGGTGGTTTATTTATTTATTTATTTTTTAAGTGGCTATTTTTAAGTTTCAAATTTGAGTGATGGTTTTAAGTGGTTCAGATTCGTACCTTTGGGACGATTTGTCAAAGAGAATAATTCGCACTGATGCCAGAGAATTTGCAGGAATTAACAGTTTAAAACTTACTCTTAAAACGTATTTCAAACTTATAAGATCTATGCCACGTCGAATGCAAGCGTTTATAAACTCAGGACGAGGAAATACTCCGTACTGAATTGTATATTTTCTTCTTGTTTCTATAGCAACATTTTTTGTTTAAACTGTTTTCTTCGTTCATTTTTTTAGTTAAATATATTTCATGTTTCTTTTCGAAAATATGCAGTATACAGCCAAAAATAAAAATTATTAAGATTGCACGTATCTACTAGAATTCTACTTTTTTGTCTTTCGGTAGATAAAGAAGATTCCTGCGATGTGTATGGTGGATGAATTGAACAAGGTACACATAAAATGTTCAATATTTTTCTAGTTTCAAAAATTGCATTCATTTCATTGAAGTCGCTGCGCAATTGTAATATGTATTCTGAAACATTGTATACAAATTTAAAAGGGTATTAGTCGTTGGAAACACTGAACTGAAAAACCCCCCACTTTCTACGCTGTACATCTCGATATGTTTATCCTTTCTCTTTTAACTGTATCCTACCGTAAAACCGTAACTACGCTTATTCCATTCGAGTTGACCTAGGTTGTGAAATGTTACCTAGCCGATTCTAACAAGTCTACATCATATTTCTGTATATAACTGAGTTAACACAAGGATCGTGAATACTCCTAGTGAGACAGCATTTAGCCATCTAGTGATAGTCCCATCTTTTGTGTTATTTTACTGGAGCACGCCCTGGTAGAGTTTCTAATTCCTTTGCGTTGAGTAATATTTCCTTGTTTTTTTTTTTTCGAGTACTCTTCTTGCTTATACAATGCCCCGCATATGTTGTGTACTTTAGTTAACCGTGGTGCTAATTCTTTTTTAATATGGCTATAGTTTATGCCACAAAATGCATTGTCCGGTGTTTTTCAGAATCTCCTTTTACTTCCTGTTTAGTTTTGAGTTGATCTCGTAAGCTTGGACAGACTTTAGAGCTGTCTGGATTTCTGTTAGTATTGTTACTATGGAAAAATAAAATCTATTAAAGGAACATTTTCATGATGCGATTCAACATTCGCAGTTCACGCACGCAATAACCTTTGGACGGGCGGTATTTTCCTTCTTTCGTCTGACGTAATGTTATGAGAAAAATCTGACGCGGATGGTTGTGAAAAACAGTGATAAGTGCATTATGCTGCAAATAAATCAACAATGTACGTTAGTAGTTAACGTAGCTGAATAAAGGGCAGTCCAAGTCAGTAATGAGTAAATTAAAAATAAAATCTTTATCTTGTTAACGTCTTTTCAAAACATCCGCTTCAGCCCAAACGTTTTCTGAATCCAATTGAATGTTGAAACGTGTATCCTGTAAATTTCATTGGTTTATATTCATTCATTCGTACATAACAATACCAGCAGACATTCTAGCAGCTTTAAAGTCTGTCCAAGCCTATGAGACTTACTAGTTGAAAATGGAAACTGTGAACACCCAGACCAAAATCCATTTTGTGGCATAAAGTGTAGCCACATTGCAAAATAATTGGAACCTTGCGTAAAGAATATAAGAAATACTTGGAACTAGGGAATGTACAAGCAAAAATCCTATTCGGAAAAAGAAAAGGGAATTATACTCACAGTGTAGTACACATCAACGAATCGG
This sequence comes from Cimex hemipterus, assembly GCA_039619505.1. Classification (NCBI taxonomy): domain Eukaryota; kingdom Metazoa; phylum Arthropoda; class Insecta; order Hemiptera; family Cimicidae; genus Cimex; species Cimex hemipterus. The sequence goes on from CM077099.1 coordinate 34,764,665, forward strand.
AACATCGGAAGGAATGCTGCTCGGAAACGTTCGCAGTTTTTAGGTAATCCTTCGACAGTGTACACTATCAATAACACACATATATCGTCATCACATCACACAAAACATATAAAACAATTATCACATTCCACACATCAAACATTTCTACATATTCTTCAACAATTTGGCTTTCCTTTCCCTAATAATCACCGTCAATACAATCTTGAAAGGATAATTAGGCCGAACTATTACCCACGTTTTTCCCATTGTCGCCTCAAACAAGCCGTCTCCTCATATAAAAATACCTTTCTATCCTGACTTCCTTCCCCACCTCTTCAAAATCTATCGTATATATACATAAAACAGCAATATCTCACTGGCACACATACACAAGATTGACACATCTAACGGAAAACAAACAGTTTGAGTGAATACGAATCCTTTGATTGAGTTCAAAATTGTCCAGCATTGTATAAGTTCATTCTTTTTTATCTAAAATTTTCAACCATTGTATAAATTCATAATTTTTCCCACATCCTAGATATATTCAAACAATGTTTACAAATCCCAAATTATTGATGATCTCAATAAAGATCGAAACATTGGCATGATAAGAAAATGTTTTTCTAAAACCTTCTTGGCATCCGGACTTACTCTGGAAAGTTAAAACCTCGTTCTAAAATCCTATCTTGAGTCCCTGTCTCTACTCAATATACGCTGCAGACATTCCTATCAATCGCGATAAAGTACTCCTCACATATGCATATTTCAGCAAACCCAGACGAAGAGGCATTCTGGGAAAATGGTTCACGAAATGGCAGAACAGAGCCAACGAAACCAAATCCCAGCAAATAAGTTTCACCCTTCGCCTTGTCAACTCTCCACCAATCTACTACAGCTCTGTTCTTCTCCGAGCAACCAATGCCTGATATTTGGGGCTTCAGATCAATAAAACTCACATTCAATCATTCATTCTTTGATGAAGTCTGTTGTTTGCAAGAACAAGTGGTTGGATGTCATCCAGACCTTGCCGAGGTCAAATATTGTATCATTTGCTATACTATAAACTTGAGAAATACTCTGTTACCTTGTGTAAATAATGAGATGATTCGGAATTTAAGCCTTTTTTGTCTAAATACAGACGTTCATCATAAGGGATGTCCGACGTCACAAACAGGTTTCCATATAATGTACGCACAGATTTTTTTTTAAATTAATGAAATTCCAACAAAAACTATGACAAAAGATCATTAACCATAATATTAAGGTTAGTTTTACATTAATTGCACACCGTAGCAGTTGTCAATTTCATTCCTGAAACATCAGATGACTTTGCTATTTTCGACTGACACAAGCTTCTTTAGGCATAAAAATGGTTGTTCTGCATAAATATTTCGTTGTTGTTGCTGTTTTTTATTGCTGAATTGCTATTTCTTTCGAAGGAAATCCTGGCCTGTTTTGTTCATGAACGCTGGCCGATGATATTCGTTTTGTTTCTTGGTGTAATAAATATATGTAAATACAAATAAGAATGAGGGTAAATCAAAACAATAACCGATTAAATAAAATGTATATTTCCAGCAGAGGTTGGGAATAAACTTATGTGGATATGATTTGAGTTACGTAAGATAACTACATAAAAAAACTTAATTTAATGTCACTTGACATGTTTAACTTTTAAACTTAGATTTCTCCTTAAACCGTCATTGAAGTGATGGACTTGAGGGTTGGTCGTTTCCGATAATCCTCGTCTACCTAATTTCGCTGGTTTGGTCTAGCTTATTTGATTGTCACTTTTATATTTATAAGTGGAAAGGATCATACTGAAGATAGATGCCGCGTCAGACCGACCAAACCAAGCAAGGATAGACCAGGATGATCGAATGGAATTTTTTAAATTTACTTAAATTTTAAAATGGTAAGAGGTAGTATTAGTTTCTAATTACTTATCCAGGTTGGCATTTAACAAGAAAATTAAATTGTAAGCAAATTAGCAATTACAAATTATTGTCGAGTTTTTCGTTGATCGTCGGCTGCCCTTTTATCAATAGGTCTTTCAAAAAATGTATTGTATAGCAAAAATAGACTTTCCTTTTAGTTATTTTTGTTAACAAATTGCATGGATACCTACGAATGTACTGTCATCGGTTTCCAAATAAAGACCAATATTTTGTAAGTTTATTGTCCTCAAGCGTTTCGAATTGTTCAGCATTTCGCTACCAATACAATACAAAATAATTTCAATTGTGCAGTTGCAAATGATAATTCTATTTCCACATTTGTGATCTTGTCAGACTTAATGATGATGAAATGCTTATTTACTCTAACGTCATTTATATTTTTAAATGCGTTAAATCAATTTTTATTTTTTCTCGATGAACTTGTGAAATGTAAAAAAGTCTACGTTTTGTAAAAATATTTCTTATCAGAAAACGTTAAATATGTTAAAATTGAGCACACAAAAAAGTGAAATTCTATTGATGTATTAGGATTTGGGGTCAACCAAAGTTGAAAGTCCTTGATATATTGATCAGTAAAACCGGTTTATTCTCCATTAAGAACATAATATCGTTATTAAGAATATGTATTAAAATAATTCTCCCAATTGACCTGATGGACAATGCAATTCCCATTGATTGTATCACAACATACCAAAATAGTGTAGTAGTGGTGTGCCTCGCTCAGAAGAAAGATGTGATAATTCGTATATCGAAAATTTACTATTGATTTTTGTGATGTCAATGTAAGAATATTTTCGTATTCCCAACTCCTGTACGACTTGAATCAGTATTTTTTTATATATTTTTTTTACCAAAGTGTATGTACTACTATTTGTGTACTGATTTGTTCCTATACGGTTTTGGGATTGAAATAAAAACGGTTTATTGGTTAAATTTTGCGAATGCATTTTAACTGTCTATACCGTTCTGTCAGGTAGTGACGGTAACTATAATTCTGAAGATGACCATCGCAGCCTAGACTGCTTCACTGATGGCTCACTCATTAAGGATAAGGGAAGCGGTGCTGGAATACACATACCCAAATTAGGGATCAGCATCTCCACTCCTCCTGGTAATAACACCTCTGTCTTTCAGGCAGAGGTCTGGGCCATCAATGTTTGCTGCAGAACACTTATGGATAACAGGATAAGGGGAAAAGATATTAAAAAAATTTCTGACAGTCAGGCCAGTCTAAAATCATTACAAAAAGAATTATCAACATCTAGACTGGTAGAGGAAACGGTTGAACTCATTAACAGGATCATTTCCAGGTTTGAGAATACGGTAACCCTCATAAGGGACACTACGACAATGAAGAGGCGGACAGCCTGGCCAAGGAAGGATCAAATACTGCTTTTGTCAGGCCACAACCAGTATTACCCCCCACTCTTTAAGCACAGCGAAAGAGAGTATAAGTTGCTGGGGAATGAAGCAATTCCTCAAAGAATCGAATACGTCCCCCGGATGCAGGCAATCGAAGGAGTTTCTGAAGGAAATCAAACCTAAGGAAGCGAAATGGTTACTCTCCAACTCTAGGAGGAGAATTAGGAGGCTGATAGGTATCCTAACGGGCCATTGCCTCTTGAGAAGACACCTCTTCATAATGGGTACCCTACCAGACCCCTTCTGTCGCTTCTGCGAAACAAAGGAAGAAACGGCTCAACACTACCTGGCTGAATGCGATAGGTATACCAGGGAAAGATTCGAAACTTTCGAAGGAGAGAACATAACTAAAACACTCTCCATGATAAATTGGTCCACAATCCTGGGGTTTGTAAATAAGTCCAATAGTAGTATTGTAAATAATTATAATCTATCTGTACAAAATACAGTTGAAATATATTCATTAGAAATACTGAGTCTGAGTTAAAGTCCTTGCGAAGAAAAACTACATTACAAAAATACTTTTCTATACAACAAGCTGAGTTCTATACAACAAGTTCTGTGAAAGCACAGAAGTATTTAAGTATTATTATTTAAGTATTGGTTAGTGAATTGCAGGGCAATAAAGGAGACCCTGCATTGACTTTTAAGTTTCTTAATTATACCTTACGTTCCTTTATCGTAAAAAATGGCTAGATAAGAACCACGATTTATATTTGGCTGCATTAACAAGCAAAATCCCAAGGACAGTTCATTTTTTGTACTACGATCTCCCTATAGCAAGAGCGAGAATAGCGTGCGTGTTCGGTTGTTGATCTATACTTTATGGCCTATGTGTAGTATTTATGGTCTGTCGTGAAGTAGACTTTCTTCATCGTCAGAAAATATTAAGGTCGAATCGATGAGTAGTAGAAACTTAACTTACTACCCAATTGCCAATTTTCATTATGTGGCCATACCTTGTCTAAAGTATTCATACCTAAGTATAAGACCTAGACATTCTTATCGGTTCTCGCCCATGTTTCAGTCATTTTAATTATATTATTGGCAAGGCTAATAATTTTTATTTATGTATTGTTATTTATTTTCTGTAGCATTATATTTTCTCAAATTAGTTATACCAATTCTTGAATATTGTTCCCCTATCATATTACCTATATCTTTGGCTTAAGAAATTTCAAAATAAATGACACCGTTTCATTTCTTTTGAATTTGGTGTCCCCAAAAGTCATTAGATGTGAGGAATTGAAAAGACTGACTTTAATTTAGGTTCTCTTGAAAAAAAGATTTTCTTACTTATTAGTTTTATTCTAAACTAATAATAATTTGTAGCATTTAGTGACCGTTAATTGATTATTTTGTGATCGTGAGATGCGTCCTGGTGGGCTGTAGGTTTAGACAAACATTTTATTTAACCTGCCAACGTTTTGATCTTTGCGTATTGTTTTGATCTGATTAATATCATCATATATATAATTGAATTAATACAATGATGCACATAATATAGAAACTTTATATTTAATCGTGAGATCCAGTCTGGTGGAACGTAGGTTTTAGATAAGCACTTCTTTATCGTGCCAACGTTCGATCTTTATTGAGATCATGTTCAGGGCCTGGGATTTATAAACATTATTTAAATTATACAAATACGTGTAGGATGTAAAAAAAGTAAAATTGCTAGAAATTTTAGACTCAATCAAAATATTTGTACTCAATGACGAAATTGAGGTTATCGGCCTGCAGCAATGCTTCATCCCCTGTCGCTCAACACCTTACTCAACATGTGAAACCTTAACCTGTATGTATATAAATTCATTTTGCTTGGGGGGGGGGGCTTGAGGATGGCGGTATAAGTCGCCGGAAGCTAAGTTGAACCCAGAAGCTGTTCCTTTTTTTCTGTTTATTTCCGTCATTTGACCTCTTGAAGGGTGTATTGAAAATAAACGCGTAAGTGTATTTGTACTCACTCAAAGTGTGTGTTATCTGTATAGATGTGTCGTGTTGAGAGTGCCAGTGATTGATGTTTTGTGTTTATATACGTTGGAATTTGAAGGGGTGGAGAAGGAAATTGGAACAGACTACATTTTTATATGAGGAGTCCTCTTCTTTGAGGCAAGGGAGCCGACAATGGTCAAAAACGGGAGATGGTTCGGCCTGATTACCCTTTCAAAGACGGGGATAATTAGGGAAAGAAAAGCCAAATTGCTGAAAAAACGCATGTAAAAATGTTTGACGTAAGGAATGTAATGATTTTTTATGTTATGTGTGATGTGATAATGATATATGTATATTATTAATATTGAATTTGATTAACGATTTTAGCGTAGTATCGGTTGGTGTGTTTCCAAAAAGTACGATTTATGTTTATTTTGTTCTCTGGTTAATATTTTTAGATTGTTGAAATCGAAATTGAGATTCACTAATATTTTTAAATCTGAATGATAAGTTCTGAAATACATCTACCTCTAGTGAATTTACAGTCTACAAGCTCTTTAAGTGGAGGTGAAAATAAATGATTTATATCACAGAATGAATTGTAAAATAATAAATGATGGTATCACATAAATTTCATTGGTACATTCAAATAATTCGTTCCAACGGCACTGAACTCTATAACATAGGTTAACAATTCATATAAGTATATAATATCAGTAATATGACTTTTCTCATTTTAATAGAATCACTTGTGGTCATTGGTTCTTAGGTTCATCGATGTTTATATTGACTAAATTTAAGTGTGAATTAAATTCTAAAAATCTTAATAAACTATTTTTGAACTTGTTCAAGCTTATTAATATAATTACAGTTTAACTCTAAAATAGACCTGACTATTGAAAAGTACACATTTTTAACTTACGCATGTAATATCTACCGAATTTTCTAGTTTTTTGTATAATTTTGATATCCTTTTATTTATTTATTCTAAAATGTTTACTATTCTGCCGAACTCCTCCACTGATTGAGACTTAGAGAGGCTTTATTGAGACGTATTATACTGGCTTATTGTTAAATTTTCACTTTACTTCCTGAAACGTTTCTTCCCGCTCCTAAGTATACATTGGAGTTTGGACACGTCATTATGATATGCGCCTCACCACATTCACACGAATTGTTCCTCCAAATTGACTTTCCTTAGGTAGCCTTTACATATTCCGGGGTAAGATTTGAGCTCACTAAGTATTCTGCATGTTTTTTTATTAACACTACTTCCTGAAAACCAAGCTTGCAATGATACGTTTGAGAACATCTCTTTATAGATCTCAAACCTTTCCTATTGCCCATACCAACGTTGCCATCCCTTCACATTCCGTTTTTTCTCTACACTGTATAAATCCGAGTATGGGAGCTTAATGTATAACTGCTTACGGTTGGTGCAGCCTGCTTCGCAAGCAGGCCCACCTTCGTATTACCTAAGATCCCGCAGTGCGCCGGAACCCACATAAATTCACATTTCTATTTAGCATTTTTTAATTTTATGCTTTGATTTCCCAGATTGAGTGGCTGTTGACGTTCCTGCTCCTGAGTGTTACTAAATCATGTACTACTATGTGATAAAATAACATTTTTTTTAACAGGAAAACAACCACCAAGGTTAAAGCTGCCGAATTACATTATATTATACATGCATAAAATTATCTACACAAGAATTAAATTAAGTTTATCAATCCAGTCTCATGTAAGAAGACGATCTGTAGTCTCTCGACAGTCACCCTATTATTTCAACGATCAACCCGTTATATAATAATTATTGATCTCCTGGTCTGTTTGATCCAAAAAAATTATAATTTGTTTGGACATTATTTGTCGTTTATCGGACACTCTCTGAGTGTACGACTCCAACTTATATTGTTCAAGAATAGAGGCATTATCAGGATGAATTTCTCTACCAATTTTGGCCAATCATTCCACCTTAGTAGAATAAGGTCAAACGAACTTGTTAGCCTTAATTTTTTAGTTTTTAAATGAACTTAATCAGTTTATCTGTGATTTCATCACTAATTTGGTGTTTGTTTGGTTAAATATTGGGTTGTCCGGAAAATAATGCAGGATTTTAAGTTTTCATTAAAAAAAATCTATATAAAATATTCTGTTTACGTTTACAGGATTACTCATTTGTATGAATGTCAACACTTATTAATCCTCTTCCAAATGATATTGTTTGTTTACCTCTGTAGCATTCCGCTACTTGGAAATAATTCAGTCATCCTTATAATGTCAAAGCGAGAATTTCGTACGATTTTCTTTTACGAGTTTAAACTCGGCCGAAGCGGAGCCCAAACGGCTAGAAACATTAACCAAGTCTGGGGCGAGGGTTGTGTTAATGAGTGCACTGTGCAAAGGTGGTTTAAAAAATTTCGGGAGGGAGATTTCAGCCTTGAAGATGAAGAAGGTCGTGGAAGGCCTTCCTCTCTTAATGATGATGTTCTGCGATCAGTGGTGGAAGAAAACCCCAAAACAACTGTTCGAGAACTTGCAGAGCAACTCAAAGTCAGTAAAACGACCGTCGCTGACCACCTCAAGGCGATTGGAAACGATCGCCAAAAAAATCAGCGCTTTGATGTTTGTGCATCACTTCTTTGTCGAAACAAAAATGACCCATTTCTGGCCAGAATTGTTACATGTGACGAAAAGTGGATTCTCTACGATAACACTAGACGTTCTGGACAGTGGCTCGACAAAGGAGAAGCTCCAATACATTTTCCAAAGCCCCCAACTCATCAAAAAAAGGTAATGGTTACGGTATGGTGGGCTTCATTTGGTTTAATACACTACAGCTTCGTAAATCCTGGCGAAACCATCAATGCTGAATCATACTGTAACCAAATTAATACCATGCATCAGAAATTGGCAGTAATGAAGCCCTCTTTGGTCAATCGGAAAGGGCCCATTTTGTTGCATGACAACGCTCGACCACATGTGTCACGTGTAACGTCACAAAAATTATTGGAGCTTGGCTATGAAACTTTGCCTCACCCACCCTACTCTCCGGACCTCTCGCCTACTGACTACCATTTTTTTAGACACCTGGACCACTACTTACAACACATAATATTCAAAAATCAAACGGAACTGGAAAATGCATTTATTGACTTTATCAATTCTAAAAATTCTGAATTCTACTCAGACGGAATTAATAAGTTACCAACACGTTGGGAGAAATGTATTGAGAGTATGGGAAATTATTTTGATTAAAGAACATTGCTTTAAAGTAACTAGTTTCTTTTTTTTTTTTTTGTTTAATACCAAAATCCTGCATTATTTTCCGGACAACCCAATAGTTGCTAATAGTTTTCCTTTTATATTGTTTTAAAAAATACTAAGTCATGTAAAAGAACAATTTTTTTTCGATACGCACTAACTCAAAATCTGCTGGAACCCGTCTTTTTCCCCTGTTAGAATATAATAATAATTTCATCGGGCATGTGAATGTTGTCTTGTAATTGGTATTTGTGGCAGGGGGGCTGATATCCCAGTGATTCGGAGTTCCACTTGTTGGACGTCGGTTGAAAGGGCAGTGGAGATGAAGTAGAGACATTGCTACTATTCTTGTGAAATAAGTTGTAATAAATTTATAATACTATATCAAAACCTGTATGTAGTTATCGTTGTGGAGGTCCATGGCGAGTAAACCGCCTTAGTCCTTGCTCTGGACAAAGACAAGTCACCTACCTACCTACCTCTATGGGTGAGGTATATTGCACGAAAGTCGTTTTGTTTAAGGCACGTAAGAACTGATTGTAATTATTTTTTTTTTTTTTTAAAGGGGAGGAGAAAAGTGGTGTAAATGTTGATTAGTAATCTAGCATTCCGGGCAGGAGGGGAGCAATATCGAAATTCGGGGGATAATTTCGGGAAGGGGTTGAAAAGGGAAGTTATAAAAGGGGTTGGCAAACGGGCAGCGGGATCTAATATTTGTTACGTATCGGATAGCTATTGCACCTTTCTTCCTCCTGCGGGGTAAGTTGAAATAATTTTTTAAATTTTATTTTGAATAATGATTTATCAGAAGCTTATGTAGTATAAAATGCACGACTAGTTTCGACGTTTGATTGGTTGCATCATTTTCAAGTGTTTCGTAGAAACTGTAACATATAATAGAAAATTTTAAAAACTAAATATACTTGTATGAGGCGTGGTTCAAAAATGAGGTACTTATAAAGTAATTTATTTTTTTTGCCGACGTTTCGACTTTATTCGGGTCATCTTCAGGGCCTGGGTTTACAAACAAAACATGTTTATTGTAAAAAAAATACAATACAAATGTAAATATAAATTTTGAACAAGTATTTCATACTCACATAAAGTGTGATGCTATTCTTGTGTCATGTTAAGCAAAAGCAGAATACATTTTCACTCAAAGCCTACAAGAATAGCACCACATTTTTATACGATTATGAAATACTTGGTTCAAAATTTATAAGTACATCTGTATTTTTTTTTTTTTTTCAGTCAATATGCCAGAACCTGGAAATGACCGAAATAAAGGTCGAAACGTCTGTGGAATGAAAAACGTGTTTTTTTAAAACTACCTTTTTCTTAATCGCTCCTCACGGCTCCAACAAGTTACAAAATGTTGTGAAATTTTTAACTATCAAAATACACTTGAACAAAATACTATTGTAAATATTGCCATCTATCGTAGTATTACTGATTTGCCGAACCGTTTGACTCATTTATTCTTTGTCATTGACCGTGAATATAAAATACACGTATGCACCGATGTCAAATTGAAATTTATATTCCATTATCGATCTCAAGGGGAAAACAAGCTTAAGTTTCCCAATCGGTTCGACCGAAAAGACACCGCGCCCTTCTTTACGTAGACGCCCCCACTATTCCTTAGCATTTTACCTCTCGGCTCAGTTAGTCTTTCAAAATCCTTGTCTTCTGTCTGAGTCTTGTGTGAGGTGGGTTTTTTCCCTAGTTGTCGAAAACGTTCTTATTTAACTAAATTTAAAAAAAAATAATATATACATATGTTGACAATTAAAACGAAATACAAAATACTTATTCCTCTGTGCGACATGTTAAACCGTCTGTTGGGAGGTGACGATATTTAAATGACTTATGACGCATTAGAATTTTTTTCACTTGAGCTGGTGAAGTTCGTTTTTTTTATTCTTTGTTCAATAAAGATTGGATATTTTGCAAAAAATTTTAATTGTCATATAAAAGACGATACACTCACTGTAAGTACGTCTAAGTTATTAACAAAAAAATTCTTAGTTGAATTTTACTATTCTGCATGTTAAATTAATAGGTGCTATTTTAAACTTTAAAAAATAAAGAGTACTAGGTGAAACATAAATTACCAAGCGGGGATAAAGATTTCTTTTGCTCGATTTAAAACAAAAATAAAATAAAATAAATAATTTAAGAAATTTTAAAAATTGAAAATTTTATTACATAAAAAATTACAATTGTCATTTTTTATTGCTGAAAATTATTAAATTCGGCCTATGAAATAAACCTCAAATCTTTTATTATTGCTACTCATTTAATTAAAAAGCTAATAGAAGATCAAAAAAAATTGATGTTCTTCTCTTGGCTTGCTTCAGATAATGCCACCACTGATAACACTGCTTCTTTATAAGTGAACTTTTTTAACTCTTGAATTTGTGGACGAGTAGATTCAATTGAAATTAAATATTTGAACAGTGAAATTAATAAAACAAAGAAAATTAGTTCAATTTCACCAGTCTGTGAACATACCTCCTACAAGTATTCGTATTTCTATTGAATATATTATTATATTTATATCGACGATTTGACTCACATTTTCTATTAAAAGAAAAAAAATTGTTACTTACTGAGAGTGACAGTTTATCATTGGTAGTCTTGAAAATGTGTCAGTCAAATGTAGTACGTAAGTGGGTGATAAAATGATTTTGATATTCAAAAGATTCCACACGGCTATAGCACAAAAATTCTGAAAAGTCACCAAAGACTAACAACTTGACACACCTGACAAACGATTCAATAAAAATCGTAATCAATATATAATAAAGAAACTATAAAACTAATATTGAGTCCTGGTTTTATTTTACAGAATAAACCTTAAATAAACCAATTGAATGTTTTAACTTACATGTGCATATACATTGAAAATAAGTTGATAATGATAAAATAAGTTTAATAAATTGCAATGAAAACTAGTTTATATATTTGGATGTTAGGGCATGAAATGACATTAGCCGTTAAAACGCCCTTAAAAATTAATAATAATAACAATCAAAAACAGATCTGTAAAATTTGAACAACAGCCGTAATAAAATAATCTATGACTATATGCAGCTCCTTGTGAAATATTCAATTCTAGCTGTGGTTTGCATAATTTTTGTGAACACTAGTTGAATTGATAGCTCATTTCTGTAATAGGTTTTAGTGCATAAGGGTCTAAGGGGTCAAGATTTGATAAAGAACTGGCCTTAACCCTTATCCAATAAATTTCCTGTTCTACATTCGGCCAGACAATTCATTGTTTTGTTTTTGTTTTCTTCCCCTCATTCCCCGTCGTTCGAACGTCATCATAATAAAATGTGGACCCTAAACGTTGGTAAAGCTTTTTTCCACATTTTTTTAGTTATTTTCCATTTATACATGAAGTGAATAGAGGTAAAGAAACACATTCAAAATTCTGATTAAAACTTGTGAAACTTGACATCCAACAAAATGTTTCCTTTTATAGTGACACAGACAATACGGTTATGTTGTCAATTGTGACAAATTTTGACATCCGTTCCGAAAAATGTGTTCTGAAGCATTTGAATGGTTTCAAATTCAAAATTAGTTGCACTTCTTCATCAGCTTAATATGCACAATAAATTATTTATTTATTTTTAATAGGGTGTGTCACTTTATTACAGAAATGGCTGATGAGCTACCACAGCTCATAACTAGTCTAGATGAAAAAGGTACCCCGCTTCAGCCATTAGTCGCAGTGATAGATGCAGGCACAAAAACAATTCGTTTTGCTGTAAGATTGTCATTGCAATCATTTAGTTTAGAAAAAGTCTTATTTATAAAAATTGTTGACAGATCCTTTCTCCAGAAACAAAGGAAGAAATAGTACATTATCAAACAGACATTACTATTATAAGCCCACAGGAAGGTTGGTTTGAGCAAGATCCTTTGGCTATAATAGCCACCATCAAGGAATGTTTAAGGTAATGTTGAATCTATTTTACTTTCAACTGCTGAAAATATCAGAACTGTGTTTATTTTTTATTTATTTATATTTTTTAATAGGAATGCTATTAGTAAACTAAAACAAACAGGTACATATACATTGGAACAAATAGTAACATTAGGTATTACAAATCAAAGAGAAACAACTATCGTTTGGGATAAATTTACAGGAGAACCATTATATAATGCTATTAGTGAGTTTATTCTACTGTGACTTTGTTAATATATTTTTTTATTGTTGTAATCTCAATTTCATTAATAAATCTTACTTTTAGTGTGGTATGACATCCGGACAGGCGGAATCGTTGATACCATTCTAGCTCAGCTCCCAGCCCAAAACAAGGAACACCTTAAACCGATATGCGGTTTGCCTATTTCCACTTATTTTTCAGCAGTCAAACTCTACTGGCTTATGGAAAATGTTGCAGCCGTTAAGAAAGCAGTAAGCGAAGAGAGGTGTTACTTTGGAACAGTTGATACATGGATTGTTTGGGTGATTAGTGATGTTTTTAAACAAGACTTTTTATTTTTAATATGTAATTTAATTTGAACTGCTTTACTTGAAGAATTTGACAGGTGGCCCAAATGGAGGCCTGCATATCACCGATGTTACAAATGCCTCAAGAACAATGCTAATGAATATAGACTCCCTCGAATGGGATGATACTCTGTGCAGGTATTTAATTTTTTCCCCTTAAAACCAATTTAACCTAATTTTTTCATTTTTTAAGGCTATTCAAAGTACCAAAAAGTATGCTGCCCCAGATACGAAGCTCTTCGGAGATATACGGTCATATTAAGCTAAATGGACTTCTTGATGGCATACCTATCTCAAGTGTAAATATTATTTCCATTTTTCGATATATATATATATATATATATATATATATATATATATATATATAAAAGTTAAAAAAAAAATAAGTAAAGTAGAGTCATTCCTGTCATAAGGGAGGCCTTAACATCCAACTACACTTTGGGTGTCGCAGATGAGAGGGTCAAACCACTTTACAATACATATTTCATATTATTTTACAAAATCCATGGGTATGCCGGGTGTCGAACCCTGGACTGTTGTCGTGGTAAATACAAGTTTGAAGCCCCAACTACTCTGCCACTATGGCTCGCTCTCTTCTTTCAATTTGTATTAAAAATATTGTAATTCATAGCATTTCCTTGTTATAGATATTGGGAAATCAACAAGCTGCTTTGGTTGGCCAAGGCTGTTTAAAAGAAGGCATGGCCAAAACTACATACAGAGGGGGTTGTTTTCTTTTATATAACACAGGTGAAAACGTAAGTTTTTAATTTTATGTTGCCTTTTTTTAACATAACTAAAATGGACATTAAATCAGTCTTCTTTTTGAGGCTTAGTAGTTTAGTATAATTTTGTTTTTCAGAGAGTTTATTCTGAGCATGGATTGCTAACCACAGTCAGTTATAAAATGGGCCCAAATGCACCAACAATTTATGCTCTCGAAGGTTCAGTTGCTATAGCTGGCAATTCCATTAAATGGCTTCGAGACAAGTTGAACATTTTAAATGACCTATCTGAAACAGAGCAGATAGCGGAAGAAGTGATGACGACTGGTGATGTTTATTTTGTTCCTGCTTTCAATGGCCTTTATGCACCATACTGGCGAAAGGATGCACGTGGGATTTTATGCGGCTTGACTCAGTTTACGAAAAAAGCCCATTTGATAAGAGCTGCACTGGAGGCTGTTTGCTTTCAGACAAGGGATATATTGGAAGCCATGCATAAAGATTGTGGTGTGCCTTTGTCGAAAGTCAGAGTTGACGGGAAAATGACTGCAAATAGTCTTTTGTTACAATTGCAAGCAGATTTATGTGGCATTCCTATCGGTAGGTCGTTTAGACAAATAAAATTTCTATATATAAACAGTAGTGTCTTAATTACAGTCAGAGCACCACATTTTGCTGATGTTAACACGTTAGGATGTGCAATGGCTGCTGGCTGGGCGCAAGGGATCAACTGTTGGAGTAGAGATTCATCTTCTCTCGCTGAAGACAAAGGAAAGACATTTTGGCCAAAAACAGACGCTCATGGTAAACAGTCAATTTCATTTCTACTAACATTAAGTTTAATATCATTTTAATTCTTAGACCGAAATATGAGATACACAAAATGGAAGATGGCAGTTCAAAGAAGTTTAGGATGGGCCGTTACAAAGAGAGACTATCCCATGACAGGTAAAGTAAAACATGCAAGGAATCAGACTTTTAATAATACCTCTACTATTACAAATCAATAACAACTTGTATATATACATATATATTTTAATAAATTTGAAAACACTTAAATCTTATTTCTTCTAAATGTATAAATAAACGATAACTATCAAGTGTAGTATGAAGTTTTTATACTTTATTATTACAATAATTTAAAATTGAAAGAGGTGGGGTAAAAATGCAACCTTAATTCCTTCCTATAATCCTTAAATACAGTAAGAGAACTATTGCAGTGCAATCTGCAGATATAGAGTAAAAATGGGTTAGAAAGCCAACCAAAACTCTTTTACTATTTATATAAGGCAAAATCATACCTATTGTGTTTAATTAGTATTTTGTTAGAAATTTGCTTAATTCTTAATTGAGAGTACGTGTGCTAATTGTTGTACATGGTGCTGTGTAATAAAATGCTTGTGCAGATACGTTTGAAAAGTCTTACACATTTTTAATGATAGAACATAGCCTTTGCATGGGCAAGAAAATCTTCTGAAAATTTGTATCTAATGTTGATATTATTAAAATTTAAATTTACAGCCAAAATTCTATATGATTTGAATGTACGTTGTATTTTACGAGATTTTAGAGAACGTTAAAAGAAAAAATTTGTACATATTTGTATTTTTTAGTGACCTGTTGTTCTTAATTTGCCAAGACTCTTGACCACTCATCACAACTGCAAATTATAATTAATGATTCCTAACCATATACATATAACAAAGATTCCTTCCCTTGATATAAATTTGCACAGTAGACCTATATTGGTACGATGGTACTATGTAAGAAATAATCCATTTCAAAGTGCAGATAAATGTTGTTTATTCACTCACTTCCAATAACAAATTAAGGAAGAGGAGGCATTGGTGGTCACATGAATAAAAAACCACTGCCGCTTTGGTTGATTTGAACCCCATTAAAAAATAATAAGTTGAATGTGATGATTCATGGCAAAAAATTAAAACTATTGACTCAAATAAACCCTGTGCAAAAATAGTAATGAAAAAATTATATCAAGTAATAACATTGTTTGGTGGATTTCTTGTGTGCTGTGTAATCGTGTTTTGAGCAAATGGTATATTTAAATTTTACGTACTATTTGAAAAAGTATGAAAAATTTACATGTAGTTTTGTTCACATGCTTAAAAGTTTTTGTTTCCTTATGTGATTTGAAGCATTTAATTTGTTTGTTACAAGTGTTATTCTAGAACAACGCAAGGATACGTGCATCAGCTTTTAATATCCTGGGAGTGGTATTACAAATCATTGCCATAGCGAATGTATTAAAAGTGTATAATTGCAACACAGATGAGATGTACTTAATACAACTTTTAGTCAATTGACAGTAAAATGATTTTTCTGGTTTGTAATTAAATGAACATGCGTTCATATTAAAGCTTTTTGGAATCTGAAGGACTTAAAAAGTGTATCACAATGCCTCCCTTTAAAATAAGTTAATACAAAATATTAATGACTGACAGCCACTATTTTAACTACTGCACTACCTCACTTGAGGAAGGATTAAAATCAATTTGAAACATTGTGGATTGCAAAAAGGTGGTAGTTATTTTGTTTTAGATAACCTTTGAGAAGGAAATATTAGAATTTGAAATCGTTGAGGTCAAAATAAAAATAACGTGTATAAATATCTACACAATATTGTATAATGTGATTCATAGAAAGTTATCTCGTGATATTAACAACGACTATACATGCAAATCTCTAAGCTTAAAACTGCAAATGTGTGTAAGTATATGCATTAAGCTTTACAATACACCAGCTTTTGTAATTTACAATAAATTACCAGAAGGCTTTGAGAATCTTCCACCCCAAGTATTGGTAACCCAGGGTCAGACCACTGCCTTATCCATCCAGCCACTGAGATTGGGCTCAAGAGGCTATCTACAGTTCAGCTGCCAATGGACTCAGTCTCCAAATCCGAACCCAGTCACACTCCTACTAACTTTAATATAATTTTCTTCTTTACATATCATTCTTACAAGTAGGGTCATGGGTTACTTGACTCCATCACCCTTTACAATATGCGTTCAAGCCATTAAATATAGTCACTTTCAACATACATTTCGGAAACAAAACAATCAGTGCTGTACGCAACAAAACAACCCTGTTTCCTTCAAAAATCTGAACAGTGAACCCAGAGACTTGCTATCATGGTCAAGCATGATTCTCACATCAGGTAGCATTCCTAAGCACACATGGAGCAACATTCCTCTACATGCCAACCACCTCACAGGCTTTGGCCCAAACGTAAATGTTCGTATGTCAACCTTGCATGGCTAATCGAGTCAGATTACCAGAGGGCTATCGGCAATGCTCTTGATACAGTTCTTGTTACAATATATTATTAATACACCGGATAAGTTTGGAAAAAGACATTAATATGAATGTTTCCTTTTCTGTTACAGAGGAGCGGTATAGAATGATTGCATCAATTCCTGGAACATTGTTTCTCTTTACGAGCTTTGCCATACTTGTGTTCTCAAGAGAAAGTGTACGGTAGCTTCCTGTATTCTACGATACTTTCTAGTCATGTGGCAGTTTACGTGACAAGAGAAACATTGTGATTTTTAGTTTAGATTAGATTTTTTTAATGTACATTTTTTTATAGAAAGGTTGATTTTCATTGTGAAAATTAGATGAAAAACTAGGTTTTGTGGTATTAAAGCTGGAAAAATTTTGTTATCAACTTTTGCTTTTTTTAATTTTGTCAGTTTTATCTTTGTTTTCATAGTTTTTGAAATGTATTTTGCTATTTGTTAATTATAGATTATTTCCGACTGAAATCTATTAAGAGATATAAAAATAGTTTCAAAAATAGTGGTATTATTTTTTTTTAAATATATAAAAGTTAAATACATCAATAAATTACTCATCATTTCCTTGTGATTTAGCTAAATTAAAATTATGCTCAACAAATTAAATATAAACTAAACTGAGCAAATGTTTGATCCAAATTTTGCTTTGTAGAAAAATTGTCAATTATGGCTACCCAAATTATTTTAGTTATAATTTCATTTTTCCTACTGAAAATTGGGTTGAACTGTTTAGTTTAATTTTGATGGCTGGTTAGTATAAAATTAGTTTCGTTTAGTTTACCAGTTTTATACTGGTTAATTTTTGTGTTTTATATTAAAACAAAAAAGTACAATAAAGCAACTTGTTTTGAATTTTCTTTTATTGGCACTGAAATAAAATGTATGAATGAAACAACGACTAAATTTAAAAAAATAGTTCACTGTGTTCACAAGTGCACTTTTATTACGTATCAAATATGGCCTTTTAATTGAATAAACATTATTTGCCATTATACAGTTTTATATTTATCAAAACGTGAAGCTGTTGAAACATTTAAGTAATTAATGAACATTCCTAAGTATTAAGAAACAGATATGTTAATGCTAAACATGACCATCTTTCTATTAATCGATACTGTCATGATTATTGTTTTAAAAAAATTCCATACTATATTTATTTTAAATTATCTTGTTATTATATATTTTACAGTAAACTGTGTTGTACGTTTCTATTGTAATAAACCAATCATTGTGTATTTTTTGATATATCCGCTTTATATATGAAAATAATTTCAGTTTCCCTGTCAGAAAAAAATATAAAATATATTATTAATTGATTTAGTATTCAATTCAATAGTTAAAAATGATACTACTTCTCACTAACTGGTTTTGCAGTGATCTGGATATCGAGTTCATCATGAAACTAGGCAAGTAATTTCCCAGTACATCTCTTAAAGAGATTGTATGCTGACAAGACTTATACAACAACAATTATATATATATATATATATATATATATATATATATATATATCTAT